>CM062813.1:361894745-362472245 GCA_031772625.1 Pinus tabuliformis
GTTTATATTCATGTCTTAGAAGAAGTACATTGGATATCTGTTGAACAGGTTTGGCATGATTGAGTGCAATCCTTTAACCACTCCAACGGAACAAAGTTTAAATCTCACATCCACTAGAGGAAAAGAATTTGAGGATGCAACAAAGTATAGACAACTCATAGGAATTCTCAACTACTTGACTACTACTAGACCAAACATTTCATTTGTTGTTGAAATCCTCTCCAGGTTTATGCAAAAGCCTTGTGAGGGACATTTGTTTGCTGCAAAAAGAGTTCTAACGTACTTGAAAGAAGCTTAATACTTTGGACTTAAGTATACAAAGGTGTACGACTCCAGTTTCATTAGAGACTTTGATTCAAACTTCGATGGAGATAAAGAAACTGGGGTATCTACTTCAAGTTATGTTATGAGTCTTGGATCAGGAACTCTCTCCTGGAGGTGTTGGGTAGCAGAGGTCCCGCGTAACAGTTTTGGGTATGATAGCCTAGAAAGTAGGATAAAAATATTGTAAACCTCTGAAATATGCGAAGCGTGAAATGTAAAAGGTCGAGTCAAAGGGTTGTCCGCCCAAGAAATAATATAAAATAATAGGAAGTAAGTCGGTCCGCGGACCATAGGAAGGTATAAATAGAGCACGGCTCTATGAGGGAAAGGTAGTTCTTTTGGGTTTGATCTTGGATCTGAATTGTAATGGGTTTTTGAAGGAAGCACTTTGAAAGCATCTGTAAGTCCGAGTCGGGGGTTTGGGTAGTGGATAGAGGCTCTGCAACTGTGTGCGCAGAGGCCTGGAAGAGTCTGCAGCTGTGTGCACGGACCCCTACAGCTGAGTGCACAGGGTAGATCTAGATGTATTGGTGATAAGTGGAAATAAAGATAAGTTTCTTCTACAAATTCTATGTTACAATTTGAGCTATCGCGAATTTGACTATATGGATGATTGTTATAACTGTTTAATTTAAATGCATATGCTTATGTTATAAATATGTGTGAATTTAAGTGTTTTCTAAGTGCGCGAACTAGCTAAATCTGTTAAATGTTTGCTTAAAGACCCTCCTAAGTAGACCTGATCTACAATACTTCATCCAATAGGATAGATCTGTAGGCTGCGCGCTAATAGATAGGAAGAGATATTCGAGATCTGCGTGAATCTAGCGCAGCGTGAATGAGGCGCGAAAACTCCAAACCACATCTAGACATTCCAAGGGTGCGGAAACCTTGTTCCAGCACCCTCCCCTGCTACCTCGAGTGAGACCTAAGTCCGTGCTTCGCGGACTGTTGCTGAAAGGGCCGGTAGCTACGAGATTTTCTTGGCTAAATCATTCTTTCGAACCTAGGTCAGGCCCATATAAGCCAACAAATGGTTCCATTGCTAGGACCGAGATCTACCTAAGGGGTGTCTGGTGTGAAATGCAGGGACTCGATAGAGAAGAAAATTGGAGGATTGAAGGGACCAAGAACAGTAGTAGCTCATGGGTAACAATGACGAGTGCAATCCAGTTACCGGTATTCAAAGGCACAGGAGGCAAAGACCCAGAACAATTTTGGTTCATACTAACATCAGTGTGGAATGCGCAGTGAATTGTGGATGATAATATCAGAAAGGCCACCCTAGTCAGCATGCTGCAGGACCAAGCACTAACATGGTACATAAAGTACTCAAGCGATCACCCAACGGCGGGAAAAGCAAACATCCAGACTGAATTAAAGAAGGAATTCAGCTGGCCAAAGTCAGAAACACAGTCAAAGATAGGGTTCAAAGAGATCGTGATGATGCCTGGTGAAAGCCCATGGGATTTGGACCAAAGACTGAAAAGTACTATTCGTGAGGCTAACGACATTGACAAATGCATAGCATTGCGCTTAGTTTATCGCATCATTAACACCACATCTAAGGATGGCTCTGTCACAATAGAAGATCTCAACCCAGGCTGAAGCATTAGAGACAGCAATGAAGTTGCACGACACTTCGTTGCAAGACCTGGGACTGGGAGTTCAGCAAATCCAAGCGCATATACAAAATTTGTGTTTGGAAATGAAGAAGTTAAAACAAGAATAAGCACCGCGACCAGAAGTCCGGGAGGAAGTATGGTGTAGGAGCCAAGGGCACGATAAAGATCACTACCCAGTCTCAGTGAATTATGTGGCAACGGGGGGACCAACACCATTGCGACCAGAGGCAGGGCCAAGCACAACAACCCCACTTTGGTGTGCAATCTGTCAGGTGGGAGGAAAGCACAACACGGATAACTGTCATCTGCTGCCAAAATACAACCAGACCCCCCAGCAGCTATTTTGCAACTTTTGTAGATCGATGGGCCATGAGGAAAAAGACTGTCGTAGCTACCAATTGTTAATGGACCAGTCACCTGCTTACAGAATGCAGACTGAGATGTGAGGATAGGATCCAGCCGCGGTGATCACGCGCGATGGGTTCTAGGGCCATGGACGAGGAAGGGGTAGAATGGGGCTAGGACAGGGTTGTGGATAGCTAATCTACTACAATTACGGAGGTCTAGGACATTACGCACGGGATTGTACCAACCCCACCAGAATTTCGTGTAGTTATTGTGAGAAATTCGATCATGAATTGATAGATTGTCCTAAGTTGATAGCACAGATCTAAGAAAAAAGGGAAACGTAGCCAACAACAACCTAGAACATGCAAATGATGAGGTCTGAACCCCACAAGGAAGATCCCAAAGTTAACATGGTACTAAGAAGTGGCATGGCCATAGAAGTGGATAGAAGGAGCTTAAGTAAGGAAGACATAGGGGTGGGTAAGGATCAGCCTAAGCCGGTTATGGATCCCTCGGTGATAACTACCTTTTTAGAGACATGTGTAACATTGCTTCGAGACAATAGGGCAGTTAAAGGCTTACAGGAAATGATAAATAGATACGTAGGATGGAATGAACCTTGCGTAGTTCGAAAGTTGGGAAGACATGCGTTGCGGATCGGGAGGGAAATGCGACTAACAGCATAGATCGATGAGTATGAAATGGATCAAGTCATTTTAGATCTAGGCTCAGATGCCAATGTACTACCTAAACAGACTTGGGAGTGCATGGGTAATCCTACACTACAATGGTCCCCTATCCAACTGCGAATGGCAAATCAACAGAAGGTGATGCCCATGGGAAGGCTGTAAGGAGTTACAGTAGACCTTGATGGCACAAGTACTCAAATGGATTTTGAAGTTATTGAGCTCATGGATGAAAGTACGCCCTATCCTGCACTATTAGGAATCGACTGGGCCACCAATATGAACGGGGTTATTAATTTAAAGTGGACAATGGTATTTGAAACAAAGTCACTCCGTGTAGTCATTCCGCTAGATCCAGCTTAAGGACCATGCTATATTGAACCTGTGCACAACAAAGAGAGCAATGACGAATTAGATGGTATCTACAGAATAACTGCACAAAGGCAAGAATGGGGCAAGACAAAGAAGGATAGAATAATATCACGAGGCTATGTAGAATCTTGCACCACTGATTCAGACGAAGAAGATGAGTGGTGGCGTAACAGGTTGAACGGAGTAACTACGCTACACTGCAATATGATGACTAAATCTTTGTACTGTGTAAGGGCCCAGGATCGCGAATTGCCGACATATGATGGGCTAACGATAATAGATGAATTCCTAACCAAATTCGAAATCGCAATACCAGAGCACCAACGGTTTGATGCGTTGAGATGGGCATTGTGCATGATGCCTGCACGATGGTGGGGCACACATGAGGGGACTTTCAACGATTGGCGCAGCTGCAGGCACATGATGAAGATCAAATTTGGGAAGCCGAAACTATGCATAATGGAGAAATATGACGGATGAGATGACCCACACATGCACCTTACCAGATGGATCAAAGCCTATGGGGAGGAGCCTTAGCCAGAATGGGTGCACTTATTTTACCACACCCTGGATGTCATTCCCAGAAACTGGTATACTAAAGCAGAACTTTGACACGACACAGGCGAGTGGGATATCTTGCGTGCAGGGTTTTTGTCAACAATTCTCTTTGAAGAATCCTATGGATGAAGCATTAAAGCTGGTAAAGGCTGCCATTTTCAAGGCACCATTGGAACCAGAGAGAATTGTGTAGCCCGACTGGTCATGACAGCTGAGCCAGGCTCTTGAATGCTATAATGTCCGGGTAGAAGATGATGAGGATGATCCGTAAAACATCAACATTCCGGAATCAGATGGGAGCCATGAGGTGTGCGGACCCAAAATCGAAGATCCAAATATCACGGGCCCATTGAAAAAGAGACAAGTCAACATCGAAACTGAAGAAGAACTGAAGTATGCAACACTAGGGGACTATTGGGACAACGCCACAATGAAGAAGTTCGTCAAACTACTTCACAAATATCAAGCCGAGCGCGAGGGATTAGCAATGGTATACGCACTTCAAAAATTCTGCCACTATCTGTTTGGAGACCATTTTAAGATGTATACCGATCACTTGGCATTAAAATACCTAGTGAACAAGCCTGTGTTGGGGGGGCGCATTTGTAGGTGGTTATTGTTATTCCAGGAATATGACTTTGAGGTCATCGTAAAACCAGGAAGTCTAAACGTAGGCCTAGATCACATGTCCCGAATTGAGACCAGCGAAGAACCAACAAATCTAGAGGACAGACTCCTGAATGCAGAGCTATATGCGGTGCAGGTAGCGGATGGTCACTTTGAAGATATAATCCATTTCTTAACTACAAGAACTGTGCCACATGGATATTCCGTTCAGCAGAAGAAGGAATTGGTGATATGCACAACAGACTTCACCGTGATTGCAAGACACCTCTACAAAATGGGCAATGATGCGATATTTCATAGGTATGTCTTGGAGTTCGAGCGTGGACAGATCCTGGCCAAAGCACATGGGGGGGTTGCTAGCAAACATTATGCAAGTCACACCACAGCCCAGAAGATTCTTCGCAAAGGATTATGGTGGCCCACTCTGCATCAAGATTCGAAAGCATTTTGTCGAGCCTGCGACATATGCTAGTGGACGGGGAAACCATTGCGGAGAGATGAAATGCCGCTCCAGCCAAAAATGATGCTATAGCCATTCGAGAAGTGGGCAATCGATTTCATAGGACCTATCAAGCCGCGAGGGAAGACGGGCGCGTGCTATATCATCACTGCGACAGATTATTTGACTCAATGGGCAAAGGCACAGCTGGTTAAAGATTGCACGGCTGCGACAACTACGAAGTTCTTGTTCGAGAACATACTAACAAGGTTTGGTTGCCCCAAAATTCTCATGAGCGATTGGGGAATGCATTTCCTGAATGAAATGATTAGCGCACTCACTGAGGAGTTCCAAATATATCACCAGCAGAGTACACCATATCACCCGCAAGTGAATGGGACCATGGAAGCATTCAACAAAATCTTGGAGACAGCGTTGACCAAAGTTTGCAATGCATGATGAAATGACTGGGACTTGTGCATCCCAGCTGTGCTATGGGCATACCGAACCATGTGCAAGAAGTTGATGGGCCAGACACCTTTTCAGTTAGTCTATGGCCAGGAGGCCATCATGCCTATGGAATATATTGTGCCTAGTCTGCGGATGGCGGCAATCACAAGTATGGCAGACCGTGGGGCTTTGGAGGAAAGGCTTGCGCAGCTAGCAAAAGTCAAGGATGAATGGTTTTTGGCCGAATTCCATCACAAGTATAGAAACACCACAAGAAAGCGTGGCATGATCACCATATCAAGGTGCACACCTTCAAGGAGAATGATCTAGTATTTCTCTACGATAGTAAGTTGAAAAAATTCCCTGGAAAACTCTGAATGCATTGGTTAAGACCCTATGTCATCAAAGAATTTACCAATGGGGGCACGATTCAGCTTGCCAAACTCAATGGAGACCCCTTCCCAGGCCGAGTGAATGGCAGTCGCCTGAAGCTCTACATGAGCAGGCCAGTGGCTTGACTAACCTGTCGAAGGATAGTCTCACCACTCCAGCCAGTTGAAAGAGAGCGTGGGATGGTAAAGCAGTCTAGGGGAAAGAGGCACGACTTCCAGGATACACGTCGATCTAGCCCATCACCAAGATCGTGGTCGCGCGGTACAAAGTACGCTGCTGCATTGCCAAGAGGAAAGGTGACCGATCATGTCACTATTCATGACAAGATGTCTGCATTAGGACGAAAGGGAGCGGGCAACGGGCAATTAAGAGAACGAGTACGGGCCAGATATGGAACGAGCTGCAACAAATTTTACACAAGGATGCTAGAACAAGCGAGAACTAGTGCATTTGAAATTTGAATCACTTATAAATCACCAGGGGGCATCCACTGGGTGACCTATACTTCTGGAAAACATATGTTGGGTCTTGATATGGAGCTTTTCATTATCTTGGCACAAGGAGTAAGCCCGAAGGTAAGGGAGAAGCAAGACTCCCTAAGGAGCAAGCTTTTGACATCTGCGGCCGTCCCACAGGTGGCAGCATCAGCAGTAGGGGATGTGCCAGAAAAGGGGTGACACGACATAGAATTGGTCTGGATACCGTCGCCCCACCCGAGGGCAAGACGGTGAACTACAACAATACAGAGAAAGGATGGACAAATGGAGACTACGAGTCAAAACGAAGTTAATAAGTCATCTCTAAAAGACCTTGAGGATTGGGATCTCGCAGACAACAGCAACAGTCTTGCAAAATTGCAACACAAGCTACAGTAGACAGTGCGAAGAGCAGATACAAAGGTTGGAAGTGGCTACGGTGGTATAAGGAGGTCCCATATGTGGCTCCCTCGCTTGAGCTAAAAGCCTATGAGGGGGTGTTCTGTGTTAACCGAGCAGAGCAAAATGAGCATCATCGGTCGCAAGGAGTGGTAAAAACATAGAAGAAGGAGCTGGATGAAGCATGCCAGGAGACAACTAAGAAGCAGTAGGACAACGAGCACCACTTAGAGGGAGGTGAAACGTGAAGCCATGGCAACGCATCTAGCTGCACCAACGAGTGACTCGAGACGAGTCACGATGATTTTGTTGGGGCACTATTGGGTAGCGGAGGTCCCGCGTAATAGTTTTGGGTATGATAGCCTAGAAAGTAGGATAAAAATATTGTAAACCTCTGAAATATGTAGAGCGCGAAATGTAAAAGGTCGAGTCAAAGGGTTGTCTGCCCAAGAAATAATATAAAATAATAGGAAGTAAGTCGGTTCGTAGACCATAGGAAGGTATAAATAGAGTGCGGCTCTATGAGGGAAAGGCAGTTCTTTTGGGTTTGATCTTGGATCTGAATTGTAATGGGTTTTTGAAGGAAGCACTCTGAAAGCGTCTGTAAGTCTGAGTCGAGGGTTTGGGTAGTGGATAGAGGCTTTGTAGCTATGTGCGCAAAGGCCTGGAAGAGTCCGTAGCTGTGTGCGTGGACCCCTGTAGCTGAGTGCGCAGGGCGGATCTAGATGTATTGGTGATAAGTGGAAATAAAGATAAGTTTCTTCTGCAAATTCTATGTTACAATTTGAGCTATTGTGAATCTGACTATATGGATGATTGTTATAACTATTTAATTTAAATGCATATGCTTATGTTATAGATATGTGTGAATTTAAGTGTGTTCTAAGTGCGCGAACTGGCCAAATCTGTTAAATGTTTGCTTAAAGACCCTCCTAAGTAGATCTGAGCTACAATACTTCATCCAATAGAATAGATCTGTAGACTGCGCGCTAATAGATAGGAAGAGATATTCGAGATCTGCGCGAATCCAGTGCGACACGAACGGGGTGCGAAAACTCCAAACCACATCTAGACATCCCAAGGGTGCAAAAACCTGGTTCCAGCACCCTCCCCTACTACCTCAGATGAGACCTCAGTCCGCGCTTCGCGGACTATTGCCGAAAGGGCCGGTAGCTGCGGGATTTGCTTGGCTAAATAATTCTTCTAAACCTAGGTCAGGCCCATATAAGCCAACAGGAGGTCACACAAACAATCAGATCCAACAGAGTCCATAACTGAGGTAGAATATGTGACAACAACTAAATAAACAAAGGAAATTGTGTGGCACATGAAAATTCTTAAAGATTTGTAGGAGAAACAAGTGCATTCAACTCCTCTCATGATTGAAAATGCTTCTGCAATAAAATTGACCAAGAACACATAGTTCCATGATTGAACGAAGCACATCAATACAAAATACCATTTGATTCGACTTCATGTTGAGGCCAAGGCAATCCACCTACACCATTGTTCCACAGATGAGCATATTGCAAGCATCTTCACCAAAGTGCTTGGAAGAGAAAATTTTGAAAGATTCAAAATGATGCTTGGACTCACCAACATGCCTTCATATTAAGGGGGGGAATGTTGAAACTTAATCTTTCGTATTAGGTAAATTGTATAAATATTGTAAATAGAAAATAATGAGAATTAGAAGATGAAGAGACACTGGGAGATGAAGCCCAAGATTCTCTCCCTCCATGCATATATCTATGGTCAATATTAATTAAAAAAGTACAATTCATTTTGAGGAGTTACCTCCTTGCCTAACAGTTGTTCATCACAAATAACATTGCAATGTGTTGAAAAACCAATGGTGTTGCACTATGAAGAACAAGAAATGATGTCATAATTCAATGAATAGCTAACATCATTGCAATATCACAAACAACAATACCATTCAAACGTGACAAAAAATAAATGTTGTTACAATGTAATGAACAAAAACTGTCATTGTAATGTGGTGAACAATAAATGTCATTGCAATGTGATGAACTATGGATAATGTGGAAATATGACAAACAACATCACAAGGTGATGAATATTAAACATTGTCACAATGTGTGGAATAATAAATGACATCACAATATAATGAACAATAAATGTCGTCATAACGTGATCAATAATAAACATTATCGCAATGTGTCTAACAACATATGATGTACAGATCATACTATGGATTGACCATGATTGATATACATTAACTTAGTCTTCATTGTCAAACATGTTCAAATATGGTTAACTATTGTCATCACGGTCACAAAATTTCGATTTTACAATTGTCAATCATGGTCACACTGGTCAACCATTGCGACATAGTTAACCATAGTAAATATCATTACATAGTGAACCATAATCATCATATTCAACATAATCAACCATAGTTGATATATCAAGCATAGAAAACATGGTCAATGATAATAAACCATATCCAACTTGGTAATAGTTAATCAATCATATTCAACCATTCTTGAAACAACTCAACGATGGTTAACTATGGACAACATAGTCAACAATGTCCACCAAGATCATCCATGGACATTCATGGTCAACCACTTTGTCAAGCATAGTCAACGTGCTCAACCATATTCATATATTGTTAAATATTGTCAACCATGGTCAACCATGTTCACCCATGGTCAACCATACTTTACCATAACCAACCATGCTCCTATAATTGCATCTATGGTTGAACAAGCTAACCATGATCAAACACAAACAAGAAGTTCAACCATGCTAAAACTAGTTCAACAATGGTCAACCATGGTTATCACACTCATTAATGGTCAACCATATTTAACAATATAATCAATCATGATCAATACTTGTCACCAACAACCTACCATGGTCACCTATGGTCAACCCTTATCAACCCTTGGTCAACCATGGTCAACCATCACCAACCACTATCACCTATGGTTGACCCTCTTCAACCATGTCCAACCATAGTCAACAATGATCAATCTTAGTCAACCATATGTCAACGATAGTTAACCTTATTTAACCATAGTCATCCTTAGTTAGCAAGAGTCAACCATGGTATAATGTATATAACATGGGAAATCATTGTCAACTAAGGCTAAACATAGTCAAACTATTTTCAATCATTTTCTACGTGATCAACATGGTTAATAGTGTTCAGGCATAGGAATCATGGTTAAACATAGTCAATATAATCAACATGAGCTCACCAATGCTCCTCCATGGTCAACCACAGTCATTTACAGGTAAACACTGGCAACCTTGACCAACCACATACACCCCGTAGTCAGCGACATGTTGACCATTTTCGACAATGTTTAACCAAGCTCAATTTTGGTCAAACATGGTTAAAAAAACTTATTCATGGTCATATATGGACAATCATTGTCAAACATTGCCACTCATTGTAACCCATGTTCTACCATAAAAAACCATTTTAATATGCACGATAAAATCTCTCGATGTACATGTGATGTAAAATATTTTAATGTAAATTACATATATATTATATATCATTTTTAAAAAATTATGTATATATCATTAAAAAATTAAGTTGATTTTGGATGCAATTTATTAAACGATGAAAAATAACACATTGTATTTTGCACTATAAAGAAGTTTGCATGTGACGATATTTGATTCCCTCTCGGCTCATGTTAGATCACTGCTTAAAATGGATCTATGTTGGTTAATTTTTCCTAAAATCGGGTAAAGATTTTTAAGAATCATAAGTTTAAGTTGTTTAATATATCAGTTTCTAGTGACTCAAGGTTTTTTAGGGTGTTGAAACTATATATGCATTTAAAAATGCATTTTAAACAAAAAGAAATCATAATCTTATTTGAAATTGTACTACTAAATTCTCCCCAAAAAAATATTTCCTCCAGTAATTAAATTATTTATATTTATTATCACGATCATCATAGCCAAAAAAAAATATAAATGAATTTATGTTAATTTATTTTTATATGATAGTTAACCAATTTTATTCTAAGAGGCTCATTCTACAACCCAGTATGAGGGGGATGTGTAAGTTTGTTTGTCTGTCTTTCCTTTAAAATAAAATTAAAAATTAAAAATTATGTACTAAATAGAAAAATAATATCGGCTATAATAATAAAAAATAAATTAAAACTTATACTTTTCAAAAATATATTTAAATAAACTATTTGGGGATCAATGTTAACTAATATGTGTCATATAAAATTCATATATATCTATATATAGAAAAAAAAAATTGTTAAAATAAAACATTTTAATGATGTATATAAAAAAATATTCAATGTGGGTTATCAGTAAAATATTTTAATAAGAATTAATACTGACATATGCTTAAAAATATATTAATAATAAAAAACCATTTTAATTTGCAGGATAAAATCTCTAGATGTAGATGTGATGTAAAATGTTTTAAATGTAAATTAAGTATATATTATATATCATTTTTAAAAAATTATGTATATATCATGAAAAAATTAAGTTGTTTTAGATACAATTTATTAAACAATGAAAAACTAACACATTGTATTTTGCACTCTAAATAAGTTTGCACCTTAAGATATTTGATCTCTCTCATCTCATGTTAAATCAATACTTAAGATGGATCTATGTTAGTTAATTTTGCCTAAAATCAAGTAAAGATTTTTAAGAATTATAAGTTTAAGTTATTTAATATATCAATTTCTAGTGATTCGGGGAGATCAGTACTTAAAATGGATCTATGTTAGTTAATTTTGCTTAAAATCAAGTAAGAAATTTTAAGAAATATAAGTTTAAGTTGTTTAATAAATCAATTTCTAGTAACTCGAAGATTTTTTAGGACATTGAAACTATATATATATATATTTAAAAGTGCATTTTAAACAACAACAAAAATGGTAATCTTATTTCAAATTATACTACTAAATTGTCCAAAAAAAATATTTCCCATAGCTACAAAAATATAAATACATTTATTTTTTTAATATGATAATTAACCATTTTTATTCCTTCTCAAATACACAGGAAAGGGCAACCACTTGAACGCCTTTATCGAACACAGCGTTTTAAGTTGGTGATAATCTAGCGTTGGAGCAGGAATTCGATTGACATGAGTGAGTAGAAGAATAGATTTTTGTTAGGATGACAAGATGAATGAATTTTTTTAATATGGCATGGTACCTGGATTAGAAAATTGGTCACATCAATTTGCCGTGATGTGTTCCATCATATAAAGTGAACTAATTGGTTAAAAAATATGCAAAAATGAACTAATCGATTATTAATTTCAATTTTCCATTAATTAGAAGATACGTATGCCGAATTACGAACAGTTTAAAGGGTAGGTGTGCAGAACTGTGAACCGTTTAAAAGAAAAAATTGAATTACGAAGCAGTTATGCAAAATTGAACAAAGTGATTAGTAACTCCAAAATTTGAATTACGTGGTGGGTATGCACAATCGAACAAAATGATTTGAATTACGTGGTAGGTATGAACAATCGAACAAAACGATTATTAAATCCTAAAATGAGGTCTGCAGGGAAAGAGGACAGTTTGAAAGCATTCAAAGTTTATTGCTGCCTTAAGAGAATGATCTCCAAGGTCAAATTTTCACTGTTAATTGAAGCATATGTCCACGTTGGAGTAGTTGTTTATGACAGCAATATCCTGCATATTGCTTCCTATTTATATGAAAAGAAAAAGAGCAGCAACTAACTCATGTCTGTGCAACCTGCTCTTGCAACTGTTGTCTGTCTCCAACAAAAACGTAAAGCACCGGTTTATATATGAATATTAATATACAATGCGGAAACTATATGATAAAAATTAAAGAATTTTCAACCTGGTGTTGCGTTTTGACAATTCGAGCCAATGAAAATCATTACCACTGATGACTCGGGATTTGGTATATATCGATTCATGCACAGGAGCAGGTTTTACGTACCAATAATCATCTGCAATCTAACCATAGGCCTGGTGTGGAAGAAACGTTGGCTTTCTATTATTTTATTTCAGAGCAAACATGAGTAACCAACCGGAAAATCTACTTGTGTTGGCTTAGCAATTCTTTAGTAATAATTAAAGATATAAACCATCATTAGATCGTATAATTTATCATCATGCCAGGTAGGCTGTGATCGAGTAAGTAGCTGAGCTGTCATCAACCACTGAATTCCATGATTATTCAATTCATAAATCAACGTTAAACGTTATGGAAGACTGCCCATGCACACATTGAATTGATATAAATAAACGTTCCAGATAATCAAGAATCATTACTTCCTCTTCCATTCCTTTCCTTGTAGGTTGATATATAAATTGGAATAGCAGTTCATTTCATTAGAGTGATGGCCATAAATATTTACCCCCGCCTCACTCTGATCCCCCTTTTGCTACTTTCGTCACTGCTGGGATTGTTACTATCATTCTCATTATCCCATCCACAACCTCAGCTTCATCCGGGTCATGAACAATCTAAGAATTTGATTCCACATTTTTATGCCAAGTCATGCCCCAAGGCCGAACAAGTAGTAGAATCAGTTGTAGAGAAGGCCGTAAAGAAGGAAGCTCGAATGGCGGCGTCCTTGCTCAGGCTTCATTTCCATGATTGCTTCGTCAAGGTGATCGTCATTATTTTTTCCATGAAGATTGACCTAATTGCTACCACTATAGACTACCCATGAATTCTTAAATATAAAATGTGTGTGGTGTGACAGGGGTGTGACGCATCTATACTATTGGATGACAGTGGAAGCATTATTAGTGAGAAGAGATCGATTCCCAACAGAAACTCTGCCAGAGGATTTGAAGTCGTTGATCAGATTAAGAGTGAACTGGAGAAGGCATGCCCAAAAACTGTATCCTGTGCAGATATTCTTGCTATTGCAGCTCGTGACTCAGTGGTCCTGGTAATACATTGCATATTAATCTCTTTACTAGTCAATATTTCATTCTTTCCAAAGAACATACATATATGCTAGTACTGGTTTTCAACACAAGAATATGAGTAAATAATAATACCCAGTCATATGTTAGAGTGATTCATGTTTTTTAATGGATGAATAAACACCAGAGTGGAGGTCGGGGCTGGAAAGTTCTATTAGGGAGGAGAGACTCGAGGAGTGCAAGCTTGAGTGGGTCCAACAACAATATCCCAGCGCCCAACTCAACCCTCCAGACTCTCACTACCAAATTTAAATTAAAGGGTCTCAATGAGGTAGACTTGGTGGCCCTTTCAGGTAGAGATATTGTACTTAATTCCAGCTTTATAATTTAAAGTCTATTCATTTCATTTTGTAGCATTCAATATTGGTAAATATTGTTAAATATTCGAATGTAAATGCAAATGCTAATTACGCAGGAAGTCACACCATCGGCCAATCTCGATGCACAAGTTTCAGGCAAAGGCTTTACAACCAGACTGGAAATGGGAAACCAGACATTACCCTAGAGAAGTCTTATTATTCTCAGCTCAAATCCAGGTGCCCGAAATCTGGAGGAGATAATAACTTGTTCCCACTGGATTTGGTGAGTCCTACCAAGTTTGACAACTACTACTTCAAGAACCTGGTGAGTGGCCATGGACTGCTGAGCTCAGACGAAGAATTGTTCAGCAAGGGCCAAGGGAAGAAGACTATGGAGCTAGTAAAAACTTATTCAGGAAACGAAGAGCTCTTTCTCAAACAGTTTGCAGCATCGATGGTGAAGATGGGGAACATCAGTCCTCTCACAGGCTCCAGGGGAGAAATCAGGATCAACTGTCGTACTGTTCTGAGTTGATCAGTACTTTAATTTAATATTCATTTCCAACGTTTTCAGTGCATTCTATTGCAGTCCCCTTTGTAGCTACCATTCCCTGCATTCAGTACTTGTCACGGCTTGAATAAAACTTTCCCCAGTGAAATATTGAAGTTATATTAGTAGATAATCCTTCCCTGCATTCGGTTGTCACGGCTTGAATAAAACCACTTCCAGTGAAATATTGAAGTTCTCTTAGCAGATAATCCTTCCCTGCATTCAGTTGTCACGGCTTGAATAAAATTACCGCCAGTGAAATATTGAAGTTGTATTACTAGATAATCCCTCCTGCTTTCAGTTTTTTTTTCAGAAGAAAAAGCTATATATATATTGAGGCAATATATGCAACATGTGTAGCTTGTGGTTCCTATAAAAATGGTGACCAAAAAATGGTGACCAGTCTCTAGCAAGACAGATTTGTACAGATTTAACAAGGAAATAAATGAAAGTGACATATAAACATTGGACATCCATATAGGAACATATTGTACTAAGCTGAGCACAAAAAACATATAAACGCGGACGCATGCTGTAAGATGGTCTGTTACAACAAGCATAGACAAACCAGTGAAAAAGCTGAGCCCGAAACCTGTAATCACTCAGAACTTATTCGGCAGCCATTCGCACATCTGCCGGAGGAAACTACGTCAATGCAGATGGGTCGGAACTGGGCAGCAGAAGACCCCAAGTGAAGGATGCCGGTAGTTTGCCACGGCACCCAGGTCGAAGGCGCTCCGCTCCTCTCCAACCAAGAACCTCCTCAGATCTTAATCCTAACTTTGGATCGATTCATAGAGAGTGGAGATGCTTAACAAAACAGATTTGAAAGGGAGATTTGTAGAAGATTCATAGAGAGTGGAGATGCTTAACAAAACAGACTTGAAAGGGAGATTTGTGTCTTCAAAAATTTTGAGGTTTCTCCATTTCTGGACACACCATAACGCAATGGGAAGGATTGGACGCTTAGATTCCTCTTGTCTTCCCCACCAATCCAAAGTTGCATGAATAGAAATGAAACCCACCTGACGTAAATGAAAAGAAATAGCCAAATCATACCAGATCTGTTGGGAGGCGACGCATTTGAAGAACATGTGAAAGTTTGTCTCCTCCTCAACTTCACACAACACAAATCTGCTTGGGCTGTGCCACCATCTCTTCCTCAAGTTTTCCCATGTTAAGTTTTTGTTATAGAAAACTAACCATGAGAAGATAGTCACTTTGAGAGGACAACCTAGTTTCCACCATACCAACGGAAAAATCTGTCTTGCAGGCATAATCTTTTTGGAAACAAGATCATAGTAGATATCTTTTATATTTGCTATCGAATGAGAATGTGATAGAGACCATACTAAATGATCTTCTTGCTAGGCACGCTTGATCCCTCCATCCCCTAGGGCATTCTTGACATTTGCCCAAGATGATAACAACGCAGCTGGTAGGCCAATATCGGCAGCGTCCTTCAAAATAGGCACAAGGCCCCTCCAATCCGCAATGATCTTGTCCCATGTAAAAAGGCCCATTCTGTGAAGGGCAAAAAGAAGAGGGTCTGGAACATGAAGAATCCCCCTATAGCCTGCAAAAGATTCGATACCAATAAAGATATTCCTACCAGAGAACATCCTCCATTTCAGATTGTTTAAGAAGTATTTTTCATTTTTTCTGAAACTGTGCCATATGACAGATCCCTGTTTAATTCCAATAAAGCCGAACCTGAACCAGAATTCCAAACTTCTACCTTTTAGATACTTCTGATGGATGATAACACTCCCAGGATTACCATGGCTTGAATAAAACTACCGCCAGTGAATTATTGAAGTTCTAATAGGGTCAGACAATAGAGGGAGACATCAGCCTCCACTTGAAATTGCGATGTAAGAAGCATATCTACATAATCGAATCAGTACGGCTTAATACGCTGTTTCATATCAAGAATCTTTGAGAAAAAATCATAATCGATTTCCTTGCCGTCACTTTTCACCGATAGGGTTTTCAAAGCGTGGGTTGAAGCTTAGACTTTCATCAAGCACGTATAAGTCATTTGATTATCATATGCTGCTGTTCTTTGAAATTTGAATGCCAGATTACATATTAGTAATTACTAAGTCAGGATTTTAGTAATGGATTTTTCTATTCATCCATACCAGTTATAATTTTTAATTTTGAAATATATATATATTTCAAATATTTTATTGGATTAAAATTTGAAAGTTTATTGCTACTTTATACAATATTAGGTCATATAGATAACAATTTCATGATAACAATTTCAGGTTTCCATAATTTTTAGGTATTTCTGCAATGGTTTTTCATTATTAAATGAAAACCAACCAAAATTAAAATTTTTGAAAATAGTTTATGCTTATATAAATAGAGATATTTACTATCAGGTATTGCCCAAAATAATTCAAGTATGTATTTATATAATGCCATTATTATTTATGTCTTTGTCAACATTTTAATAAATAAGAGTAAAAATATAAATATTCAAACTTACTACTGAACAAAATTTACGTAAAAGGCAATTGACTTTTCCACTCAATATATTATTTGCAGTTCTTTCAAAAATATAATTTATAACTGAAGTGAGATACCTTATAATGATAATAGGTATAAATCCTAACTTAAAAGTAAAGTATTATCATACCAAATTGGTCATATTGGAAAATATATATTGAAAAAAAAGCATAATATATTGAGTATACAATAAAGGGTAGAGGGTTTTAATATTGGCGGTTATAAAAAATTGAACTCAAAGTTAATCAAAAAATATAAAAAGGTATAAAAAAATGTTAATGAAAAATAGATACCTGTAATATATACTCAAAGTTAAAAAAAAAATAAAAAAAAAATTGAGAAAGTATATTAAATTTGTTTTTATAGAAAGTTAAATAATATGATTTTTAGATATGTTTTTAATATGTAATCAAAATAATATTGTTTTGTATGCTTTGAATAAAAATTCAATATATAAAACTCCAATAAAAAATATTATATATCCACTAGCACATTGTGAAATAAACCTGATATATATAAAACTTGTGAAAAATACCTAACATCTTTACCTTTTCAATAACTTTTTCAATACACATAACATTTTTGTTATTGCTACAAAAATAGCATGACATAAATTAGGCCTATTGACAACGTTAAACATTGATTTTTTGGTTGCGTCTCCAATTCAATTCACTTCCATGTAACTTAAATCAACTTCTGCCCGAAATCAATGGAAAGATTATAAAATTTGAAATATTTTAAAATATGACTTTAAATAAAATATTTTTTATTATTTATTTTATTTATTATTATTATTATATTTTTAAAATTTATAATTAAAATAATTATATAATTTAACTTTTTAAAAAATTTACCATTCAAATGAATAAAACTATATATATTTATATTAATAAGTGATATAGTAAGTAAAATATCAAATTTCGTTAAAAATAAAAATTTTTGCAATTAAAAAATTAATTTGCAATATATATATGTGGAAAAAATTATAGATTATCAAAATTAAAACTTAAAAACCAATAATAATAATTTTTTTATTATTTTATTTTATATAATAATTATTAATTATAATAATTAATATTTAAATTTTATTTTATTTTTATGTAATTTTACTCAATTAAAATATTTAACCTAATAACATCATTGAAAAACACTCTTAACACAATATTATGGGTAAATGAAAAATGCCTTTTGATACAATAATATAAGTGACGTTAAAATATTAAATATTATATATGTAAATTTAATATAAAATTTAATATTATTTTATTTAGTGGTTTGAAATTAACTATAAAAACCAAACATAAGAGTATACTATACTATTAGGGTGAATGAAATAGGTTAATGAAATAGGTTAGGGACTCTTATCGTTCTGACATTTACTCAAATATCTAACACTCCTAGTCATATAATTCTCTTTCAATGCCCACACAATACAAAGAAGAGATTTTCCTTCTTTATCCAATAGCCCTTCAAGAACCACCTTTCATTCATGCTATTTAGTATATGCAGTAGGAGTCTAGTCTACTATATTCCTTTAGGAGCAACACAGCAAATCGAGAACCTAGATTATAAATGATTGCTTCCTATAGTCTACTATATTCCTTCCGGAAGAACACAACAAATCGAGAACCTAGTTATAAATGATTGTTTCCTATACAACCTACTATGACAAAGGTGTGGTCATTTAATATGGGTAACATTTGCACAGGTTGGTTAAAATATTATATAGTTATTTTAGATAAGTATATTTATTTTGGAGTATAGTGTTTAAATTTTTAATTAAAATTTTTATAATTATTAGATAAATAATAAGGATTTAAGGTTTGTAGAATATTTTAAAATAACAGTAATAATCAGAAAACAAAGGTTAATATTTATTTTCAACATAATTATGTGTGTTTTATTTTTTTAATTAAATTAATTAGTTAATTAAAAAAATAATATATTATTAAATAATTTATAGTTTATATCTTAACATTATTTATGATAAAGAAAAAGTGAACTTCTATAGTTAAAAATTTTGTCATATGTTTTTAATATACATATATATACTAATAATAAAGAAAATATAATATTTTTTAATTTTAACAATATGAAATGTATTATGAAATAAATATTTAGATTTTTATTAAAAATTAATACTTATAAATATTTACCAAATATATATATAACTTTTTTGAATTTAAGTATTAGGGGGTTTACGCAGTGCATTATATTAGATATCATTTTGGGATTCAACTGTGTTAAGTAAGTCATTCAATGAGTGCTAAGTGAACTATTCAAAAATCATGAGAAATTAGTCACTTATGACTATCTCTCATGGAAATGGTCATACGTGAATGACTTACTTAACACAGTTGAATCCCAAAATGATATCTAATATAATGCACTGCGTAAACCCCCTAATACTTAAATTCAAAAAAGAGTGAAGGGATCTCTACTTCAATGGTTCATGAGGCACAATACTTGCTAAGGTTTTGCAAATGGGGTAGCAAGCTAAGTGGGCTTGATTGTGGGCAAAACTCCACAGTTAAGCGCGCTTGAGCCAAAGGAGATCTGGGATGGGTGACCTCCCGAGAAGTCCTGGTTACCGGGTGCAAGCCCCAGAAGTGATGATTGATGCTATGTGATTCATTTCACTAGTTTCAATCCCACTTCTTCACCCCTGTGAGCATCACCCGATGCAATGAGTGCTAAGTGAAATATTCAAAAATCATGAGAAATTAGTCACTTACGACTATCTCTCATGGAAATGGTCATACGTGAATGACTTACTTAACACAGTTGAATCCCAAAATGATATCTAATATAATGCACTACGTAAACCCCCTAATACTTAAATTCAAAAAAGAGTGAAGGGATCTCTACTTGAATGGTTCATGACGCACAATACTTGCTAAGGTTTTGCAAATGGGGTAGCAAGCTAAGTGGGCTTGATTGTGGGGAAAACTCCACAGTTAAGCGCGCTTGAGCCAGAGGAGATCTGGGATGGGTGACCTCCCGGGAAGTCCTGGTTACCGGGTGCAAGCCCCGGAAGTGATGATTGATGCTATGTGATTCATTTCACTGGTTTCAATCCCACTTCTTCACCCCTGTGAGCATCACCCGATGCAATGAGTGCTAAGTGAACTATTCAAAAATCATGAGAAATTAGTCACTTACGACTACCTCTCATGGAAATGGTCATACGTGAATGACTTACTTAATGCAGTGGAATCCCAAAATGATATTTAATATATATAACTTATTTAAAATAAATAAATATCATTAATATATACATAAAATCTAACATTACCCTGTAAAATAAATAATGCTAAAAAGTAATGGTTTTTTTTGTCCTTCTCTTATAAAAACTTCCACACTTATTCAACATGATCCACACGTTATTATTTCTTTTCATGTCGAGGATGAATGTGACACCCATAACCTAATCCAATAATAGATGTAGAAGAATGGTGAAAATGCAACATGGTTTTCGACTAATACATAATAATAATAAGGAATGTTTGGATCTCGATTAAGGTTTATTTACTATAATTTTTTATTTTTTTGAAACAATATGTATAGCTTTTAATTATTATATTTTTAATAGTAGCTATATTATGTGACAATATATATGTGATGTTGGGCTTTAGAGCAACTTGTTGCAATTAATGAATTTTAAGAGAATTGTAAATAAAAATAAAAATATAATTTTAAGTTGATGTATAAATAATTTTAAATTTTAAATTTATATTTAAATAGTTTAATGTAATGGAATAACAATGCATATTTGATGGAAATGGAAATATAAAACTATTAAGTAGAATGATGTTATTTGAATTAAAAATAAAAAAAAGAAGGGTATGAATGAGAAGAGTTAGAGTTTGAGATATCAGAGCGAAGGGAGCGGAACCTGAACGAGGATCGAAGTTGACGCTAGGGTTCTGCATTAGGGTTCCATGGCAGGATGCGTAGGAGGGAGCGCTTCTCCCTCCTACAGTAAGGTAATCACAGAAGGAGGCAAGGAAGCAAGAGGGAAGCATTTCAAAAAACTGTTGGAAAAGATTTTAGAAGCAAAAGGTAAGGAGACAGTTGGAAGAAACGAACCCAAGGGTTAGGCAGGGAATCAACATGAAACAAGTAAAGAAACGGGGAAGGGAGGTAGCAACGGAAAAACGACCTCCACAAAAACTAAGGGAGTCTACAAACCCAAATCGAGCATCATTCCCTGGGTCATATTGAGTGATCCAGTGATTCAAGTGCACAGGGATCATATGAAAAAACATGCAATTATTTGCAATTTCATGGGGTTATGGCCCACGGAAAGGGCATTACACATCTGGATTAGAAGCCATTAGAAGCCAAAGGCTTAAATACATTTACATCTGGATTCTAAGGGCTTCTTCACGGTGGTATTTGCGAACCTAGAGGACAAAGATAGAGTGTTTGAAGGGGGGGCATATTTCTATGATGCGACAGGACTCTACATGCGACTATGGATGACAAAATTTGTCCTGGAACATGAAACATTTACATCTGTACCAGTTTGGATCAGACTATACTCACTACCTCCAAATTACTGGCTACCAGAATCTTTGAAAACCATAGGCAGCAAGCTGGGGAATTTTCTGAAGATACTAGAGGCAACTCTCAAAGGTAAATATACCTCCTTTGCTCGAATATGTGTGGAAATGGATCTATCTGGGGCTCTTCCGAAAGCAATAATTTTAGAGGTATATGATGAAGAGTGGGTGCAAATGGTGGACTATGAGCACATACCTTTTAGGTGCTGCAAATGTCATGAACATTGCCATCTATTTAGAGACTTCCCAACAAACAGTATGGAAGGCAATAGGAAAGCATCTTTGGATAGAGATCACGAGGGTTTTACCAAGGTTGGGGCCAAAGGGGAAGGGGGTAAATGGCCACACAAGAAAAGTAGTGAAGATAGAAATACAAGACACAATAGTTTCAAAATCCTAGAGGAAGTAGAGGAGAATGTGGAAATAGTCCAGGACAGGGAGAACGCATCTAAGGAGCAGAAAACGAAAGCTGAAATGGAGGATATCACAATAAACAACCAGCTAAAGGAGGATCTTCCAAGCAGCATGGAGATCAGTAAAGACTATGAGATGACTCCAAGTGAAGTAGGAACAGAGGACCATGAACTACAGGAGATTCTAGACAGGGAAAATCTGGACCTAGAACTATTTTTAGAACAAGGCAGGAACAAAGGAGTGGACTCCTTGCCAAAAGAAGACTATGATCGAGTTCAGTAACTCTTTCTATGGAGGGCACAATTGAAGGGAACTAGTGTCAAGAGAAACCACGAAAGCTAGGAGCATAGTGGGGTTAAAATGATGGAGAACTTATAGGCACACTCTCCAAAGAACTCAAGAAGGAAAAGAGGAAGGAAAAGACAGAATGAACTGCTCAACGAATGTGGAAAATTACTTATTAACTCAGGTAAGATGAAAGATCTTACTAGCTACTCCTTTACCAACCTTTTTTAATGAAGCTCACAACTTCGAACATTAGAGGCTTAGGTAGTAGAAGGAAACAAAGGAATCTGAGTAACATAATAAAAGAAGAAAAACCAAACATGGTCTTTATTCAGGAGACCAAATGTTCAATGGAGAAAATAAGAGAAATTCACAATAAATGGTTAATCAAGTATGAGTATTTAGAAGTTAAGCAAATAACTCGGCAGGTGGGATTCTCACGCTGTGGGAACCACAAAAATTTGGAATCCTGGATGTTGAAGCATCCAGGAACTATCTATCTTTGGTGTGCAGTCTTGTAGGTGATAAAGAGATATACATGATAAAAAATGTTTATGGACCTCAGAAGCAAGCAGATAAACTCAAGCTTCTTACCTCCCTGGAAGATCTAAGAGCACGATATCCCAATATGCCTTGGATAGTTGCAGGTGATTTCAATATGATAAGATCTCTTTCGGAAAAAAAGGAGGCACCAGACAGCTAGGTAGAGACTCTAAAGCCTTCCAAGATTTCATCATGAACATGGGACTAGTGGACATCGAGACAATAAATGGAACCTTCATGTGGAATAACAAAAGGGGAGGGGCTTCTCAAGTGGCTTCAAAACTTGATAGATTTATCATTTCTGAGGATCTCCTCCTCATAGGACCAGCCATCACAGCGTCCATTCTACCCTTTGGGGGTTCGGATCATTGGCCAATTCAGCTAGAAGCTACCTTTATGGGCACTCCGAGGAACAGGCCCTTCAGATTCGAGAATGCTTGACTCTCACACCCCAAATTCACCAGTAACATTGAAAAATGGTGGAAAGAGGATCTGAATATTCAAGGTACTAAAATGTACATGCTCCAGCAGAGACTAAAATATATCAAATCCAAACTTAAAGCTTGGAACAAAAAGGCATTTGGAGATATCCTCAAGGCTAGAATTGAGACTGAACAGAAACTCCAGGATATCAATCAGATAAATATCACAGAGGGCTTCAATGAAGAGAGGCAAAAGCTAACCAACTCTTTGTAGGAACAATGAGAGGATCGATGCTTACAAGGGGAAACTTTATTGGATCAAAGAGGGAGAAAGAAATACTAAGTTCTTCCACAAGTCCACTATGGCCCATAGGGCACATAATAGAATCACAAAGATTAAGGATTCTCAGGGGGTTGAGCTTGTCTCCCACAAGGACATGGAATCAAATCTCATACAACACTTATCTAATATTGCAAAGGAGACAATGGAGGATAGATCTAGGTTCATTGATTAGTTCACACAGTATATTCCCAAGTTGGTCACTAGAGAGGACAATCATAATCTCAATAGGTCAGTCTCGGAAGAGGAGGTCATTAAGGTGATCAAGGAAATGCAAAGTGGAAAAGCACCAGGCCTGAATGGATTCAATGTTGATTTTTCAAAGCATGTTGGGATATAGTCAAATAGGACATCCTCGAGGTTGTGGAGGACTCAAGAAAATACAAAAAGGTTCTGAAAGCTCTAAATGCTTCCTTCATAGCTTTAATCCCCAAAAATGAAACTGCTGTGACTCCGGATGGATTTAGACCCATAGCCTTATGTAATGTGGTGTATAAAATCATCTCCATTCTGATAGCCAATAGACTCAAGCCCCTACTACCTTCCCTCATCTCGGAAGAGCAAACAGGGTATGTGGAGGGACGACAAATTCTCAACAACATCATCCAAGCACATGAGGTGGTACACTCTCTCAAAAGCAACAAGAAAGTAGGCATGATTATGTAGTTGGACAAGCTCAACTGGTCTTATATCAGAGCTACTCTGAAAGCATATGGCTTTGACTAGCATTGGATAAGATGGTTTATGGCACTAGTCACCACAACTAGTTTTTCCATTCTGCTTAATGGAGCTCCTTCAAATACCTTCACACCTTCCAGAGGGCTCAAACGAGGCGATCCACTCTCCACTTTCCTCTTTTTCCTCATGATGGAAGGGCTAGGAAGGGCAATCAAAATGGCTAATGTTGAAGGTCGAATTCAGGGTATCAAGCTCACCCCAGATGGAGAGGCTAACACTCATCAACAATTTGCAGACGATACTGTGTTGCAGGGCATACCCACAATCAGGGAAGCTAGGGAAATCAAAGATATCTTAAACAACTTTGATATGGCAGAAGGTACAGAGGTAACCCTAAACAAGTCCAAAGTTTTTTTCTTTAACACTAATATTGCTATATAAAGAAACATTACCAAGATTCTTGGTTTTCAAAGGGAACAGTTGCCTTCGAAATATATTGGCATTCCTCTTACTGATAAACCTCCCAGCAAGAAAATATGGGAACCAGTTTTAAATAAACTTCAGGACAAAATCAGAAAATGGAAATGCAGATCCTTAAACTTAGCAGGGCGACTTGTGCTCACACAGGTGATCTTGCAAGCCATTCCCACATTTATGTTTGCAGCTATCCCTGCTCCTCAAGGTATTAAGTAGCAGATAAGGAACATTCAAAGGGACTTTATGTGCGGTAGAGGGGAAGGGAAAAAAAAGTGGGCTTTAGTTTCCTGGGACAAGCTCTACAAGCCCAAAAGCCATGGTGGCTTAGGGCTGCATGATCTGGAAACTCCCAGTAATGTTTCGGGAGCTGAGCTTTTGTGGCGATGGATCAAGGAGCCGAATGCCCCCTAGGCCAAGCTTTGGAAACAAAAGTACGCCAAGCACTGGTAGGAAAAGGATCTTATTAGAATGACAAGACAAATTAGGGGCTCACACATATGGAACCTTGCTTGGGAGAACAAAAGCATTGTTCAGCAACATTGTTTTTGGGAAATCCGAGCAGGGGACCGAGCTCGATTCTGGGAGGACAGCTGGCAACAGGAACCCATCCTTAACAGGAATGACCTGGCAGCCCTCAAAAGAGACACAAACAACAAAGGCCTATTATTGGTAAAAGATTTCTGGGATCAGGGAAGGAACAATGATAAATGGAGGAAGTGGAAGGAACTAAGTTACAGTGATGAGAGTCCTTTGAAGGCCATGGCAGAGGCTCTCACCATGGACTTAAAGCACAGACAGGTTCTAGTTTCCTCCTCACATGACAAATTGAGATGGGGGAAGAATAACGCAGGTAACTTTAACCTCAAAGAGGCAAAACAAGAAATCACATGATTCAACTTTGTAAATACTAATAAAGTCTAGAAGGAGCTTTGGCAAACTCCTCATTGGATGAAAATAAAGTTATTTATCTAGCTTGTGCACCAAAGAAAGATCCTAACTTGGGAAAACCTCCTAAAGAAAGGCTTTAGTGGCCCTTCCAAATGTAACCTATGCGGTTCACATGAGGAAATGATTGAACACCTGCTCAACCTCTGCTCTTTTTCTACTAAGGTGTGGGACTGGGTGGCCTCAAGCTTCAGACAAACCGACAGGGACAATCTTAGCATATCCAACACTCTGAAAAACTGGAGGAAGAACTTCTCAGAGAATTAGATCATCAACAAAACCTAGATGCTAGTACTAGGCTTTGTCATTTGGAATGTTTGAAAAGAATGCAATAGGTGGATATTCATAAATAAAGCTAGTGAGCCACAACACATAATCAATCAAATTCTAAAACAGCTTAAAGAAATAGTTAAGAGCCTTTTGAGGTCAATTCCCACGAATCCTCCTCTGCCTCACGAGGAGATTATTATTCTTAATTTGGGTCTTCAATCCATCAATCCTCAAGGAATAAGGAAGGAAGTGAGAACAATTAACATAGAGGCCAGTAGATGGCAGCCCCCTCCTCAGGGCTTCTTCAAAGTAAACATTGATGGAGCTTCTAAGGGCAATCCGGGGGAAGTTGGCTTTGGGGGTGCTATAAGAGATCCTCAGGGGCACACAAAATACATCTTCCATGGCCACTTGGAAAAGGGTACCAATAACATGGTTGAACTTATGGCATTAGATAAATGCTTGGAGATCTTGGTGGAGGCAAATTTACAGAATGTTATCATTGAAGCAGACTTGGATTTGATCATCAGAGCAACCAAGAAGATTCACAATGGAACTTTTCCAGATAAAGTGTCAAAGCACTGGAAGCTGCCATAGGTTTTTCACCGTATCCACTCTCACTTACAGACCCTTAAAACGATTAGATTTGTTCATGTTAGAAGGAAGGAAAATATGCTTTCAGGTCGGTTGGCCAACAAAGGTGTGGCCAATAAGGACAGGGATTCTCGGCATGCCTAGGAGTTGTTACCTGAAGGGAAACTGCAAGAGGATTGTTCCATCCTGGCAGCCAAAGATTGGGATTTATGGATGAACAACGCTGATCGAAGGGATTCGGGAGGCAGGGGTGAGGATGATATCACCTAATTTGTCTACGATTTTGGGATATGGTTGCTCTCCACAACTTTGTTCACTTTCGAATGAATGATGAAGGTTTCAAGTCAGGTAATGATATAGAATGGACTGCTTGGGTGTATTTGGCTCAGTAGGTTTCTGTTGCCGACTCCAGGCGGAAGGCTCAGCAAGGTCTATGGGAATGTCCAGCTTTTCTGTGAGACCACGAAAGCAATACCATAAGTGGTATTTCGCACGGGACTTAGATGGCATTTGGTATTTTCGTGGGTGCATGCGATTCCACTCAGCGGGTAACACGTGGCATCGAGAGGTGAGAGAAAACTGCTCTCATCATGCAGTTAACCTCTGCACTTCTCGTCCGTGCGATATCACCGATGACCATTGGATCGGGATTATGTATTCAACGGCTGAGATGGATCGGGCTTGTTGCCTAAGGGCTCCAAACCTATTTCTATTTTTTGGATCTAGTTTAGAGTTGAGGTTGAGTCCGTTTTGCAAGGGGTAGTGGGGTCCATGGTGGGTCCCTGTATGGGCCCAGGCTTTCCGCAAAACCATGGACACAAAACCCCAAAACCTTATTTGGTATATCGCGCGGGACATGGCTGGTATCTGGTTTTGTGAAAGATGCATGTGATTTCACTTAGGGGGTAACACATGGCAATGAGAGGGGAGAGAAAATTGCTCTCATCAAGCAGTTAACCTCCATGCTTCTTGACCATGCTATATCCCCGCTCGTCATTGGATCGGTACTTTCCTTTCAACGACTGGGATTATTTGTGCTGGTTGGCCAATGGTGGGTCCCTTTGTGGGTCCCTTCACTTGTTGGTTGTTGGATTGGGGTTATGTTTTCAATGGCGAGGATTGGTTCTTGCCTATTGCCTGAGGGTTTTGAACCCATTTTGTTTAGTGGACTTTTCATTGCTGCCATCGGGTCTGTTTGGTGGATGCAGTAGGAACCACTTTGTGCTGTTTGTAAGAATCTTGTACGCTTTAGTCCGTGGTTTTTTTTCGCCCTTGCTATTTGGGGCGCTCTGTATATTATGTAATTTAATCAGATTAATAGAAGGTTCATCTCTTACTTATAAAAAAAAAGGAATAACAATGTATATTTCAAATTTATATGTTTTTCAAAATTTAAAGTAACATACATGATATTGTAAATAATATTTTAATATAAATAAATTTAAATATTTATTTGTAAATTAATACAAGTCTATTAAATTGGTTGTGAAGTAGTGATTTTCCTATCAATCATATTCACTAGCTATGAATTTAGCCCTTAATCCATGTCATGATACCATGAGGGTGAATGAAATTGGTCGAGGACTCACTTTCAAGTCAATTACCGACCTACTTTCCCTTTGACTCAACCAACTATTCACCATAGCACTTTTTAGACAATTGATCAACTAGGATAACCTAGATCTCCCTCTCACCACTCCACATAACACAAAGAAGATATTTTCCTTCTTTACTCAATAGTCCCTCTACAATATTTTTCCATCCAATGTTCTTTACTGTGTGCAAAATGAACCCAATATATTGCCTACCTCTATAAGCAACCATATATATCTATATATATATATATATATATATATATATATATATATATATATATATATATAGAGAGAGAGAGAGAGAGAGAGAGAGAGAGAGAGAGATAGATATATATATATATATATATATATATATATATATATATATATATATATATATATATATATATATATATATATATATATATTCTCTTTCACATTTAATAAAAAGAAATCTACAGGGAAAGGGATGGTTTCCTATGCAACCTAGCCTTTATGTTCTTATATAGGCATCCATATCTCTTCTTAAGTCCAACATTTTCATTTTCAAAGCTCCATATGTTCATCTATACATTCAAATGTAGATCCTAGAGCTTCCATGATTTTATTTTTAGCAAGCAAGGATATGGTTTCAGTGGTAGTAAGAATGGTAATAGAAGTTAAGAATAAGGAGAATATGAGTCAGTTCGAATTTGCATGAGGAGAAGAATAGGAGTATAGAAAGTTGGAATTTCTCTAAATATGAATTCTCATACTCCTCATTACTTGTACTCCACACCATGTTCTCACAAATATGGAAGGTGAACTTCCCCAACCACTAATTACATTCAATGATTGGCCTGTAAGTCAAATGTGATGGTTGAGATTAAGTAATTCCGAAGATAATAAGGAAAAATGTAACTTTATGAAAATTATAAAATGTAAGATTATTTATCAACCCCTTAGACACCCTTTCTTCTTTCCTCTAATGACTAGTATTATGCCCTCCTTGTTGCAAGTTTCTCAAGCAACATTTTTTTGGAAATTATGTCATTATTTACTTCCTTTTGAATCATAATTTTTCATAAACATAATCACAACATTGAAACTTAAAAATCAGACCATCAAATTAGCCCATCATAGCTTTTCATATGCATTCAATAGTTGGGGTGTGGCCTTGTGCTCCACACTAGGAATTGTTATAATGTCGTTACATGATTTACACAAGATAATTTAATTCATCACATGACTTGAGTATTTTCATATATCTTCCTCATTTGAATAATATGTGATTTAATGAATTATAGATTAAGGATTTAAAGAGATACGTTACATGGGTGACGGAAGAACTTATTGAGGAAAATTAATTTTTCAATCTTGTGCGAACTTCAAAAAAAAAGTTTAGAACTCACAATAAGTGAGTTATTTATTTTCCACAATGTGAACCATCACTTTTTTACCATCCTTGAATTCCACTTACTGAAGCCTACCTACAACAATGCTCATAAACACTCTTTACAAGTTTTCTCTTAGCTTAATGTCCCAATCCTTAGCAGGCAATTTTTTCAAAGAAAATACATTTTCTTGGTTCTTCTACTGAATAATATCAATGTTGCCCTTATTTTTCCTTTTTGATCTCCAAAGTAGAAGGCACACAAATGTGTTCACTACTCTCCATGGATACCAACATTAGGAAAGCCTTTTCATATTTAGATTAATTGATTGTTAAACAAAATAAATAAAGAAGTTATGTTTAGAGTAAAATAATAACAATGATATCATAAGTTATGGCATGAATATTTTTGTAATTCAATAATTAACTACTTTTCATACATATAAAAAAGGGGTGCAAAAATGAGCTTGAGATTTTGCTATGCATCTTAATGGGGTCTATCTAAGGGGAACTATAGAAGAATTATTATTGCAATAGTGTATTTTTCTTTCATCTTTCTCATCAAACATATTTTTCTAATGATGTAGATTCCATTTTGCTACATTAGCCATTTTATAACTAGCACTAATTTTTTTGAAATGTTGTATAAGTCTTTAGTGGCTATAAAAGTAAACTCGCTAGTTTTTCTTCTAAAGACCATCTAAACTATTCTATCCACATCATCATTTCATCATTCCATGCCAACAACTCAATCCCTATGTATATTAGATAATCCCTATATTTTCCTACATTATTCTAGCCACATCATCATTCCATGTTAACAACTCAATAACTATGGTGATTAGATAATCCCTATAATTTCCTCCAATGTTTTAGTATATTTTTAAGAAACTATAAAGGCAATAAAAATCAATCATTTTATAAGTATCCTTAGACAACATCCTTATCCTCCTTTTCCTTAGCTTACTTTCAACCAATTTCTTCTCTACAACAAATTCTCCTTGCCTCAATTTGGGAAAGTGTGCTAGTCAAGGAGGAGAGCTCTATCTGATAACCTAACTATTATCAAGATGAGGTTGGTTTGGATAGCCCATCGCATATGCCAATGTCACATATTTCCCCCTTTCATTTTCTGAGGGAAAAAACGTAACATTTTATTAATAGAAAAAAAGTTATAAGGAGTAGATGCACTATAGTTCATTCCAAAAATGGGTCCCCCCATCAAAGAAAACATGTCACCAAAAAATGATCATACAAGATAATATATGTTCACAAATCATAATATAATGTCCATGAATACATCAGTAATATAGGTAATGGAGTCCATATCATTATACCCACCAAAAATACACATCAGTAAAGTAGTATAGATGTGGCAATGCCCTTGCTAGAGTAAAAAATAGTGTCTAAACATGCACATCTCTAGAAAACATCCAAAAATTGAAGTGTTGGTAAAAAAATTAGTGTGTTGATGTTATGCTTCGATAAAATATTAATGCATGTGCTCTCGAACAACACCATTTATATCCTCCAAGACCTGCCAAGTGCCCATATCATTCTGAAGGACTTCTTTAGATAGAAGGTTTGCTGCAGTATTTCTTTCCCTATATATCTGTTGACATAAAACATATTTTAACTATCAAAATTCCTCCAATAAAGGTAATAGTGTGTGATTGTGACATCTTTGTTTGATGTTGAACCCGTTTACTACATTAATAGTCTCCAAAGAATGTAAAGTGTTCACATTGTATTGCAGAGCCTAACAAAGAAGGTGTTTTAAAGAAAGAAGTTCTGCAAATTTGTTTGATCCTCTCCCCATACCCATCATATATTTTAAGAAAATTTTTTCATTTACATAAAGGGTGAAACTCCCTCCATGTATCTCCTCCCCATTTAAAGTGTCGTCAAAATAAGACCATGGTGTACCATGATCCACCACCTCTTTTGTAATCAACCTCGGAATATTTACAGACTCCTTTGTGCGAAGAAGGGATACAATGACATAGAATTGAGCAGCAATAAAATATAGAAATGATTATATTTCATTAAAAATAGATATTTTTATGAAATGTCATAGGGCCTAGGAGATGAGAGGAGGAATGCACCTATAGGATTCATTCCCGGTAGATTCCCACCATGACCTCCAAGCTCCAGGGAGGGATTCTACCTACCATATCAAATTGCATCCCAACGCTTATTTAACGTTTCCCTAGAAACTAAGAGTGAAAGGGAAATGAAGGAAAACATGAGGGATAGATTCCTTAATGTCTTTGCTGGCAACACACCAACTTAGTCCTTCTTTGTGGCTCTTTTGTAAGTTATCCCTGGTTGGAATTTTGTTTCATATGAGACACCATAAGCACATTTCACCCATTATAAACATGATAATTTTCAAAAATCATCATGATTTAGATGATCACCTCTAGTCATGATTTTGTTTCCGCCTTCATATTCCATGTCATTGTGAAGTACTAGGTTGTGTGTGTGCACACCCATATATAGTGCCATTAACCTCTTTTTCTCACCACCATACGTAATCATTGGTATGCTTATATTAAATGATTGACATAAGGGTGAAGAGGAAAATATAGTAGCATAAGTATATATAATAGAATCCATTTGTGGGGGAGGGGGGGCACAATTAGAAGGTCATTTATCAACATAACTATTTTATCAAAAATGTCAAAGTCACATAGATTTTTAATAAATTTGTTGGCTAAATTAGTTTGTCAAACTTAAAGGATAAGATGATGTGGTGTCCATGAAATTATCATAGACTTTCAAAGGAAATCATATCATACTTTGAGGCCTCCTTGTCCCAATATCTAAGGTGGTACTTTCTTGCGTTATATGGCTATCAATGGAGGGATATGTTAGTTTAAATTCCACATGATTATCTTGGAAACTCAAATAGACTTTCTCATACATGTCAAATCTATGCAGTAAACATGAAAACTGTGCACAAAAAGTCTCCCCCTATAGTTGGGGGAGAAACCATTTTATATATATATATGTATCTATATATATATATATATATATATATATATATATATATATATATATATATATATATATATATATATATCAGTCTCCCCCTGCAGTTGGGGGAGAAACCATTTTAACATGTGAATGTCGTTTAATTTTTCTCAATTACCATTTTAATCTTATGTCACATGTTAGGAAAGGGTAAATAGCGTGCATGATTTGTTTCTCATTTAAATTTGCACAAAAGATTGTCACAAAAGTTTAAATGACAAGAGACCCAAAAATTCTTGTGGCCCACCATGGATAGATAAAATTAATTGTAAAGGATACCTTATAGTTTAATAAGATGACATGGGATCAATTTGTTGTAGAGAGAGATGCACAAAGAATTATGTATGAACAAAGGAATGTTGTGGGAGGATAAGAAGAAGAAGAATAAAGTGCAACAATGGAATCATTTGGCGAATAATAATAATAATAGTAAAGTGGAGGAGAGGAGAAAACTATTCAAGTGGATGAAGAACAACATTTAAAACGTGAAGTAAAAGAACCAAATATTTAAGAGGACGCAGAAGCTATAAAAGTTATGTTTCATACTAATATAGAGTAGTTTAACTTAATGAAATGTCTACATAAGAAGAAATTTCAAAAATAAATTGCTAACATGGCCCTTTGTAGAATGAAATGATGCATGTCTATTTAAGGACATAGAAAAATACAAAAGAAGATATGGATCAATGGCTCTTTCATAGTGCCATTTTCTCCATTTCTTAGAAACAATTTTGTTTTAAATTCTAAGTAAAACATCAAAGTTGAGCCAAATTAGGTAGCTAGATGTAGCTAAAATAAAGGTCCTTCGGGTTGTGAAGTTGAAGGAAGAATTTTTCAAGTTGAAAAGATAGAATGAGGATTTAATAGTTCAATTACATATCATTAGACAATCACAAATAAGAAATTATACTAAAAAATGCACGCATACTTTCTATAGGTAAGCTAGCAAAATTGAAATGTATTTTGATCCCTTCTCTATTCTAGTGGAGATAAATAGTAGAATACGATGGCCCTAGTCAATAAAGAGCTTAAGCCTAAGCCTAGCATAGAATAAAATTGTTGGAACATGCCTTTGTGAAAGGAATATATGCATGACTACTTATGGGAATAACACATTACATTGGGACATGCAAATTAAGGTATATATTATAGTGCAATTTCCTGCATTTTATTAGAAATACCATGGGTTCCAATGTCAGGGATGGAACCAAAATCAAGCCATATTTCTCAAATGACTGGAAGTGGGAAAAATAAAGGATCTCTAGTTTTCAGGGTTGCAGGAAAAAGTTATCAAGTTGAAAAGAGATAGTGAGGAGTTAAGAGGTGAATTACTTGTCAATAAATAATCAAAAACAATAAATTCTTCTCAAAATGGCATGAAGACTTCCATAGAGGTAAATAAGTGAAATACATTTGAATCCCTTTAGGCTAGTGAACTTAAAAAGATATACTTTTATGGACTTGGTAACTAAATAGCTTTAGCTTCAACATACTACAAAATGGGGTTAGGTGGAAAATTTTGTGAGGAAAAAGATCAAGTCATTGAAGAGTAGTGTACTATTATAGAAAAATAAGAAATTAAGTGATCCAAAATGGATTTTGGATAGACTTATAAGTCTAAGTGTTCCTCACAAAGGAAAATGAAAGTCCAAGGATGCTCCTGGAAATAGTCTCACTGTGTAGATCTTTTCATTCTGAATCTACTGCAACTTGAATGGGCTAAAATGGACTTTGGATGCAGAAGTTATCACAAAAAGAAGTTTGCCTTTGTCCTTTGAAAAGGAGGCAAAATATTCAAAAAATGGCTTAAAAGGCTTTATAAAGGAAAATCGCATCAGAGTGGTCCAAGAGGTGTACTCAAAGCGGAGGTAGAAGAGACCCCGATTACCAATCCCCGACATATCGAGTCGAAGGCAGGCATATGCAAATAATATAAGGAAAGGACCCTAGGCCGATGTGACATTGTGATCGTCGATGTCGGTGTCGGCGGATCGGCGTCGGCGATGCTATGAGATAAGGAAAAGAACCCCGGGACTATGCGACATGCGATTGCGATATATTACATCGTAACATCCTATCACAACGATATAAAAGGGGTTGATACCATATGCGATTTTCGATCCATGGTGTGTGATCTGAGCTGCTGGATTGGAAATGAGATCAACGGCCAAGATTAAATTGGCGGTCGGGAGATCGGTGATCCCCGACAGAAAGGGCCGATGTGATAGCGATATGCGATGTGACCTGGACCATCTGATCAGGAATTAGATCAATGGTCCATATTAAATAGATGATCAATGATCGATGATCCTCGATAGTAAGGCTAATGTGATAGTGATTGCGATAAGTGAGAAAGAGCAGACCCGATGGGAATTATAAGCCCGATTGCATAAATTTTGGGATTCGGAAATTTGGATTTTTTGTGTTATCCTATTTATTTGGGATCCTGGCCATGCGATGATGCGATAACGATAGTGATATTGCGACTAATGGCAGACCTGATAGGGTTATAGGGTCGATTTAATGAAATTTCAAGTCCAGAATTCATGCCTGATAGTGTAATTTCAGAAAAAAAACTTTGTGTGTTGGATTTTTCTCCATTCCTGGGTTTTTGCTTAGAAGAAGGCCCCGATCCCTCTATAATGGCCCCTGATCACTATGTCGCACTACAAGCAAGTGTTTTTGGTAGACAGTGATGCATTTGAAGCCATAGAGCCACAGAGCGAGATGGCCAGTCGAACAAACAACACGCAGAGAAGCCATAGAGTTGGAGGGGAGTACTGACACGCAGAGAAATGGCTGGGGAAGCTACAGAGCCGGGAAAATGCCTCAAAGGAGCTAGAAGGCCCAATTGACAGATTTGTTGGCAGGAGTTGGAGGTTGCTTAAGGAGATTTGTTAGCTACGAGAGCAAAAAGCTAGAGATCACGATTAACAGGCAGCAAAGCCACTAGAGGTCGCTGGAAAGTTGCTAAAGGTCGCTTGGAGGTCTAGCGAACCATTGATGCACACAGAGGCTAAGAGAGAGAGCTCAGAGAAGCTAGAGCTGAAGAGCTAGAGCCAGAGCCAAAGCCGAGAGCGAGAGTGAGAGCTGAGAGCCAGAGAGCCGAGAGTTTCAGACGTAGGGATGAGATGGTGTTCTAAGCCCATTGTGTTCTGTGTAAACCAATGAAGTTGAGTGTGGAGCTTGTAAAAGAATTGATGCCATAATCCCAAAGAGCCTAGTCGAGTTGACTAGAGCTCAAGGAGACATAGCCCAAGAGTTTTGGGTGAGCTCCAAATTAATATTGCTGTTATGTGTGTTGTTTTATTACTGCATCTTGCTACTATGCGTGTGTTGCTTATTAACTGATTTAATTACTATCATATGTATTTTATATCAGCATAAGAAAGTGAACTTACAGCACATAACAGTTTTTAAAACAAATATAAGCATACACCTATGTTCAAGCACATTATTAGTTCTGCATTGGTTAATCAATAAATCTTGGGAATATCTAAGCTTTTGAAGTGGGAGAGGTTCTTGTAAGCTTGACAAGAAGCCTTTAGTGCCCCATTTTTAGATCAGGTGGTATTGGAGCCTAATATTGATTAACCCCACCTTCAAAAGAGGGTTATATCAGAATGCTTGATTGATAGAGCAAAGTTTGCTTGTCTGAAGGGTGTTTAAACAGCTAGAGGTTAATTGTATTCTTGTTGCAAACTGACTATTGTTTGAGTTTGTAGAGGTGAAAGGAAAGCTATTGATAGCTTAGTCCAGGAAGGACAAGAAGGAAGAAGGGTTGAAGACATTCTTCTTATTCCAAAGGACCTCAAGGCAATCCTTAAAGCACAAGAGGTTTGTTGCAAAAGGTTGCTTGAATAAGCTCTTTGTTAATCTTGTTGAAGTTCTTTTGTTCATTGGCGTAATGACTACTTCTACAAGTGAGTCCTCAAATTCCTCCTTCATCACAAGATTCTTTGATGAAGACATGAAGCAAGATTTTTTCATCATGATGGATATCATGAGAGAAATGTATGAGGATGGAAGGAACAACAGCATACTTAGAGAGCAGTTGAATTCTGTGGAGGAAGAGAAGCAGTTGCTTTCTGACAAATTGTAGGAAATAGAGAGGAAACTTCATATTGCAAATATAAACCTGAAAAGCATGCATGAGTTGGAGACACAGCTCCTTGTTGCCAAAGAAGCCTTAGTCAAGTATCAGCTTGAAGAAGAGGTAAACCATTCCATTTTGTCTTCAAATTCTTCTAAGAACACTTATATTGGTTCTTTTGAAAAACATACCAAAGCCATAGGTTCCAACCTAATGTCCAAGATGGGCTATGAAGGAAAAGGCTTGGGTAAGCATGCACAAGGTATTGTTGAGCCAATAATGGTTGAGGAAAGGCCTAATATTTGGGTCTTGGCTATGGATAGTCTTATGGAGAAAGTTCCCAAGCTTCCGTCAAGACCATTCAAACAACTCCAAGAAGGAGTTTCATTTCAGGTCTTCTAACCCAAGATTGTGAAGATTGTATTCTTGGGGAATGCAATGGTGTGAAGCATACTTTGCAGAAAGAATGTGTATATCAGAATACACTTGAACCAGAGAGTTATGGAAACTCTGACAGCCTTGAAGAGATTGATGGTGTTCCAAAGGGAGCTACTTCTTCATTCAGCTCACCTCCTCATGAAGGTAAAAGAGGTGGAAGAGAAAGGTATAAATCTGGTTCTAATCATATTCCTTTTGATTCTGTTCAGCATGGTAAATTTCCATATAAGCATTGGAAAAGAATTTCATGTTCCTTTTGTGGTTTGGATAACCATCATGTTTCTAGATGTTGGACAAGGCAAATCATGCTGTCAAGAGGATGCACATGTGTTGCACTTACTACCATAAGCAAGGACATATTGCTGCAAAATGTTGGACTTTAAATCCAAAAATGCTTCCATAAAAGCTGAAGAAGATGGAAAGAGAAGATGGCAGAAATGGAAAGGAAATTTCCATGATTTATGTGTTTCAGGATGATTCACATGTTGATGCTGATGTGCAAAGAAAGGAAAGACCTTTGAAATGGATTGGTAAGAAATGGTTAGAGTTCTTATCCAATTAAGATTGCATGTCTATTAATGCATCTATTTGCATTTTTTTGTTAATGAGATGCAAGTTGCAGGTTTTTACCAAGAAGATGAATAGAAAAATTTGAGTAGGCGACTCACTTTGTTGTTGCAACATTATGTTCATTTCAGCTTCGAAAGTATAGTGTGCTTAAGTGAAATTTGAAGGATGAAATGCATCCATAAGCTTGATATTCATGAACGCAAGTATGTTGATTTTGTCCTTGTATTTGAACATGTATGTGTAATTAACTTGAAGGGTTGATTTCTTTATTGTAACATGCATGTAATGTTGACTTGGGAAAAGTTAACATGGTCTCCAAGATGGAGATAATGATGAAGTGTCTCATGTTTGAAAAAGAGTCCTAGAGGTCTTTTTCTACATGCTTGACTTGAAGGGTCATTTGTTTTAAAGGCATGTTTTGTGGGCTTGTTATCTAGTCCATCATTTGTATGTAGATGTAAGACATGGAGGTGTTAACAAGATGTGAAATCTGTTTCTTTTGCTGAAGCAGGAGTTTAGACCATCCAGTTGTTGTCTGTATTTCTGTTGTTGTTAACTGTTGTTTTTGATAGCTTTTCAAACAGGTAAAAATGAAAATTTTGTGGAGCAGATGTACTTCACATTGGTTTGAGCCACCTTGGATCAATGATCAATGCAGAGAATTTCAAACTACCTTCTGTGACCATCTCAGCAGGAGTTCTATAGGAAGGCAAGGAGGAAGATAGTTCTTCCCAGGAGGACCAACACATCCAAGAAGGAGAGTGGTCAGAGGCTTTGGTTCAGAGGCACTATGGAAGACAAGTGTGTGGAGGTTGAAAGAAGAGGGTGTTGTTACTCTCATTTACTATTTAGATCAGTATATCAGTCCTTTGGAGACCAAAAGTTCTTTTAGTGGGAAGGCGTGATCCAAAATTGATTTTGGATAGACTTCTAAGTCTAAGTGTTCCTCACAAAAGAAAATGAAAGTCCAAGGATGCTCTTAGAAATAGTCCCATTGCGTAGATATTTTCATTCTGAATCTACTACAACTTGAATGGGATAAAATGGACTTCAGACACAGAAATTATCGCAAAAAGAAGTTTGCCTTTGCCCTTTGAAAAGGAGGCAAAATCTTCAAAAAATGGCCTAAAAGGCTTTATAAAGGAAAATCACATCGAAGTGGTCCAAGAGGTGGAATTAAAGTAGAGGCGGAAGAGACCCTGATTACCGATCCTTGACATATTAGGTCGGAGGCAGGCATATGCAAATAATATAAGGAAAGGACCCCAGACCGATGCGACATTGCAATTGCCAATATCGGGGTCGGTGGATTGGCATTGGCGATGCTATGAGATAAGGGAAGGAACCCCAGGACTATGCAACATGCAATTGCGATATATCGCATCACAACATCGTATAGTAGCGATATAAAAGGGGATGATACCATATGTGACATGCAATTGCCAATCCACGGCATGCGATCTCAGTCGTCAGAATGGAAATGAGATCAATGGCCAGGATTAAATCAGCAGTCGGGAGATCAGTGATCCCCGACACAAAGGACCGATGCGATAGCGATATGTGATGTGATCTGGACCATCCAATCAGGGATCAGATCAACAGTCTAGATTAAATCGGTGATTGGTGATTGACGATCCCCGATAGCAGGGCTGATGTGATAGCGATTGCGATAAGTGATGAAGCGTAGACCTGATGGGAATTATAAGCCCGATTGCATATTTTTTGAGATCTGAGAATTCAGATTTTCTGTGTTATCCTGTGTATTTTGGATTATGTCCATGCAATGATGCGATAGCAATTTTGTGACTAATGGCGGACCCAATAGGGGATATTTAATGAAATTTCAAGTCCAGAATTCATGCCCGAGAGTTTAATTTCGGAAAAATCTCTGTGTATTGGATTTTTCTCCATTTTCGAGCTTTTGGCTAGAAGAAGGCCCCGATCCCTCTATAACAACCCCTGATCACTGTGCCACATTGAAATCAGGCATTTTTGGTAGACAACGATGTGCTTGAAGCCACAGATCCAGATGGCCAGTCAAACAGACAACGCGCAGAGAAGCCACAGAGCCGCAAGGGAGTAATGACACACAAAGAAACAACTGGGGAAGTTGTAGAGCTAGGAAGATGCCTCAAAGGAGCCAGAAGGCCCAATTGATAGAGTTGTTTGTGGGAGGTAGAGGTCCTTGAAGGAGAGTTGTTAGCTACGAGAGTGAAAAGCCAGAGAGCATGATTGACAGACAGCAAAGCCGCTAAAGGTCGCTAGAAGGTTGCTAAAGGTCATTTGGAGGTCAAGCGAACCATTGATGCATGTAGAGGCCAAGAGAGAGAGCTTAGAGATGCCAAAGCCAAAGAGCCAGAGCCATAGCCGAGAGCCAAGAGTCGGAGCTAGAGCCAAAGCCGAGAGCTAGAAAGACGAGAGCTTCAGAGCGAGGGATGAGATGGTGTTCTAAGCCCATTGTGTTATTTGTAAACAAATGGAGTTGAGCATGGATCTTGTAAAAGAACTGTTGCCATAATCCCAGAGAGTTTAGTCGAGTTGACTAGAGCTCAAGGAGATGTACCCCAAGAGTTTTGGGTGAAATCCAAATTAATATTGATGTTATGTGTGTTGTTTTATTGCTTCATCTTGCTGCTATGTGTGTGTTGCTTATTAACTACTTTACTTACTATCATATGTATTTTATACCAATGTAAGCAAGTGAACTTACAACACATAATGGTTTTTAAAACAAATATAAGCATACACCTATGTTCAAGCACATTATTAATTCCGCATTGGAAGTAAGAGAGCTTCTTGTAAGCTTGACAAGAAGCCTTTAGTGCCCCATTTTCAGATCATTAAGTATAATCAAGATACTGAAAGGCCCTTTCCTGCTACAAAATATTTATAATTGGAAAGAAATCAATATAATAAAGGTTTAAAAGTCATCCAATACAAAAAAAGAATAATAAGAAACAGTTATTGTATACCCTAATAATGCCACTAAATATCTCATACTATTGTGAGCAAGAGCGGCCAATGGAAAATAATACATAATTAATGTATTCAATATCCATGGAAAATCATGAGCATGAAATTAGGTATTTGAAAGAGAAATATACGACCCTTTATAGTTTGATAATGAATAAGTTGCAAGGACTTTAGGGTAAGAAACATGAGGCTACACAAGCATTGCATGAATGAGCCAAGATGAAAGAGTAGATTCTAAAATTAAGTAACTTGGTATTTGATGGCTTCAGTTATAAGTCTATTACACATGATTATGTTGTTTATTTATAATAATAATGGGACAAATCGTAGCTTGAGTTAGTAGCTTTAGAATAAGCCTATAACATCAGTAATATGAATGATTTCGGTAATGTATAGTTACCATTCAATGATTCAGACCAAAACCTACCATGTGAAGTTTACTTGCACAATTTGTTAATGGAATATGACACAAGGTGGAATCCAAAGCCTAATGTTAAATATGGTCAATTAAGGACCTCCATGACATTCATAAGAAACCATAGAAAATGGAAAAGTGAGTTGAAAATTTCAAGGACATGGATAATTATGTAGACTTGATGGTTAAGGAAGAATTTTCTCTGCCTAGATGGGCAATGGAGCAATAGAATTAGTTTGTTGCACATGTCGGGATTACTTCAAAGAAGAGGCAACATCAAGGATTTCAATGAGCTAGAAAGGGAGGTTATTCAATAATCCACAAAAAAGGAACTTCCTTATTGTCAAGAAATAATAGAGACCATTCCTTCTCCACTAAAAATGGAGATCCTCTATCATAATCCAACTTGAGTGTGACTCTATTAAGATCTGAGTTGTATCTAAATTCATGGAAGTGTCATGGACTCAATGGATTCAAAACTCACTCTTGTTTTTAATTTTTATAATGTTGTATGATATCCTATCAAGAAAATTTTGAATGGTTTGATACAAATGTATAGAAAAGAAACATTAATAGAATTTAAAACATAATAGTAACATTAGAACATTCACAAAAAATACACAAGATTTTCCCTATAAAGCCTTCGGTGAGAAAACTAGACTAGTTGGAACCACACCTCTCTATCTCATTATATTAACTCAACCATTCACCATACAAATATTTAGGTATCTTATAGCTTCAATCAATCATAATCAATTAGACCAAACTATAAAACAATTATAATATCTTAGTAGGGTTGGGTTACATTGGATTAAAACCATTAAGGCTGAAACAACACATAATGGACTAGAAAAAATTGTTTCGAGGTTCTACCCCAAACCTCCAAATATTCCACACATTGGTCCTCCATATCTCCTCTTGGGACCAAGACAAAAATATTATTCTATGGCTCTATTCTTGAACCTCCATATGGGGCACATGTTGGCCTTCGATATCCTCTCCCAAAACCCTTTCACTTGTGGCCAATAACTAAAATATCACTAGTATGTAACTAAATCTACTTGCAAAGGATAAAACACATATCCAACCCTCCCACACTTTTTAAATATTTAGAAAAAGGGGGATTATGGGGAAGACATTCATATAATTAGGTAGTAGTGGTATCAATGTCCATTGATTCTTTACAACAACAAAAAATATTTAGTCCTAACATACTTTGTCAATGAATCTACAAAAAAATTTAAGGTATCAACATTCTCCATCAACACTTTATTGTGCTTAACAATGTCTATAAAAAATAGTATTGCGCATTAATAAGGTTTGTGTTAGAATGGTAATAAAGGTTCTTTGCCAAAAAAATTGCAATTGGGCTATCACAACCTATCCTCATTTCTTTCTAAACAAACCCAAACATGAAAATAATATTTCCAACCATACAACTTCCTTATTTCAATGAGTGGCTACCATGTACTATATGTTTATAGCCAACAATGCAATAACTTTGTCATCCAAATAATTCCTCCACTAAATAGGTTAAAAACATAAATACCTATAAATCTTATACAATTAAGATCTCCAACCCAATCTACATTAAAATAATCCTTGCATATCTATCTCCTTGTAGGTTCTAAGTCTTCCTTGGTAGTAGATTGCATATTCTAATGTTCCATACAAATACATTAACACCCTAGTTATAGCTATCTAATGCTCCTTCCCTAGGTTTAACATATACATTCTCAAAACTCCCATTGCGTGGGAAATGTCTAGTTGGTATATGTCATAGCATACAACAAAATTCCAACATCATTTGCATAGGGAATATAACACATGCCCTTTACCTCTTCTTGTATATTGAGACATTAACCACAAATAAATTTACACCTACTCGAATGAGAACATTTATCAATTACCACTCCTACATATTAAATGTATACAATATGTTCTCAACATATTTCCTCTAGATCGATCAAAGTTTCATGTTTTCTTGATATTTTTTTAATTCCATGCCAAAATAAAATTTGTAACACCAATATTTTCATATGAAATTTAGAATATAATTGAGTTTTTACATTCTTGATTATTTCCTTCTTGTTTATAATCAATAACTGATATCGTCAGCATATAAGACCACATAAATGAAATGATCACCAACTATCTTGGTATACACATAGTGGTCAAATTTATTTCTTGAGAAACTAAGTACAAATATATAATTATCACACTTTTGACATCACATTATTTGAGATTATTTTAATCCATATAAAAACTTCTTCAAATTGCAAACTAGCTCCTTCATTCAGTTCATTACAACACATTTTGCTTGTTTCGAGTAGATTTATTCTCCAAGAACCCCAAGTAATAATGTTGTATTTAAATCCAGATCTTTTACTTCAACATAAAAAAAAACAAAAGTAGACAAAATAAATATAATAGAAGTTATTATATAGCAACTATTGAAAACATTTTTTTGTCTAGAAACTCAATTGGCTCATAGCCCATCTTATCAAGCTCATTGTCATGGGAAAAATGAGATAGTGAACAAATGTTTGTAAGGATATCTTCATTTCTTTGTATCTGAAAAAAAAATACAATGGATCAAGTGGTTACCTCTTGCAAAATGGTGGTATAACACTTCCTTCCAGATTGCCAAAAAAATGACCCCTTTTATGGTGCTTTATGCATATTATCCATCGTCCATCACACATCGTCTCTAAGAGATAATTCTAAGGTTCAAGCATTGGAAGATCACATATAGCATAAAAAGACAAGTTCTCCAACTCTTAAAGGATAGCCTAACTCTAGCTTAGAATCAAATGAAACAACAAGCAGATCGAAATCACAGTGAAAGAAGTTTTGACGTGTGTGATTAGGTATTTTTACAGCTATAACCATACAAACAAATCTCCCTGAAGCAAGCTAACAATGATAATAAAATTATCACCTAAGTACTATGGACCTTATAAGGTGTTGCAAAATATTGGTACTATGGTATACAAATTGGATTTGCCTTCATCTTCACAAGTACACCCAGTTTTCCATGTTTCATGCTTAAATGAGGTTATAGGTGATAAGCCCCCAGTTCAAGTTATGTTGCTATAACTTGATGAAGAAGGAAAAACCATATTGGAGCCTGAAACAATCACTAAAACAAGAATCTAGAAACTAAAAAACTGATCAATTTCAGAGTATCTCATTAAGTGGAAGAATTTATCTGCTAAAGATTCCAGATTGGAATATGAGTATTTTATACAGAAGCATTTATAACTACTCGAGTGTTGAGGACAAAAATTTTTTGAAGGATAGGGGCCTGTTAGGCCCCTATAATACTACTGTAGCTCATATATTGTTATTGTTGTGCCCCATCGAAGCTCACTATTTTTATTGTTGTGCCCTTATATTATTATTGTTATGTAGTCCCTAATTATAGTTTTACCCTTTAGACTCCTATATACACCAAGGGGTTGTTGTTATTTGAATCATCCAAGAATTGTTCATTTATGTGATGTAAAAGGAGTATTTCCCCTTAGAAGTGGCTTATTATAAAGGTATTAATCTATATTTTCTTATATTTTTGTGTAATTTTTATCTAGGTACATAACATTTCGGATCAGAGCATGTGAATCTCGAGATTGTCTTCCTTAAAACTAGTCATCCTGACATTTTTATAACCTCTTTCTGGCTCGAGCTAAGGGCATGAAGCTTTTATAGTATGAATATTATAGGTTGAAGTACTTTGGGTTCAATTTTTAGAAAAATATTTGTTGTGATTGGAAATACAATATTGGAATGAGAAAGAGTAGGCTTTAAGAAATTGACGTTTATTAATGGATACTCATCATAGCAAGCACAAAGAACATGAGAGAGATTGGTTGCCATGGAGTTAGCAACGAGACAATGGATGCTTTTGTAAACCGATATGGACAATCCAATGTGTAGGTGATGAGGGATGTGCACACAACTACATGACAACTCCACATAGCAAGGACAAGGACACCGAACAATGAAACTATTGTTTCTAGGTTCATTAATGATGATGAAGGTACATGACAAGATAAATACTATAGGGGAGAATGGATCATGATTAGACCTATCATGTATATCTACATGATGGGAAGGCAAAATATATGGTGTGCAAGAGAAGTGATTGACCCTTATTGAAATAGGAAGGAGTTGGCATAACCTATTTAGAAATAAATTGACTTGAGAATCCTAGGAGAGGGAGAAAATGCACCAAGTTTCAAGTGGGGAATAAATTATAAAAAGTCGAAACTCTTTATGACTATGGAAAATCATTCTCATATTTCATAGGCCTCTCTTAGTTGGATTCATATATGGATCATTATCTAGTCTCAAAGGCTAGTAAAGTTTACTTCCAATCATGGTAGAAAGCTAGGGAAGAGAGACAATGTGGGAGTTGGATAATGTTTTTGACATCGAAGGAGTCCCCTCACCACTTGAAACAACATGTGCACATTCTGGGGGGGGGGGGGGATGAAATTCAGCTAAGAAAGGCCCATAAAAGCTGACATCGAAGAAGTCCACTCACACCTTGAAACAACATGTGCACATTCTGCGGGGGCGGGGGGTTAAATTCAGGTAAGGGAGGCCCCTAAAAGATAATATAACCCTGGCTTAAGGAAATTAAGAAGGCCACCTTACCAAGGGGACTTCATTTAAGAGTGGGGAAATAAACTCTAAGTTGGTTGTGAGAACCTTCAAATCAACTTTTTGTTCTTATGTAAGGGTCTAAAGGCTCATTGACAGAATACGAACCCTTGCATACCTCCCCCATTCAAGGGGAAATGAAGGAACTTCAAATGAGGGGAGAGGATGAAAAAAAATATGGGTAGAGCCAACGATGGAACTCTTGGGTTTCTCAACCTCTAATTCTAAAATTTCAAGGGTTATTGTTGATTTTATGAAGCTTTTCTAAATACTCACCGAGTCATGAATAATAATATTGTGGGTTAGTTAAAGAAATCAAAGAATGTTAGAGGAAATGACTTAAAAGATTACCATGCTTTTGTTGATTTCCTCAATAGAGCCCAAACCCCACGGGCTAGCAACCCTCCAATTCTTTTGAGTTTCCTCAGTCATATCTTACTATACATTGCAACTTAAGCTTTTGAAGTGATTGATGCTCTTGAAATTTTTTAATTTCTTTGATTATATGCCTTACTTTTATAAAAAACCGAATTTGGGTAAGTTACATTAATAAAAAGATGCAATTGAGCTAAATAACAATTTTACATCATACAAAATGTATTTAAATTTCAAACAAGATATAGTTGTAAATCAGAAAACATAATTTCAACATGTTTGTTGGAAAAATTTCTGATATTTACTGCTACTATAAATTCTATGAAAAGTGCGTAATATACTAATAACATTAAAAAGATAAACTTGTCAAAAATTATAGTTACTTGTGGCTTGTTCCAGACCCTTGTTGGTTGTCATAGATTCTTTTTCCTCTATCTCCATATAATCAAAGAGATGGTGAATTGCATCTCCTCCTTTGGTTCTCCATGAATTGAGTTTACATATATCCTTTGATTGGATGCTCTTAATTGAGAATATTTACATAGATTGACAACTTAGTTCCTTTTCATGTCACATATTATCTCAAGGATTGCATTTTTCTATTTTAAATGAACTAGAGTACTCATGATAGAAGCAATTTGAGAATCTATCTATCGTTCATTATCAGGCACCTTGGACATAATAGTGAAAATATAATTTAAGTTACCTTGAATCATTTAAAAATTCTCCCAATCTCTTTGAATTCTCAATAGTCCATATGTTCTATTATGGAGATAAGTATTTGCAAAAAAATGGTGTATTGTACCTAGCTAATCCAATAAGACCAAAAATCCTAACCCGAGATATCCTCATCTAAAGTTTGAAAGAGCATGAGGATCATATCAATCTAGAGGTTCCAATACCCAAATTAAGGTACTAAATTATAAAAATAGGTCTATATATCATTTTCAAAGGAAAATACCACCAAATAACATAATAAATTTCAATATAATATATAGGTATTACATACACATCATTCAAATCTAGTCCATGAAACAATATTACAATACAATAGGTATAAACCCATGGAATAAAAATTACTGAAAACTCATACAACACGCATGTTATACCCTAAAAATATTTTAGGGAATTACTAGTTCCCCATACACCTAGTCTAAGGTTTCCACCCCGGGCCCCTCCATCATATATCCATGTACTATCTACTTGTATGCAATACGAAACATACCTAACAATTAACAAAGCAAATCAGCTTAAAAAAACACAATTGCAAAATAATACACGATTGCAAAATAATAAATGCAAGTTAAAGCAAAGAGAATATTGAATGGGGATATTAAAAAGAAAATATAACTAGAAATCTATATTGAAATTTCATTGATGTTAAATTTGATCTTTGGTAGGGTTTTTCATGTAAGTGGATTAAGGAATTAATTGTTGGGTATCTCCTTCCTTAAATACCTATTGTTACAATTTTAAATTATTGCTCCTATAGTAATTTTATAGAGTAGCGGACCTAGGTTGTCATTCCTTCTATGATAATAATTGAGGAGCACGTTATCAATTATCATCTACCCAATGCATGTAGATGCAACAAAAGTTTTTAGTACACACAAAAGAAAAAAATACATCCTTGGTTCCCCTAAAAGTGTTGGTGATTAAGCTTATCTTCCCAAAAGTGTTTAATAAGGTAATGAAACTCGAATTTCTATGGATACTTTTATGGGAAAAAATATTAGTACATGTAATAGTCTCAAATGAAACACATACTTCTTACGTATTTTATTAGGAAAAATATTCTTGACTCCAATATGAAGGTTTAGGATAAGAAAATTTTGGAACACATGGTTGGATTTGTACAACCGCTTGATTAATAAGACAAAATATATTAATTTTCATATAAACAATAACCTCATTGTGTTTCTATTGTTTCTTGAGGACCATAGGTTCTCTATAATGCCTTAGTAGTATTCAGCTCTAGGGATATTTTTAGTTGATTGTTGTACATTGGAACTCTACCTTACTTTATTCTCTCAAGGAAACCTATAGTAATTAATGTGATCTATATATGTTATCAGTTGACTCTCTCTTTCTCTCTCTCTCTAAGGAAAACCTTGTGAAGAAAACTAATGGATCCTTCACCACATTTGTGGAAGAAATCTTATAGACCATAAGACTTGAGAAGTGTAGAATAACAAGAAAAAATATTACTCCATAAATGTCTCAATATAATGGTTGTAGAAAAAATGAAGAAGATGTTGATAAAAGAGAAAAGAACCATGATAGGTTGTGGAGTGTTAGCATAAGAATCCTAGATTGAGGCATTGAAGGTATGGAATGTTACTTAATAATTCAATCACCTACATAGTGCTAATTGATAAAACATCAGATGAGACATGAAATGACGAAGAACACTCTCCGTAACATCTTAGATATTTTGGTTGTGATGCTTAGTGCATGTTTCAGGGGAGAACAAGTGTAACCTAGATAATAAAGATGAAGAAGTGTATCTTTACGGTTATAAATATGGTATAAAAGTATATAAAGTTTGGAACCTAGTAATAAAGAAGACCATTTATGGTAATGAGATAGTATTTATAGAGGTTAAAATTTTTCACAAATAGGAAGTCCAACCAAGGGAAGAATAACAAGAGACAATCAAGTTTGAATTGAAGAGTGAAGAATCCAAATTAATAGAAAAATATGAACAAAAGAGGAAAAACCTAAGACTCCAACCTTGAGAATATTGGTTTGGAAAAGAAGGAAACTAGAAGGATATACCCCAACTAATTTTCATATTTTTTTATTTTTATTTTTTATATTATTCATGATGATCATTTAAATATTGGGGAGGTAGTGGATTCAAAGGATAATAAAACCTAGAAAGCCATGGTTGAAGGTATGGATCCCTTGATAAAAGTAAGGCTTGGTATCTAGTTGAGTTACAACTACAAGAAAACATATTTGTAGACATAGGTGCTTAAAAAGAATTTGAGTGTAGAGGTGAAAGGGAGAATGACAAAGACTACTTTAAAAAACAAGATATTCCCAAAGGAGGGAATTGATGTTGGAGAAATTTTTTGTCTTAAAATAGTTTCCAATCAAACATGCACTAAATCGAGTTCTCACTTTTTAGAGGTAGAAAAAAATCATCCAATTTGGAAAAATGTTGATTCAGAATACATTTTTTTTTGTAGTATATTTTTTACTTTAAATTTTCTTATATATTAAGCATTTTTTTTTTTGTTAATGTTAGTGATTTTCAGGACAATTTGAAAAGTGTTGATGCAACATCAACCCCTTTTTTTGGGCTTATTTTTGACACTTTAAATTTTTTGATATATTAAGTATGGATAATTTTTTAAAAATGTTGGTGATTTTCATGCGGATTTTAAAAAACATCAACCTTTTTTAAGCATATTTTTAACACTTCAAATTTTCTTATGTCTTAAGCATGCACATTTTTTTTTAAATGTTGATTATTTAACTATATTTCAAGTTGTCATACTCCTATTATTGTTTTTCATCCTAAGATGTTTGTTTTTTAAGGGTTTTCCAAACTTGTGTTTTTTGTTTTCCTATTATGAAAATTTTAGTTTTTTTTTGCATAGTTAAAAAAAAAAATTACTATTTTGAGGTTATGACTTTTTATATATTTATATATCCTTAATTAATACTTCAATACACATAAACTAATTATCACTAAAAAATAATAATTTTAAACATGATAAAAATGCACATTTTGCATTAGATATAACTTAAAAAAAATATGTATTTGAGGATATTGTCACTAAAAAACACATGTTAAATAAAATATTTTTATGAAAATTTCTAATAAAAATGTTGGAAAAATAGCAAATTATATTAAAAAATTTAATAATTTTATATCCAGAAATGATAACATGTGAAATTTTTTTCCAAAAAAGAATTCAAATAAAATTTTAAGTAAAAATAACCAAAAGAAAATAAATTAAACATAAAATTCAATAAAAAACAATAAATAATAAAAAATGTTAAAATTAAAAAATAAATAAAAAAACATAAAAAAAAAAAAAAAAGATTACATCTAAAAAGAATTAAAAAACATTAAAATAAGAAATTATAAAAAAATTAAAATATGAAATTATAAAAGAATTAAAAAAATAATTTTAAAAATAGAAAAAACACATTATAAAAAATAAACCCATTAAAAAAATAAAAATAGAATAAAATAAAATAAAACATAATTTAATTTAAAAAAAAAAAAAAAAACAACTAATTTTTTTGAAAAAACCATTCAAAAAATTATTATTAATTAAAAAATATATATATTATCCCTAGTCGGCCATGGTTAGAGGGTCGAACCGAGTCTAGCGGAGCAGTGCTTGAGCGTCGCTCCACCGATCATTGGCTAACTGTGAGGGATAATAGTTTATTTAAGAAAAGAAAAAGAAAATCATATTATTTTTTTAACTTTTTTTTCTTTAATTCTTTTAAAATTTAAAATTTTATTTTTATTTTTAGTGTTTTATTATTTTGGTTTTATTTTATTTTTTTAATTTTAATGTTATTTCTTCAATTTTTAATTTTGATTTTTTTAATGCTTTATTATTATTATGAATTTTTTAATAATTTTTTTGTAAGTTTGGAAGGACTATATCTTCATCATCTCCAATATACCATTCCGATTGGAGCGGGGAATTGAACCGATGATTTCACATAAAGAATTATCTTAACAGAGCACCCGATCAACATTTATCCAAGACCCCATGAACTATTTTTTTAATTTATTGTGAATGTTTATATTTATTTATTTTAATGCTTTTGTTTATTTGTTGATTTTTTATTTGGATTAATTATGGAATTTGGTTTTATATATTTGTTTTCTACTGTTTTGATTTTTTGGTATTAATTTTTAATTTATTTTTTCTTAAATTATGTTTTTTTTGGAAATATTTGTTTTATTTTTCATTTATTTTTTTATATATTTTTTTGTTTTGTTATATATATATTATTTTTTTTAAGGTTCTATGAGTAAATTTTGTTTTTTTTTTTTTAATTTTTAATTTATTATTATTATTATTATTATTTTATTTTGTTTATTTTGTTTTGATTTTTTTTTATGTTTATTTTATTTATTTTTTAATTTGTGTGTTTTTTTATATATTTTTTCTATTTGATATTTTTGTCTCTTTTTGTTATGTTTTAATATACAATTTTATTTACTAGTTATTATTTTTTTAATCTTTTTTTTTAGTTTTAATTTTTTTCAATGTTTTAATATTTGTTTTGTTTTGTATTTTGTATATTATTTATTTATTTATTTTTATTTTATTTTTTCTACAAGGTTCACGTCGACCGTTGACTAGCAACCCAACCTCATTATGTGTCAATTTTATAGTTGCTTTTAAAGTTTTTGTTATAATGGATCAAGTCCAACCCACAATGTGTCAATTTCATGGATGATTTTATATGTTTTCATTGTAATGGGTCGAATTCTTCTACACTGTGTGCCAATTTGATTGTTGAATTTAAAATTTTTGTTGCAATGTGTCAAGTTGTCTTAGGCTAAGATTTTATAATAGTTATACTTTTAACATATAAAAAAGAAATTACTCTTGGTTTAATGGCTCTTTCATTTAGGTGTTTATTTTTAATGTTTTTTGTCATATTACTGCTCCATAATGCCATGGTTGAAATATGTTGAAAACTTAAAGTTATCTGTAGTCATGATATTTGATCTTTAATGCTATGGTTGAAAACAATTATAAGTATCTTATCTTTATTATGATGGCTGAAAATTGTTGGAATTTTAAGGTTTTTCAGAGACATGATATTTGATCTTTAATGAAATGTCTGAAAATTGTTGGGATTTTAAGGTTTTTCAAAATCATAATCTTTTATCTTTAACGTCATTACTAAAAAATGTTGAAAATTTACCCAATAAAAAAATGAAGATGGTCAAATGTCAACACTTTTCATTTTTAGGGTGTTTTTTGCACAAAAATATTGCTTTTTACAGCCATTTTTAAAAAATGTTGAAAATTTACCTCGAAAAAAAAATGTTGATGCAACATCAACACTTTTCATTTTTGCATTGTTTTTCATGTCTTTTTTTTGGTTTTTTGGCTAGAGTTCTCGTTTTAAGGAAACAGTGCTCATTTGATTGGAAAATATGTTTATTGTTCCTATAGTAACTACTATTATATTTCTTTTTTCTATTCTTGTTACTTTTTATGTTGAAGTACAAGATATGGATGTAGATACAACATTATTACTTGGGGTTCTTGAAGAATAAATCTAATTGAAACAACCAAAAAGGATTTTTAATGAAGGGAATGAAGGAGTTGGCTTGCAAGTTGAAGAAGTTTTTATATGGCTTAAAAAAATCTCAAAGAATGTGATATCAAAAGTGTGATAATTATATATTGGGACTTAGTTTCTCAAGAAAAAAAGTTGATCACTATGTGCATCCGACAACTAATTGATGTTCATTTTCTTTATGTAGTCTTATATGTTGATGATATCAGTTGCTGATTAAAGGCAACAAGTAAATAATAAAGAATGTCAAAACTAAATTATGTTCTAAATTCCATATGAAAATATTGTTGTTACAAATTTTACTTTGGCATGGCATTTAAAAAAATTAGGAAATAATGAAACTTTTATTGATGTTGAGGAAATATGTTGAGAAAACATTGCATACATTTAATATATAAGAACATAAATCTATCAATGTTTCTATTCTCGTAGGTGTAAAATTATTTGTCAATTAGTGTCCCAAGACACAAGAAGACGTAAGGGGCATGTGCTATATTCCTAGTGCAAATAATGTTGGAAGTTCGTAGCATGTTATGGCCTATACCAACTGGACATTTCCCATGTAGTGGGAGTTTTGAGCAAGTATCTATTCAAACTAAGGAATAAATTTTAGACAACTATAAAGAGGGTCTTAATATATTTTCATGGAACTTTAGATTATCCAATCTACTAACAAGGAATACTTGGACCCTACGAGGAGATATATATGTAAGGATTTCTTAATATAGCTTGGGTCGCCGATATTGATTGCAGACACTTTACAAGTCACTTATGGTTTTAACCTATTTAGTGAAGGAATTAGTTGGATGAGCAGGTTATTGCATTTTTGGCTATAGAAGTGGAGTACATGGTACCCACTCAAGAAGTTTCACGGTTGAAAATATTATGTTCATCTATTGGTTTTGTTTAGAAAGAAATGAGGAAAGTGTAATTTTTCTCGCAAATATCCTTACCATTCTATTAAAAATCATATTGATGTGCAATACCATTTTTTTAGAGACATTGTTGAATACAATAAAGTGTTGTTGGAGAAGGTTGACACCTTAATATTTTTTTAGAATCATTGACAAAGTCTATTAGTACTAAATATTTATTTTTCTATAGAGAATCAATGGACATTGCTACCCTTAATACATAATTATATGAATGTCTTCCCCATAAACCCTTTTTACCAAAGCGTTTAACAAGTGGGAGAGTGTTGGAAATGTGTTTTATCCTTTGCAAGTAGACTTAGTCAAATCCTAGTAGTGTTTTAGCTATTAGCCCTCGACATAACTGGTTTTTAGAGGGGATATGGATCCTGGCCAATGGGTGCTCGATATGAAGGATCAAGGTTAGAGCTACAGAGGAATTTCTTTTTGTCCTGAGAGGAGATACTAAGGACCAATTGGTAGCCTATTTGGAGGTTCAGGGTAGAACCTTGAAATAATTTTCCATGGGAGCTATAGGCTATCATACAACACTATAATTAGTGAGAAAAAATAGTGAATTCCAATCCATTAAGTCTCATTCCTCTTCCATGAATATAGATAAAACTTATATCTTAATAGAGACACACTCAAATTAGATTATGATAGAGGGTACCTAGATTTTAGTGGAGGAGGAATGGTCTCTAATCTTTCCTAACAGTTAAGAAGTTCATTTTTTACAGATTATTGAATAATCTCCATTGCCTAACTCATTCTAATCATTGATGTTACCTCTTCTTAGAAATAATGATGGTGTGCAGAAGAAACTAATTCTATTGCTTGATTACCCACCTAGGGATATACAAATCTTCCTTGACCATTGCCTCTACATATTTATCCTTGTATTTGAATTTTTAAAGTTATCATGCCATTTTATATGGTTTGTTATGAATATTCATGGAGACCCTTAATTGACCATCTCTAACATAGGGCTTCTACTTCCACTTTGTATCATATTCCATACAGAAATTATGCAAGTAAAGAGTCACTTTGTAGGTTTTGGTCTAAATCATTGAATGATAAATATACATGACCAAAATCATTCATATTGGTGATTCTGTAGTAGTTCTAGAAGCTACTAACTCAATCTATAATTTTGTCTATTATTCTTATAAATAAAAAAATTAAACATTTGCAATATGCTTATAATTGAATCCATAAAATACCAAGTTACTCAATTTTAGAATCTACTCTTTGATATTGGCTCATTCATTTAATGCTTATGTAGCCTCATGTTTCTTACCCTAGATTCATTGTGACTTATCCATTATCTCACTATATAAGGAGGTTCATTTATATTTCAAATTCCTAATTGCATGCTCATGATTCTCCATGGATATTGAATATATTAATTATGTATTGTTTTCCATTGACCAGTCTTGCTCACAATAATATGAGATATTGAGTGGAATAATTTTTCCCAGGGTATACAATAACTATTTATTCAATTTTTTATTCTTTGCTGCTCTGGGAGGACTTTAAATCTTCATTAAATTGATGTCTTTCCAATTCTCGGTATTCTGTAGTAGGAAAGAGATTTTTAGTAACTTGATTATCCTTTAATTCTTTTTATTCTATACATGTACAAGGGTCTTCAGTGATTTGATTTTTTCTAACAACATTTTCCACTAAACCCAATTTTGTAGCAAGTTTAAGATGAATCTCTTTAGTGACTGAGACCCTCATAGTCTATTTTTTGTGTTCACTATCCTAAAGAATGGATTCAAATTCATTCCTTTTCTCTAAGGAAGTCTTCATGGCATTTTGAGTAGAATTTATTGTTTATGATTGTTTACTAACAAGTAGTTGATATTTTAACTCATCACTCTCGCTTTTAAACTTGATAACTTTTCCCTTTAGCCTTGCAAACTAAAAGTCCCTTCTTTTGGATGCTTTTAGTCTTTTGATAAATATGTCTTGATTCTCATGCTATCCATAGCATTGAGACCCATGTTATTTTTAATAAAATGGAGGAAATGGTGCTATAAAGAGACATTAATTTGCATGTGCCTATGTAATGTGTTGTTTCCCTAAGTAGTGCTGCATCTGTTCTTTCCATAAAGGAATGCATCAAAATTTATATGTTTTGAAAGGAACAAGCTCAAGCTCTTTGGTGATTAGGTCCATAATATTCTACTATTTATCTCCACTAGCCTAAATAAGGGATCCAAATGCATTTCCTCATTCAACTCTAGGAATTATGCATGCCTTTTTAAGTATAATTTCTTATTTGTGATTGTCTAGTGATGAGTACTTCAACTTTTAACTCCTCATTCTCTATTTTCAACTTTATAAACTCTTCCTTTAACTTTCCAACTTAAACGACATGTGTTTTAGTTTTTTCTGGCTATCTAACAAATGTGGCTCAATTTTGGTGTTATGCTTGACATTTAAAAGCACATTGATTCCAAGAAATTGAGAAAATGACATAATGATATAGCTGTTGATCCATATTTTATTTTGCATTTTCTATTTCCTTAAGTAGTCATGCATCTCTTCTTTCCACAAAGGGCCATGCCAACAATTTTCTTTTGCATTTTCTTCTTCTATAGCCATTTATTCAAGCTCAACTACTTCTACAATGTGAAACATAACTTATATATATTCTTCTTCCTTAGCCATTTCTTTAAATTTGGCTACTTCTACAATGCATATTTCTACTACATAGTTTGAAGGTTCTTCTCACTCCTTAATATTTGTTTATTTTACTTTGATTTTTAAATTCCTTTCTTCTTCTCATTAAATAGTTGACTCCTTTCCTATACTTTCTCCTTATTCCTATCCTTATTCTTCAACAAATGATTCTTCTTATTCTTCAATAATTGATTTCTTTGTTCATAGATACTCAAATCTATGTTCATCTCCCTATACAACAAGTTGATCCCATGTCTTCCTAGTAAATTACAAGGCATCCTTTGCCATCAATTTTATCAGTCCATGTTGGGCCACATTAATTTGGGGGTATCTTGTCATTTTAACTTTTGTGACCATCTTCTATATCCATTTAAATGAAAACAAAGTATATACACTCATTTTCCTTGCCTAACACGTGACATAAGATTAAAATGGTAATTGATAAATTTGAACCTACCCTCACATGTTAAAATTCTTGATATATAAAATGGATTCTCCCGAAATTGCAAAAAGAAAATGTTTGTGCACCTTTTCATGTTTCCTCCATAGATTCAATAGGAGAAAGTGTGTTTGAACTTCCAAAATAATCATACGGTATTTGAGCTATACATTTACCTCTATTTATAACCTTATAACTCAAGAAAGTATCACTTCAAATATTAACTAACAAGGAAGCCTCAAATTGTTACATGATTTCTATCAAAGTCCAAGACAATTCCATGGAAACCTCATCATCTTATCATTTAAGTTTGTGAAAGTAAATTTTCCAACCAATTTTTAGAAAATATATCTAACTTTCATGATTTTACATAAAATAGTTATGTTGGTACATTCCCTTGTAATTGTGGGTCCACCCATGGATTCTACTACATATACTTGTGCTACTATCTCTGCATCTTTACCTTGTGTCATCAGTTCAATATCAGCACACAAATGGTTATGGATGGTGGTTAGAAAAAGTGGTTAATGACACTAACTATTGGTACACACACAACTTGACTACTTGTACCCAACTTTGACATGGCATATGAAGGTGGAAGGAAAATCATGACTAAAGGTGACCATCTAAATCATGATGCTTTTTAAAAATTATCATGTTTATAGTGAGTGAGATATGTGACAATGGCGTATGTGATGGGCTAGCCAACCCAACCTCTTCTTGATTCATAATTAGGCTATTGTATATATTTTTTCCTCCTTAACTATCACACTTTCCCACCTCACGGTAAGGAAAATTTTCCATAGATAAGAAATTGATTGAAAACAAGAGAAGGAAAAGGCAGATAAGGATGTCATAGAAGTACACTTGTAGGGTGAGTGATTTTTATTGTCTTTATAGTTTCTTAGAAATCTATTAAATCATAAGAGGAAAATCCCTGTAGGGATTATAGAAACTAAATAGTGATTGAGTTGTTTCCATGGAATGATGAAATCATGACGTGGCTAGAATTATGTAGATGACGTTTAGAAGAAAAAATAGTGTCTACTTTTTTACCCACAAAGAGAATTATAAAATAAGTCAAACAAATTAGTGCTAGTTCTACAGTGCCCTATGTAGCAAAATGGATTCTACATTACTAGAAAATTATGTGCCGATGCGAAAAGAGGGAATAAAAATACACAAATGTAATAACAATTATTCTATATATATTCCTTATGATACACCTTCTTAAGATGCACAGGAAAAATATAGAGCTCATTATGCACTTTGTTTTTTATATGCACTAGATAGTAGTTTATTATTAAATTATAGAAATATTCACCCAATAAACTCATGATATCATTGCTATTATTTTACTCTAAACATATCTTCTTTATTTTTATTTTTGTAATAATCATTCAGTTTAAATAGGAAAAGAATTCCCTTAATGTTGGTAGTCATGGAGAGTAGTGCACACATTTATGTGCCTTATACATTGGACCTCAAAGAAAAACAAGGGAAATATTTATCTTATTCGGCAGAAGAAGGGGTGGAAGAATAAAGAAAATGCTTTTTATATTCCCGTGCATTAAGCGAAAGACAGAATTTGTAAAGAGTGCTTATCAATATTTTTTAGTTAGGCTTCATTAAGTGGAAGTTAAGGATTGTAAAAAAATGATGGTTCACACTATGGAAAGGTTATAATTCACTTCTTGTAAGGACATTTTTTTTTAAGCTCACTTATAAGTTATTCTTATAACTTCATTAGAAGAAACTTTTACCTTACTATCATGGGATTTACTTAATCTCAACAATCATATTTGTTATGAGATTTACTTAATCTCAACTATCATATTTGACTTAAAGTCTAATCATTGAACGCAAGTGGTGGTTAGTGGGATAGTTTACCTTCTGTTCTTGTGGAGGCATGGTGTGGAGTATAAGTCATGAGGAGTGTGAGAGAATGAAACTTAATGGAAATTTAAACCTTCTATACTCATATACACTATCCTTCTCATGGAAATTTGAATTGACTCATATACTCCTTATTCCTACTATCTATTACATTCTCCTTACCATTAAAACCATATCATTGCATGCCAACAACACCACAGAAGCTCTAGGAAACACATACTTCTTACGTATTTTATTAGGAAAAATATTCTTGACTCCAATATGAAGGTTTAGGATAAGAAAATTTTGGAACACATGGTTGGATTTGTAGAACCACTTGATTAATAAGACAAAATATATTAATTTTCATATAAACAATAACCTCATTGTGTTTCTATTGTTTCTTGAGGACCATAGGTTCTCTATAATGCCTTAGTAGTATTCAGCACTAGGGATATTTTTAGTTGATTGTTGTACATTGGAACTCTACCTTACTTTATTCTCTCAAGGAAACCTATAGTAATTACTGTGATCTATATATGTTATCAGTTGACTCTCTCTTTCTCTCTCTCTCTAAGGATAACCTTGTGAAGAAAACTAATGGATCCTTCACCACGTTTTTGGAAGAAAACTTATAGACCATAAGACTTGAGAAGTGTAGAATAAAAAGAAAAAATATTACTCCATAAATGTCTCAATATAATGGTTGTAGAAAAAATGAATAAGATGCTGATAAAAGAGAAAAGAACCATGATAGGTTGTGGAGTGTTAGCATAAGAATCCTAGATTGAGGCATTGAAGGTATGGCATGTTACTAATAATTCAATCACCTACATAGTGCTAATTGATAAAACATCAGATGAGGCATGAAATGACGAAAAACACTCTCCGTAACATCTCAGATATTTTGGTTGTGATGCTTAGTGCATGTTTTAGGGGAGAACAAGTGTAACCTAGATAATAAAGATGAAGAAGTGTATCTTTACGGTTATAAATATGATGTAAAAGTATACAAAGTTTGGAACCTAGTAATAAAGAAGACCATTTATGGTAATGACATAGTATTTATAGAGGTTAAAATTTTTCACAAATAGGAAGTCCAACCAAGGGAAGAATAACAAGAGACAATCAAGTTTGAATTGAAGAGTGAAGAATACAAATTAATAGAAAAATATGAACAAAAGAGGAAAAACCTAAGACTCCAACCTTGAGAATATTGGTTTGGAAAAGAAGGAAACTAGAAGGGTATACCCCAATTAATTTTCATTTTCTTTTTTTCTTTTTTCTTTTTTAATATTATTCATGATGATCATTTAAATATTGGAGAGGTAGTGGATTCAAAGGATAATAAAACCTAGAAAGCCATGGTTGAAGGTATGGATGCCTTGATAAAAGTAAGGCTTGGTATCTAGTTGAGTTACAACTACAAGAAAACATATTTGTAGAAATAGGTGCTTAAAAAGAATTTGAGTGTAGAGGTGAAAGGGAGAATGACAAAGACTACTTAAAAAAGCAAGATATTCCCAAAGGAGGGAATTGATGTTGGAGAAATTTTTTGTCTTAAAATAGTTTCCAATCAAACATGCACTAAACTGAGTTCCCACTTTTTAGAGGTAGAAAAAAATCATCCAATTTGGAAAATGTTGATTCAGAATACATTTTTTTTATAGTATATTTTTTACTTTGAATTTTCTTATATATTAAGCATTTTTTTTGTTAATGTTAGTGATTTTCAGGACAATTTGAAAAGTGTTGATGCAACATCAACCCCTTTTTTGGGCTTATTTTTTACACTTTAAATTTTTTGATATATTAAGTATGGATAATTTTTTAAAAATGTTGGTGATTTTCATGCGGATTTTAAAAAAAATCAACTTTTTTTAAGCATATTTTTAACACTTCAAATTTTCTTATGTCTTAAGCATGCACATTTTTTTTTAAATGTTGATTATTTAACTATTTTTCAAGTTGTCTTACTCCTATTATTGTTTTTCATCCTAAGATGTTTGTTTTTTAAGGGTTTTCCAAACTTGTGTTTTTTGTTTTCCTATTATGAAAATTTTAGTTTTTTTTTTGCATAGTTAAAAAAAAATTACTATTTTGAGGTTATGACTTTTTATATATTTATATATCCTTAATTAATACTTCAATACACATAAAATAATTATCACTAAAAAATAATAATTTTAAACATGGTAAAAAATACACATTTTGCATTAGATATAACTTAAAAAAATACGTATTTGAGGATATTGTCACTAAAAAACACATGTTAAATAAAAAAAAATTATGAAAATTTCTAATAAAAATGTTGGAAAAATAGCAAATTATATTAAAAATTTAATAATTTTATATCCAGAAATGATAACATTTGAAATTTTTTTCCAAAAAAGAATTCAAATAAAATTTTAAGTAAAAATAACCAAAAGAAAATAAATTAAACATAAAATTCAATAAAAAACAATAAATAATAAAAAAATTTACAATTAAAAAATAAATTAAAAACATAAAAAAAATATTACATCTAAAAAGAATTAAAAAACATTGAAATAAGAAATTATAAAAACCATTAAAATATGAAATTATAAAAGAATTAAAAAAATAATTTTAAAAATAGAAAAAACACATTATAAAAAATAAACCCATTAAAAAAATAAAAATAAAATAAAACATAATTTAATTCAAAAAAAACAACTAATTTTTTTGAAAAAACCATTCAAAAAATTATTATTAATTAAAATATATATATATTATCCCTAGTCGGCCATGGTTAGAGGCCGAACCGAGTCTAGCGGAGCAGTGCTTGAGTGCCGCTCCACCAATCCTTGGCCAACTGTGAGGGATGATAGTTTTTTTAAGAAAAGAAAAAAAAAATCATATTATTTTTTTAACCTTTTTTTCTTTAATTCTTTTAAAATTTAAAATTTTATTTTTATTTTTAGTGTTTTATTATTTTGGTTTTATTTTATTTTTTTATTTTAATGTTATTTATTTTAATTTTTAATTTTGATTTTTTTAATGCTTTATTATTATTATGATTTTTTTAATATTTTTTTTGTAAGTTTGGAATGACTATATCTTCATCATCTCCAATATACCACTCCGATTGGAGTGGGGAATTGAACCGATGATTTCACATAAAGAAGTATCTTAACAGAGCACCCGATCAACGTTTATCCAAGACCCCATGAACTATTTTTTTAATTTATTGTGAATGTTTATATTTATTTATTTTAATGCTTTTGTTTATTTGTTGATTTTTTATTTGTATTAATTATGGAATTTGGTTGCATATATTTTTTTTCTATTGTTTTGATTTTTTGGTATTAATTTTTAATTTATTTTTTCTTAAATTATGTTTTTTTAAGAAATATTTGTTTTATTTTTCATTTATTTTTTATATATTTTTTTGTTTTGTTATATATATATATATATATATATATATATATATATATATATATAATTTTTTTTAGGTTCTATGAGTAAATTTTTTTTTTTTTTATTTTTTAATTTTTATTATTATTATTTTTTTTATTTGTTTATTTTTTTTTTATGTTTATTTTATTTATTTTCTAATTTGTGTGTTTTTTTATATATTTTTTCTCTCTGATTTTTTTTTGTCTCTTTTTGTTATGTTTTAATATATAATTTTATTTACTAGTTATTATTTTTTTAATCTTTTTTTTAGTTTTAATTTTTTTCAATGTTTTAATATTTGTTTTGTTTTGTATTTTGTATATTATTTATTTATTTATTTTTATTTTATTTTTTCTACAGGGTTCACGTCGACCACTGACTAGCAACCCAACCTCATTATGTGTCAATTTTATAGTTGCTTTTAAAGTTTTTGTTATAATGGATCAAGTCCACCCCACAATTTGTCAATTTCATGGATGATTTTGTATGTTTTCATTGTAATGGGTCGAATTCTTCTACACTGTGTGCCAATTTGATTGTTGAATTTAAAATTTTTGTTGCAATGTGTCAAGTTGTCTTAGGCTAAGATTTTATAATAGTTATACTTTTAACATATAAAAAAGAAATTACTCTTGGTTTAATGGCTCTTTCATTTAGGTGTTTATTTTTAATGTTTTTTGTCATATAACTGCTCCATAATGCCATGGTTGAAATATGTTGAAAACTTAAAGTTATCTGTAGTCATGATATTTGATTTTTAATGCTATGGTTGAAAACAATTATAAGTATTTTATCTTTATTATGATGGCTGAAAATTGTTGGAATTTTAAGGTTTTTCAGAGACATGATATTTGATCTTTAATGTAATGTCTGAAAATTGTTGGAATTTTAAGGTTTTTCCAAATCATAATCTTTTATCTTTAACGTCATTACTAAAAAATGTTGAAAATTTACCCAATAAAAAAATGAAGATGGTCAAATGTCAACACTTTTCATTTTCAGGGTGTTTTTTGCCCAAAAATGTTTCTTTTTACAGCCATTTTTAAAAAATGTTGAAAATTTAACTCGAAAAAAAAATGTTGATGCAACATCAACACTTTTCATTTTTGCGTTGTTTTTTCATGTCTTTTTTTTTGGTTTTTTGGCTAGAGTTCTCGTTTTAAGGAAACAGTTCTCATTTGATTGGAAAATATGTTTATTGTTCCTATAGTAACTACTATTTTATTTCTTTTTTCTATTCTTGTTACTTTTTATGTTGAAGTACAAGATATGGATGTAGATACAACATTATTACTTGGGGTTCTTGAAGAATAAATCTAATTGAAACAACCAAAAAGGATTTGTAATGAAGGGAATGAAGGAGTTGGTTTGCAAGTTGAATAAGTTTTCATATGGCTTAAAAAAACCTCAAAGAATGTGATATCAAAAGTGTGATAATTATATATTGGGACTTAGTTTCTCAAGAAAAAAGTTGATCACTATGTGCATTCCACAACTAATTGATGATCATTTTCTTTATGTAGTATTATATGTTGATGATATCAGTTGCTGATTAAAGGCAACAAGTAAATAATAAAGAATGTCAAAACTAAATTATGTTCTAAATTCCATATGAAAATATTGTTGTTACAAATTTTACTTTGGCATGGCATTTAAAAAAATTAGGAAATAATGAAACTTTTATTGATGTTGAGGAAATATGTTGAGAAAACATTGCATACATTTAATATATAAGAACATAAATCTATCAATGTTTCTATTCTCGTAGGTGTAAAATTATTTGTCAATTAGTGTCCCAAGACACAAGAAGACGTAAGGGGCATGTGCTATATTCCTAGTGCAAATAATGTTGGAAGTTCGTAGCATGTTATGGCCTATACCAACTGGACATTTCCCATGTAGTGGGAGTTTTGAGCAAGTATCTATTCAAACTAAGGAATAAATTTTAGACAACTATAAAGAGGGTCTTAATATATTTTCATTGAACTTTAGATTATCCAATCTACTAACAAGGAATACTTGGACCCTACGAGGAGATATATATGTAAGGATTTCTTAATATAGCTTGGGTCGACGATATTGATTTTAGACACTTTACAAGTCACTTATGTTTTTAACCTATTTAGTGAAGGAATTAGTTGGATGAGCAGGTTATTGCATTTTTGGCTATAGACGTGGAGTACATGGTACCCACTCAAGAAGTTTCATGGTTGAAAATATTATGTTCATCTATTGGTTTTGTTTAGAAGGAAATGAGGAAAGTGTAATTTTTCTCGCAAATATCCTTACCATTCTATTAAAAATCATATTGATGTGCAATACCATTTTTTTAGAGACATTGTTGAATACAATAAAGTGTTGTTGGAGAAGGTTGACACCTTAATATTTTTTTAGACTCATTGTTAAAGTCTATTAGTACTAAATATTTATTTTTCTATAGAGAATCAATGGACATTGCTACCCTTAATACATAATTATATGAATGTCTTCCCCATAAAACCTTTTTACCAAAGCGTTTAACAAGTGGGAGAGTGTTGGAAATGTGTTTTATCCTTTGCAAGTAGACTTAGTCAAATCCTAGTAGTGTTTTAGCTATTAGCCCTCGACATAACTGGTTTTTAGAGGGGATATGGATCCTGGCCAATGGGTGCTCCATATGAAGGATCAAGGTTAGAGCTACAAAGGAATTTCTTTTTGTCCTGAGAGGAGATACTAAGGACCAATTGGTAGCCTATTTGGAGGTTCATGGTAGAACCTTGAAATAATTTTCCATGGGAGCTATAGGCTATCATACAACGCTATAATTAGTGAGAAAAAATAGTGAATTCCAATCCATTAAGTCTCATTCCTCTTCCATGAATATAGATAAAACTTATATCTTAATAGAGACACACTCAAATTAGATTATGATAGAGGGTACCTAGATTTTAGTGGAGGAGGAATGGTCTCTAATCTTTCCTAACAGTTAAGAAGTTCATTTTTTTACAGATTATTGAATAATCTCCATTGCCTAACTCATTCTAATCATTGATGTTACCTCTTCTTAGAAATAATGATGGTGTGCAGAAGAAACTAATTCTATTGCTTGATTACCCACCTAGGGATATACAAATCTTCCTTGACCATTGCCTCTACATATTTATCCTTGTATTTGGACTTTTAAAGTTATCATGCCATTTTATATGGTTTGTTATGAATATTCATGGAGACCCTTAATTGACCATCTCTAACATAGGGCTTCTACTTCCACTTTGTATCATATTCCATAAAGAAATTATGCAAGTAAAGAGTCACTTTGTAGGTTTTGGTCTAAATCACTGAATGATAAATATACATGACCAAAATCATTCATATTGGTGATTCTGTAGTAGTTCTAGAAGCTACTAACTCAATCTATAATTTTGTCTATTATTCTTATAAATAAAACAATTAAACATTTGCAATATGCTTATAATTGAATCCATAAAATACCAAGTTACTCAATTTTAGAATCTACTCTTTGATATTGGCTCATTCATTTAATGCTTATGTAGCCTCACATTTCTTACCCTAGATTCATTGTGACTTATCCATTATCTCACTATATAAGGAGGTTCATTTATATTTCAAATTCCTAATTGCATGCTCATGATTCTCCATGGATATTGAATATATTAATTATGTATTGTTTTCCATTGACCAGTCTTGCTCACAATAATATGAGATATTGAGTGGAATAATTTCTCCTAGGGTATACACTAACTATTTATTCAATTTTTTATTCTTTGTTGCTATGGGAGGACTTTAAATCTTCATTAAATTGATGTCTTTCCAGTTCTCGGTATTCTGTAGTAGGAAAGAGATTTTTAGTAACTTGATTATCCTTTAATTCTTTTTATTCTATACATGTACAAGGGTGTTCAGTGATTTGATTTTTTCTAACAACATTTTCCACTAAACCCAAGTTTGTAGCAAGTTTAAGATGAATCTCTTTAGAGACTGAGACCCTCATAGTCTATTTTTTGTGTTCACTATCCTAAAGAATGGATTCAAATTCATTCCTTTTCTCTAAGGAAGTCTTCATGGCATTTTGAGTAGAATTTATTGTTTATGATTGTTTACTAACAAGTAGTTGATATTTTAACTCATCACTCTCGCTTTTAAACTTGATAACTTTTCCCTTCAGCCTTGCAAACTAAAAGTCCCTTCTTTTGGATGCTTTTAGACTTTTGATAATTATGTCTTGATTCTCATGCTATCCATAGCATTGAGACCCATGTTATTTTTAAAAAAATGGAGGAAATGGTGCCATAAAGAGACATTAATTTGCATGTGCCTATGTAATGTGTTGTTTCCCTAAGTAGTGCTGCATCTGTTCTTTCCATAAAGGAATGCATCAAAATTTATATGTTGTGAAAGGAACAAGCTCAAGCTCTTTGGTGATTGGGTCCATAATATTCTACTATTTATCTCCACTAGCCTACATAAGGGATCCAAATGCATTTCCTCATTCAAATCTAGGAATTATGCATGCCTTTTTAAGTATAATTTCTTATTTGTGATTGTCTAGTGATGAGTACTTCAACTTTTAACTCCTCATTCTCTATTTTCAACTTTATAAACTCTTCCTTTAACTTTCCAACTTAAACGACATGTATTTTAGTTTTTTCTGGCTATCTAACAAATGTGGCTCAATTTTGGTGTTATGCTTGGCATTTAAAAGCACATTGATTCCAAGGAATTGAGAAAATGACACAATGATATAATTGTTGATCCATATTTTATTTTGCATTTTCTATTTCCTTAAGTAGTCATGCATCTCTTCTTTCCACAAAGGGCCATGCCAACAATTTTCTTTTGCATTTTCTTCTTCTATAGCCATTTATTCAAGCTCAACTACTTCTACAATGTGAAACATAACTTATATATATTCTTCTTCCTTAGCCATTTCTTTAAATTTGGCTACTTCTACAATGCATATTTCTACTACATAGTTTGAAGGTTCTTCTCCCTCATTAATATTTGTTTATTTTACTATGATTTTTAAATTCCTTTCTTCTTCTCATTAAATAGTTGACTCCTTTCCTATACTTTCTCCTTATTCCTATCCTTATTCTTCAACAAATGATTCTTCTTATTCTTCAATAATTGATTTCTTTGTTCATAGATACTCAAATCTATGTTCATCTCCCTATACAACAAGTTGATCCCATGTCTTCCTAGTAAATTACAAGGCATCCTTTGCCATCAATTTTATCAGTCCATGTTGGGCCACATTAATTTGGGGGTATCTTGTCATTTTAACTTTTGTGACCATCTTCTATATCCATTTAAATGAAAACAAAGTATATACACTCATTTTCCTTGCCTAACACGTGACATAAGATTAAAATGGTAATTGATAAAATTGAACCTACCTTCACATGTTAAAATTCTTGATATATAAAATGGATTCTCCCGAAATTGCAAAGAGAAAATGTTTGTGCACATTTTCATGTTTCCTCCATAGATTCAATAGGAGAAAGTGTGTTTGAACTTCCAAAATAATCTTATGGTATTTGAGCTATACATTTACCTCCATTTATAACCTTATAACTCAAGAAAGTGTCACTTCAAATATTAACTAACAAGGAAGCCTCAAATTGTTACATGATTTCTATCAAAGTCCAAGACAATTCCATGGAAACCTTATCATCTTATCATTTAAGTTTGTGAAAGTAAATTTTCCAACCAATTTTTAGAAAATATATGTGACTTTCATGATTTTACATAACATAGTTATGTTGGTACATTCCCTTCTAATTGTGGGTCCACCCATGGATTCTACTACATATACTTGTGCTACTATCTCTGCATCTTTACCTTGTGTCATCAGTTCAATATCAGCACACAAATGGTTATGGATGGTGGTTAGAAAAAGTGGTTAATGACACTAACTATTGGTACACACACAACTTGACTACTTGTACCCAACTTTGACATGGCATATGAAGGTGGAAGGAAAATCATGACTAAAGGTAACCATCTAAATCATGATGCTTTTTAAAAATTATCATGTTTATAATGAGTGAGATATGTGAAAATGGCGTATGTGATGGGCTAGCCAACCCAACCTCTTCTTGATTCATAATTAGGCTATTGTATATATTTTTTCCTCCTTAACTATCACACTTTCCCACCTCACGGTAAGGAAAATTTTCCATAGATAAGAAATTGATTGAAAACAAGCGAAGGAAAAGGCGGATAAGGATGTCATAGAAGTACACTTGTAGGGTGAGTGATTTTTATTGTCTTTATAGTTTCTTAGAAATCTATTAAATCATAAGAGGAAAATCCCTATAGGGATTATAGAAACTAAATAGTGATTGAGTTGTTGCCATGGAATGATGAAATCATGACGTGGCTAGAATTATGTAGATGACGTTTAGAAGGAAAAATAGTGTCTACTTTTTTACCCACAAAGAGAATTATAAAACAAGTCAAACAAATTAGTGCTAGTTCTACAGTCCCTTATGTAGCAAAACGGATTCTACATTACTAGAAAATTATGTGGCGATGCAAAAAGAGGGAATAAAAATACACAAATGTAATAACAATTATTCTATATATATTCCTTATGATACACCTTCTTAAGATGCACAGGAAAAATATAGAGCTCATTATTGCACTTTGTTTTTTATATGCACCAGATAGTAGTTTATTATTAAATTATAGAAATATTCACCCAATAAACTCATGATATCATTGCTATTATTTTACTCTAAACATATCTTCTTTATTTTTATTTTTTTAATAATCATTCAGTTTAAATAGGAAAAGAAGTCCCTTAATGTTCGTAGTCATGGAGAGTAGTGCACACATTTATGTCCCTTATACATTGGACCTCAAAGAAAAACAAGGGAAATATTTATGTTATTCGGCAGAAGAAGCAGTGGAAGAATAAAGAAAATGCATTTTATATTCCCGTGCATTAAGTGAAGACAGAATTTGTAAAGAGTGCTTATCAATATTTTTTAGTTAGGCTTCATTAAGTGGAAGTTAAGGATTGTAAAAAAATGATGGTTCACACTGTGGAAAGGTTATAATTCACTTCTTGTAAGGACATTTTTTTTTAAGCTCACTTATAAGTTATTCTTATAACTTCATTAGAAGAAATGTTTCCCTTACTATCATGGGATTTACTTAATCTCAATAATCATATTTGTTATGAGATTTACTTAATCTCAACTATCATATTTGACTTAAAGTCTAATCATTGAACGCAAGTGGTGGTTAGTGGGATAGTTTACCTTCTGTTCTTGTGGAGGCATGGTGTGGAGTATAAGTCATGAGGAGTGTGAGAGAATGAAACTTTATGGAAATTTAAACCTTCTATACTCATATACACTATCCTTCTCATGGAAATTTGAATTGACTCATATACTCCTTATTCCTACTATCTATTACATTCTCCTTACCATTAAAACCATATCATTGCATGCCAACAACACCACAGAAGCTCTAGGATTTACATTTTATCCTTTAGATGGACACATGGAGCTATATAAGTGAAAAAGTTGGACTAAAGAAGTGATATGTATTCCTACATAAGAGCATAAAGGCTAGGTAGCATAGGAAACCATTCCTTTCTTAGAGATTGCTTCTCGTTGAGTGGTTAAGAGAAAAAAAACATATCTTTACTGGGTTTCTTCTAAAGGTAGATAATAGATTGCACTCCTTTTGCATACACTAAAGAGCATGTAATGGAGAAATATTGTAGAGTGACTATTGAGTAGAGAAGGAAAACTTATTCTTTTTTTTATGTGGGGTAGTGATAGGGAGTTCCATGGTTATCCTAGTTGATTGGTTTGCTAAAGAGTTCTATGGTCAATACTTTGTTGAATTACAGAGTGCTTAGGTTGATACGTGACTTGGGAGAGAGTATTCAACCACTTTCCTTCACTCTAGTTGTATCATGCCTTGGCTTGAGGGTTGAATCCATAAGTAGTGACTATGGTTGGATGGAAAATCACTCCTTAGCAACCAAATTGGTGGAATTGTATTAATTTACAATAAGCATTTAGATTTATCTATATTAGAATGCTTGTTGTTTTGTTTTCGTTAGCAATATGATGTGTGGTGCCTTAAATTTTAAGGACAACATATGAATTTGAAATATTCATTATTATTCCATTACTGTATATTGCTTATGAAAATGATTTTGCAATGGTATTTTTGTTCTTGTTTACATTTGGCATAACAATTCATTAATTGCATTGAGATGCTCTAAAGCCAATTATGACATAAATGTTGTAACATAACATGACCAATGTTGGTAAAATAAAATAAAAATCTGTATATATTAGCTCAAAAAATGATCTAGGTGGATATTGGTGGCCACCCATCTATTCCACTTCGACCCCCAACACTATTTCTTTTCAATTTCATGGAAAAAAACACAATTTACTATTTATGGTAGTTTTTTAGGGCGTGAACTTCTAGAGTCGTTTTGAAATGTTAAACAAAATTTTCTGGCAAATGAGTGTTACAGGTCAATTTGGGCACATCAATCCTGACTTCCAGATCCGTATTATTAGGGTCCTTCAAGCCCTAATTCAGTTGGTTTTATTCCTTAATGAGGTCAACCTACATCATGCTTGCCTCCCAAGAGTTTCCATCACACCATTCATCCAAAAAGTGTCCCTAAGGAGATTAGCACATGTAGCCTTCTATCAGGCTACATTGCAATGTAGAAACTACACTGACTGGGTGCGCTGCAATGCACTTAGCCTTTGTTTCACCTGTGTTGAGCGAGATTCATTAAATTTTTTAAATGAATCCATTGGATTCCTCATCCAATGGATACTTTTGGATGTTTCCAAGTTGGTTGAGCTCACATTTGGATGAGGAAGAGGATGAATGAACCTCAATCCATTATCCCTTCCTCCATGGAACCACTTCCTAATTTTGGCAGAGCATTCATGAGGGCCATTAATGGCTTAACCTCCTCCATTAAGCTAACCAAGCATTCAAAGGTTGGTCTAGGTTGGAATTGCTTGAGCTAAGGAGATGCTATTTGAATGAGATTAGTGAGAGTATTGTAATGATGCTGAAGTGTTGCTTCATGAGGAGAGAAGGGTTTGATTGGAAGAAAGACACTGAATCGAGCATGAACATTCATGGGTTGTAATATTTCCTCCTATCAATAAAGAATTCGAAGCTTTTTCCATTCATGTGTTTATATGTATATCGTTTTCTGGATTGTATGATATGTTTAATTAACTGATCTTCATTGTATGCTTTGATTGGTTTCTGTCTCGGCTTGTGCGCAGGTACTTTCTAAGCGATTTAAGTACAGAAAGGAGCAGCGGGATCGATCAAAGGAGAGGGGGAGTAAGCTAAACCTACAGGTTGGTTTCTTTTCCTGCTTCTCTTATCTGTTAATTATAGAAAAGGCAACGAATTACTTTGTCTGTTGTTTCTAGGCTAGCTACTAAATCTAGAGGGTTAGGCATTTGTAGAAACACTAAATTTGCCAAAAACAAATTGGTGACCATACTAGGGAACGTTTACCCTTTTAGTAGTTTATCTATCTTCTTGAAGCATTTTGACATATTGTACTTCCTATCATTTATTGAATTCAAGTCTAAATTCACTGGAATTTGAATCAAAGTTAAGCATAAAATCGCCTTGTTGTAACCAACACACCTCTATGATTGAGACAATGCACTGCAGTGCACTTCCCGCATAGAATCAGTGTGATTCAGCGCACTGTCTCTAACTGTTGCCTGCACTGATCCATTTAAGGTCAGTTTTCCCATTTAGGAACTGAAAATTTTGTCAATGTTCATCATTTTGAATTGCTTGTTGGATGTAAATGATGTTTTATCTTTGAAAACATTTTTTTGTCTCCTTATTTCGATCCGATTTAGACTGGATTGTTGGATGTTTTTTATGTATTTGTTTTATCATTTGCAATCCACTGTCGAAGGGTAGTTTTGATCGATTTTTTTGTCAATAGAAAAGTGTCGTAGAGTCGTCATTTTCTTCAAAAAATGAAGTGTCGTAAAGTCCTCCTTCATAAATAATCGGTTGATTTACTTGTGCATTTGATTTGTATTTTCATTTAAAGTATCAAAAATATTCATTTCTTTAAAGTTGAAAGTGTCGTACAGTCTTCCTTTCCCTTTAAAATAAATTGTCATAAATCAACATTTTTTATGAAAATAATTTTGAATCGTTTGTGCATTAGTTTTTCTTATTGCATCATTCACATTAAGAGAAACTGAAAAGAAAAAGAAATACATGCAATTTGCATTTTAGAGTTTGAGCTTGTGTGTTCAAAAGGAATGGTTTAGGGAATTGCATTAGTTTGTGCTCTTTGTTGTTTGTTCAAAAATTACTTGTATGCTCTATCCCTCGTAGCTAGGATTTTCATTGTTGAAAATAAATGGAAAGAGTGCTTCTCATTCTAGTTGCATTCTTAGGAATTTCGAAAAACATCTCGTGGTGAACCCTCAAAGGAAAATTTCAAGCAAGATCAACCTAAAATTTACATCAATTAATCTAATAATGAATTCGAACTTAATGAAAACATCTAGAGGTCTAGGTTAGAGACATGTTCTGACGTCTTTAAACCTAGTGGCTGTCATTTTCATTGAGGTTGGGTGATTCCTCCTCTCTGAATCGATAAGTACTAGTACGGACTTGTGCTCCCTGTACCGTCAAGTATATAGTGGGAGACCCCAATAGGTTGAAATCCTTTATCCCTAGGAAGCTGAGTCTACTGCCTTACCAATCACAATGCATCGAACACAACATTTGGGAAGATTGACTGTCGTACGTTAAATCGTTGGTAATTTCTCCTTCATTTATCAGCAAGGGGTATATTGCAGTTTTGCGATTTGTTCTCCTCTTGTCTAGAATCTCCAGAGCGGTCACTTTTGTTCCTTTTCAAGTCTTTAAAAGAAAAGGATCATTTGAGCACTTGTCCTTTCAGGTTCATTAAACATCGAAAGCGACTAGAGTCATCTTTTGTTTTTTCTTGACTCTTTAAAAATGAAAAAGCGAAGTTGTGTTCTGGTGTCGTAAAAATTAATTGACTGTGGATAACAGACTCCATGCTCGCTCCTTAGTTGATCTTAGGTTGAAACATATGGCAACAAATCCGGAGTCCACCGAACAAGGAATTCCTTTTGTTGGGAATCCTAGTCCTTTTCCTCCATTTTGAAATATTGGTGCTCCATATATGGGTACAATGTCCCTTCCAAGATTTACCATTGGCTTGCCAGTATGGTTGTTTTCAACCTCCTTGGTTCAAAATGTCATGATTTCTCCGCAATTGAGTACTCCTCCAATGGGACAAAATCAACCTCTAGTTGATCCTAAAGTTAACCCTTTTCCTTCTTCCTCGGTTGTTTCTTCCTCCCCTTCTTCCTCTTCGTCTGGTGAAGTATTGGTACTAGTAACTAGGTGGCTAAGAAGAAGAATAAAGGGAAGAAGAAGAAGAAGAAGAAGCAAATTCAGCAGAGGGAAAACCAAGCAACCATTGCTTTGAATGTAACATCTGATGAGAAACCACCCATCAAGGCTCATAAAGTTCGATATCCATGAAAACTTTGCGCAGGAGATCATCTTCTTCGAAATTGTCCTGATATTCCTCAGATCTTAGAAGAATGGACTTCTCGTTCACATCATCCTGTGTCATCAACTTCTCAAGATCATGTTGGTGACACACCATCAACTAGTGATAGTAAAGTTCATGGAGAGAAGGGAAAAGTCAAGTTTCCTTGTAGGTTATGTGAAGGGAATCACCCCATCCACCTTTGTCCCTATCTAGATGAAGCCAAAAGAGTGTTGGATAACCATCCTTCTTCACTGCAGCGACTTCCATCTGGTTACAAGAAACTTTCCCTAAATCCTTCACTAGTTGATAAATTGACTGACTCAAATCAACCGTCAGTCGAACCCACTCTCTCTCTGAAAGTGAATCCTATGAGTCTATGCCCAACCCAAATCAACAGGTCGAGGCAACAGTTGACCCGATTTCACCTTCAGTAAATCATACCTTTCCCGGAGAGAGTGAAAATGATATCACTCAAGTTCTTTTTGTTTCTTTAGATTCTAATGAGCTTGGGGGAAGTCCTCCTATTCCATCAAGACAAGAGGAAAATCCTCCTGCTCTCTTAACTCAAGGGGTTAATCCTCCCATTTCTACGATACCCCCTCCAACTAGTCTATTCGCTTCCTTTGATTGGAATTAACTGGCTGGATTTCGTCTTCCTTCTTATGTGCCTTTCCAAATCATAGTACAAGTTTGTAATATGATTGTATCGGGCACCATTATAGATGAAGGTGCATCAGTGAGTATCCTTTCCTCAACTTCTTGGAAAACACTTGGTTCGCCACCACTTGTGCCTGTTAACCAGAATCTGTTAGGTTTTAATAGAGGAACCAGTCAACCATTAGGGATCCTCCCTCAGTTACCTATTACTTTGGGAGGAAAATCCATTTATCTAAATGTGATGGTAGTCCCAGGCCCTTTAGGTTACACTTTACTTCTTGTGCGTGACTATGTTTACGACATGGGAGCTATTGTTTCGACACTCTTTTGAGTGATTTGTTTCCAGCATGAAGGTAGAATAGTCACCGTTGACCAGCTTTCATTTCCCATTCCAAATATAACTCCTAGTCAACCATCTTCCCTAGGTGGTCATTTTATACCAATGGTATCATCCTCGCCATGGGTTAATTATGTGGCAATCTGTTCCATACCTACATCAACTGACGATAAATTCAGTGATGTTGTACATAATGTACTAGGGGCATTGGAACCAGATCTCTCCTTCATGACCTCTTATGAGTTGTGATTGATTCCGAGGATAGTTCATTGTCTTTTGTTAACCTCGTTAAAAAATGAAATAGGTCCATGAGGACAGTTCTTTTACTGTGTCAACCTCGTTAAAAAATGAAACAGGCCAATGAGCATAGTTCCTTGTCTTGTGTCAAGCTCATTAAAAAAATGAAACAAGGTCCCCTAGAGCAAAGTTCCAAGTCGAGTCTTTCACTTGATCTCGTAAAAGAACCTTCATTCCATCCACCTGATAGCCACGAGTAGTCTACTTAGGTGAATGTAATGAAGCTTGGGGGGCATGCACCTAGTGGTAAAGTTAAGTTTCCCTGTAAGTTATGTGAAGGGAATCATCCCATTCACCTTTGTCCCTATCTGGACGAAGCCAAAAGGTGTTGGATAACCATCCTACTTCACCACAGTGACTTCCATCTGGTTATAGAAGACTCTCCCTTTCATCATGCTGAGGGCATGTAAACTAAATCCAAGCATAGTTTTTTCATTTCAAGCTTGTGTAAACATGAAACTGAATCCAAGCATAGTTCCCAATGGTTCAAGCTTGTGTAAAAGTGAACCCATTTCCATTTTTAACCCTCGTGATTGCCATTCTATCAACCTATTTTTTCAGATGAGCCTTGGTTGATTTGATCCCATCGCCACCATCCCTTTGGCTGATCATACACTTTCACTTGGCTGTTTACCATTTTTGAGGAACAGTTCCAATGAGTGGTCTTATTAGCTAGCCTCTTCACATAAATCAACATGTTTTGAGAATTTCCAACATCACCGAAACCAGTTTCTACCCTAGACACCACTCGTTCCTCAAAATGGAGTCCTCTTTAAGCTCTTTTCAGACTCTATAAACATGAAAAGATTGTCGAGCGCTTGTCCTTTCTAGCTCGTTAACGGATTGGAAATGATATCTCTCTTGTATTATTTTATGCTTTTTTGGACTTGAGAGATTATTTTAGGAAAAAGAACTTATGGAGTTTTCTTTTTGTCCCTTTTCAAACTCTTTAAACATGAAAAGGATCGAATTATGTTTGTCGTTAAACTTGTTAAAATACATCAAATATCGACAAACTTGTCCATCTAGACAAGGCCGAGTTTCACCTTCACTAGACTCGTTAAAACATAAAATAGTGATGGATTCAGGCGAAGGGTGGAATTATACAACAAGCATATGTTATCCTCTTCAATATTGATAAAAATAAAGAGGTACTGGTCAGAAATGACTGGGGAAAATGGGAAAAGCCTTGAAAATTTTATGCTAGCAGGTCGCTCTTGAACATGACACTTTCACCTCATCACCGTGACTATGTGGGTTGGGTCATTCAGCTTGATGGTTATCACACCATTGGTCTATCATACCATCCATCACTTTGTTTTGGGTCAATGCTACCAATTCACTTCAGTGTCGCTGATATGTTCAAGAGAAGTCATTCAGTTCAAAAATTCATCCTTTACAATACTGTAAACCTTCATTTTCATGCCCACCATTCCTGAACCTTGTGTCATCAGTTGATATTTCATCTCCAAAATAATTTACCTCGTTTCATGTCATTGACGTGGGATACATCAAGGCCCTCCTATGACAAGTCGCTTCTTGTCGACATCAGCACATCATCCAAGAAGTTGACTTAGAAACACCCCTTTAGTACCTTGAGGCTTGCATACATCAATGGTAGGTTTCTTGCTTTCGGCGATAGGTTGACATCACTAGCCTTTGACTAAAATAATTTGTATCGTGTTCGACATCAAATCATTTATTCACAGCATGTGAAATGTACTGCAATACCTTGAGGGTCATTATCATTATCGGTGATTCCTCTCGCATCTATTAACAGCTTACATCATTGGCTGGTAATCAGAAGATGTCTCTCCATGTTTGACTTCAAATCATCTACTCACATGGTTAGACTTGTACTTGAGCGAAAGATTGGACGAGATTGAAGACCCTGTATCTAGTTTCATCCATCCGGGCTACGATATATATTTTTAGGAGTACTATATCAAATGTACAATGGTCTTACATTCATGGTAATCCATTCATGGGTCTATATCTGTAGATGATTATATTTTTACATGTAATGAAAGTTTATAAGCTGAGCATGGGTATGCCTTCCCTCAGCTAGTTCGTGAGAAAAAATCAAATTATCATGATATTTGTATTGTAACTGATGTAGGTCTCCTTCCACTTCGAAACCTTCTCTCCAAATGGGAAAGCATTTCACTCGACACGTTTATTTTCGACTTCATGCATTAGGGGGAAACTGTTACAGGTCAATTTGGGCGCATCAATCTTGACTTATAGATCCATATTATTAGGGTCCATCAAGCCCTAATTCAGTTGTTTTCATTCCCTAATGAGGTCAACCTACATCATGCTTGCCTCCCAAGATTTTCCATGACACCATTCATCCAAAAAGTGTCCTAAGGAGATTAGCGTAGGTAGCCTTCTATCCAGCTGCATTGCAATGAAAAAAATTGCACTGATTAGGTGCGCTGCAGTGCACTTAGCCTTTGTTTCACCTACGCTGAGTGAGATTCATCGAATTTTTTAAATGAATCCATTGGATTCCTCATTCAATGGATACTTCTGGAAGTTTCCAGGTTGGTTAAGCTCGCATTTGAATGAGGAAGAGGATGAGTGAACCTCAATCCATTATCCCTTCCTCTATGGAACCACTTCCCAATTTTGGCAGAGCATTCATGAGGGCCATTAATGGCTGAACCTCCTCCATTCAGCTATAAATTGATCAAGAATTCAAAGGCTAGTCTACGTTGGAATTTCCTGAGCTAAGGAGATGTTGTTTGAATGAGATTAGTGAGAGTATTGTAATGATGTTGAAGTGTTGCTTCATGACGAGAGAAGGGTTTGATTGGAAGGAAGACACTGAATCGAGCATGAACATTCATGGGTTGTAATCTTTCCTCTTACCAATAAGGAATTCAAATATTTTTCCATTCATGTGTTTATATATATATATCGTATTCTGGATTCTATGATATGTTTAATTAACAGATCTTCATTGTATGCTTTGATTGGTTTCTGTCTTGGCTTGTGCGCGGGTAATTTCTAAGTGATTTAAGTACAAAAAGGAGTGGCAGGATCGATCAAAGGAGAGGGGGAGTAAGCTAAACCTATAGGTCGATTTATTTTCCTACTTCTCTTATCTATTAATTATAGAAAAGGCAACAAATTACTTTGCCTGTTGTTTCTAGGCTAGCTACTAAGTCTAGAGGGTTAGGCGTTTGTAGCAACACTAATTTTGCCCAAAACAATGAGAAAACCTAACCTCTTTGATATGGTTTGTAGTCAAATAGTTTTTCCCTCGGAGAGAATCTTTCTAACGAGGTATCATACACGTCAAGTGAAGATCGTATGCAAAAGTTACAACCCTAAGAAGTTGATGTACCAACTAATCCCAAGGAGGCCCATAAACTTTTGGAACTTCATCTCCTAGGGTTAGGTTTTTAGATGTTTATGGTTTTCCATTGTTTTTGAATAATAAAAGGCCTTCAAGGCTCAATGTAACATAGTTCAAAAGGCATGTAGTCATCGCCCAAGCTAGTTTGTTTCTCTTATGCATGTAAACAGTTTTCAGTAGTTGTTATTTTATTAATTGATTTTTTTCACTATATCTCTGTGTTTTGGTTTGAATCTGTATTTCATTTTGCTCTTGCATAAATATAGATTAGTTGTATTAGAGTGGCCTACTCTTTCTCTGTTATTCTGTGGATGTCCCCGACAAGGTTGAGGTATAAGGAGTTGGGACTTGAACTAGTTGAACCCTTGCAAGACCATCCTTATCGACACCGATGGTCTCCTAGGATTGAAGAAATAAAGATGAGGGAGCAGGAGATCCTTTCAAAATATTGCTCAAAGAAGCCCTTGAGTGACAAAGGAACGAGATGATGGACAATTTTTCCCATATCCTTTGGTGGGTATTAGCAGGCGAAGCATCTTCATCTAGCACTCACTTCAGAGGCGTCATCCCCTTCAATGTACAAATTAATTTTGAAATCCCTATATTTGAATGGAAAATAGATGTAGATGCCATGAATAGATGGTTAAATTTGTTGGAGGGATATTTTTTCGTCCATAATTTTTCTGATAGGGAAAATATTACTTTTGCACTACTGAAAGCCACCCCCCTTTCTCAAGTATTGGTGGGAAACTTACTATGAGTAGAGGGAAGATGAGAAAACCTCACTATTTTCAGCCGCACCCTCTTAGAATTCTTTTTGAGATGCCATCAAGGAACAATATTACCCTATCAGAAGATATGAAGATAAGTACATAAATTGAACCTCGCTAAGACATGGAAGGGACTAAGACATGCTAGAGTTCACAAAAAATTTCCATACCCTATGCACGTTGTTTGATATCAAGGATTCTTAGCAACATATGATACTCAAGTATTGTGGCTTACTGCACAAATTCACCCAAGAAGAAATGGAGTCCCTCGACATATCCTCACTTAGTGTAGTGTACATATATGGTGTGAGGATCAATCAAAAGTTTAAATAGAAGAAGTTAGACTTTGGATTTGTGAATTTGAAGAAGGGAAAAGGCAACTCCAAACCATAGACAAAGGATAAAGTAATATTGAGCAGCCCAAGACAACCTATCGAAGTCACAAGGAAAAAATAACACAACGAAGGTGAAGAAGGACACTAGAAAATGGTGTGAGTTCCATAAGAGCCCCACCCACAACACAAATGAGTGTTGTGCAAAGAAATCACTGGTGCTAGAGATAAAATATTTAGATTGAAATGAATGTTTTGAATCTGAGCCAAAGACCAACAAGGGGAATGACAAGGGGAAGAATATTATTATGAAAAACCTAGTGCCACCATTGCCACCACCAAGGTCAAGAAAATTGAGCCTAAAGATTTAGAGGAACGTGAGTGTCTCTTCCACTCATAGATGCGGGTGAAGGGTTCGCCACTATAGTTCATTATCAACAATGGGAGTCACAAGTACCTCATCTCAACTGAGGTCATAAAGAAGATGGGTCTACACACAACACCACACCCCGTAGCCATACACCATCAGGTGGATCCATCAAGTGCGAGATCTATACCTCAGCTAGCAGTGCAAACTGCCCTACAACATCAAACCCTTTATGGATGAGGTATTGTGTGATGTTTCTCCCCTTGAATTTTTTGATGTATTATTAGGCTAACAATACTTTTGGAAGAGTCATGCTATGTATTCATCCAAGCCTAACATTGATATTTTTGCTTTGGGAAGTAAGCTATACACAATACGGGAGGTAGCCGCGCCTACCACCATTTGTTTGATCTCTACTAAGAAATGCAGTAATATCATCTCCCAGACTGAGAAATTTGTTTTCTTTCTTATTCGCTCTCAAAGTAAAGGGAATATCATCGCCACATCCATGGCCCCTAGGAAGAGTTCCTCTACGCAGTAGAAGCATGCCAATAAGGGTGTGGAAGAATATAATGACATCTTATCCTCACCCATAGGGGTACCTAGGCAATGTCAGGTCAAGCATTCAATCGATATGACTCCCATAACACCTCTACATAATGGGATGATATACTGCCAATCTCTTATGGAAAAACAAGAAACCAATTGGAAGATCTAGGAATTGCTACAAAAAGGGAACATTTTACCAAGTTCCTCACTTTAGAGGATCCCAATTGTACTCATACAGAAGAAGAATAGGGCCTCAAGACTCTGCGTTGATTATTATACATTAAATAAAAGCACTATCAGGAATAGGTATCCAATCCCACAGATTGATGATCTTCTTGAATAGATCAAGGGGGACAAGTACTTCAACAAGATTGATTTGATGTCTGGTTCATACCAGGTTCTGATAGAACCCACAAATGTATAGAAGACCACCTTCAAATCTAAGTAGGGCCTTTTTGAGTGGTTGGTCATGCCCTTCGGGTTGGAAAATGCCCCTGCAACTTTTATGAGGGTAATGGATGACAACTTGTGGCCCTTCACCAAATAGCTCATGGTTGTATATTTGGATGACATCCTCATCTTCAACAAGAGTTTGGAAGAGCACTCACAATGTATTTGGTTGCTCTTTCAAACCCCGCAACAACACAAACTATGTGCCAACTTGGATAAATGCACCTTTGGCAGGAACTGAGTCCAATATCTAGGTTACATCATTGATGAGAAAGGTGTACATGTGGATCCGGCTAAGTTACAAGTCATTCAGGATTGGCCAGCCTCGACCACTCTAACAAAAATTCGTATGTTTTTTGGGCTTTCAAATTTCTATCGAAGGTTCATGTTGGGATTCTCTCATATCACTTGGTCTTTGATTCAAGTTAATAAGGGTAGAGTGAAAGCAAAGTTTTTCAGGTCCGAGTCCCAACAAAAGGCGTTTGTTGATCTGAAGCACAACCTCTTCTTTGCACCAATACTCTCATTGCCAAACCTACAACAACAATTTGAAATTGAGACAGATACCTCCAACAATGCCATTGGTGTAGTTCTCACCCAGGAATGACATCCAGTGGCCTATCATGGTGAGACACTCTCTGATACAATTAAGAAATACCCCACCCATGATAAAGATATGTATTCCATCGTGTGGGCTTGTTGATAGTGGAAACATTATATTATGAGGAAGGAAACAATCATCCACATAAATCATCGATCTCTTCAGTTTATACAAACACAAGGGAAGTTGCAAAATGAATGCCATAAGAAATGGTCCACATACCTACAACAATTTTATTTAAACATTAAGTATAATAAGGGAAGCATATATAATGTTGCTGGTTGCCTTAGTCAACCACCAGTTGAGGCGTTGACCATTGTTCTCAACTCTTATGAGCATGAGACTTCTGGATGGCCGCAACTTTAACAAAATGATCCAGAATTCACCATTACATACTAGATGTTGATGGATGCAAAACAAGTTCCAAAATTCCACCTCCAAGATGCACTATTATGCCAACATGGCCACCCTTATGTTCCTTCAAGCGAGTGAGCCAAGATGATTTGGGAGGCACACTACAGTTGGGTCATGGGACACTTTGGCGTAAAGAAGGAAATGGAAGTACTGTAGAAGTATTTTTATTGGCCAAATCTCTGACAAGATGTTGGAAAATATCTCATATCTTACACTGCCCATGTCATCGCCAAGCCAACCATTAAGAAGGAAGGCTTGTATACTCCCCTTCTTACTCCTAGTTGGCCCTAGGAATCCATCTCCATGGACTATATGTCTAGCCTTCCTTCTACCAAGCATGGTAACGACTATGTATTTGTGGTATTTCATAAAATTTCTAAGATAACTATATTGATGGTTTGCAAGAAGATAATCACAACAAAAGACACTGGAAAACTCTTCTTCAAATGAGTGTGGGTACATTTTAGGATCCCACAGGCCATTATCTCATATCGGGATAGCAAGTTCTTGAGCACATTCTGGTTGAGACTTTAGTCATTGTTGGACACTAAGCTCACCAATTCTACTCTATTACATCCTTATACTAATGAATAGATAGAGGTTGTCAACAGGATGATAATGCACATACTACACATGTACAACTCCAAGAATCCATGAACATGGGATGAGATTCTTCCTTATGTGCAACAAAACTATAATAGAGCTCTCCATAACTCGATTAGCCACAACCCCTTTCAAGTGGGGATGGGATTTCAATGATTGTGTCCTATTGATGTTGCAATGCCTCTTACGACTACAAAGACAAAATCTACACATGTTTAGTCCAAAGTTGATAAAGCCACCAGGTTTATTGAATGGATCCAACACATCTACCAGTAGGTACATGACATCCTGGATAATTCCAATTACAAAAAACGTCATGATCAAGATAGAGTGCCACATAAGTTTCAAGTGGGCAATAAAGTTTGTTTTCATTTGCAGAAGGTTGCGTTACCAGAGCTCATAGAAATCTTTGACCACTTCAATATGGGACTTACACCATCACGAAGGCTGTGGGTGACAATTATTTTAAGTTAGAATTCCCCCATTACTTGGCATGCACCCAGTGTTCAATGTAAACCACCTTTGGCCATACTTTCCACCACTGCTAGACACATCAAACATTTATGAGCAACTGACACCAACATAGCTCAACCCAGATTGCATTAAATAAGCCACGAATAATCGGATGATGGACACACAAATTAATAACACTAGCTAAGAGAGGATACAACTATATCAGGTTGTCAAATTTGGCGAGCTCCTGCACCAAGGCAAGTGGCTCACCGAGGACTAAGTTTAGCACAAGTTTGCCCATCTCATGGATGCACACAATGTAATGGGTACCACTTCTTCCTAAAGGGGGAGGACTAATACAGGTGGATATTGGTGGCCATTCACGCATTCCACTTGGACCCCCAACATTATTTCCTTTCAGTTTCCTAATTTCTAGCACAATTTACTAATTTTGCCAATTTTTCAGGCTGTGAACTTCTAGAGCCATTTTGAGGCCCTAAATGACGTTTTTTGGAAAAAAAGAAAAGTTGTTTTGTTTCATAAGGTTTATAATTGAATTTTTTTTCTCCTTGGATATATCTTTCTTATAAGGTATCATACACGTCAAACGAAGATTGTATGCCAAAGTTACGACCCTGGGAAGTTGATGTACCAACCCCAATAGGGACCACAAACGTTTGACACATCATCTCCTAGGGTTAGTTTTTTGTATGTTTAGGGTCTTCCGTTGTTTTAGAATAATAAAAACACATCTGAGCCTCATTGTAACACAGTTTAGAAGGCATGTAGTTGTCACATCTCTTCTCAGAGATAAGCTACCATTGCTCGAGCTCGTTTTTTTTTCTCTTATGTATGTAAATAATTTTCAGTAGTTTCTATTTTATTAATTGAAATTATGTTTCATTGTATCTGTGTGTTTTGTTTTGAATCTATATTTCATTTTGTTCCTGCATAAATTTGGATAAAAAAAATAAAAAATAATAACATAAAACAAAGACATCATATGTGGATTTCAATCTAGATGTAAGTTTAAGAAAGAAAATAAATTCATTCTTTCTAGAATCTTGTAGCTTTTAAATTATGTATTTTTACCTTATATGTGGCCATGAATCATACCTAGTCATTTCTAAAATCCCCATAAAAATTCTTGTGATTATACAAATATATACAAAGCATTCCACATTTTATTATCATTATTATGCTTACCATAATAATTATATATTAGTCCAAACCATGTTGCATTTTCTCCATTTTTCTTCCTATGCAATTCATAGTCAAATGAGGATTCAAATTTTCTCGGAAAACTATGGAAATTTTGACACGTTTTTAGTAAAATCTGGAAAAAAAAATTGTAAATCTAGTTTAAACTGTCAAGCTTCAAGATTTTGGGTTCACTAGGGGTTTTTGATGTGTTGAATCCATTTCCATCATGAAAAACTAGTTTGAAATGCTCCTTCTGCTATATTTTTTGGAAAAAACCCACCGAATTTTGACCAATTTTAGCTGTTTGGGAAAATTCGCTGCCTCAGTAGAAAATGCCATATTATATTATTGAGTTTGATTATGGGTTTCAAATACATTCCAGATTTGAAACAATAATAATAATTATTATTTGTGCATTTAACAAACATCTAAGTTTTATAGGAGAAGAAAAAACACACTATATTTTAGTATTTTGCATCTTATAGACTAATGTTATCACTGATATATTTTTCCCATATGAGTGTGCATTTATCATACATGTTCATTTATAAAAATCCCTCAACTTATAATTAATTGCTTGTTTTACAATCTTCATCTTGTATTAGTCTGAATTATGAGTACATTAATCAACATTTGCAAAAATTACCCACATTAACTGACAATTGTTGCATCATCCTAAGTTGTATAGGAAGTCATCCTTTTCCATGTTAATTGTTTCTAGTTGGGTTTTCAAGAGTAAACTTAAAAGTGGTAACTTTTGCATCATCCTAAGTTGTATAGGAAGTCATCCTTTTCCATGTTGATTGTTTCTGGTTGCGTCCTGAAGAGTAAAATTAAAAGATTTGTTAGGTTGGTCCTAAAGGAAGATAGTAGACTGGACTCTTGTTGCATATTAAAGAGCATGAAAGAAGACATATTTTGAAGTGCTATTGAGTAGAGAAGGGAAATATCTTCTTTATCTTGTGTGGGGTAGTGAAAGGGAGTTGCATGGTTAACATTGCTAAATGCTTGCCTTAAGAGACATATTGTGCTAAATATTTGGGTAAGTCAAAAAGCAATAACCTAAGAAAGAGTTCTGCATTGTTTCTAGTTGGGTTATGAAGAAAATAAATAAAAACTAAAATCTTTGTTGGGTTGCTCATAATGGCATATAATATACTAGAATATTGCTACACATATTAAAGAGCACGAAAGAGGAATATTCTAGAGAGCATGAAAGAGGAATATTCTAGAGGGGCTATTGAGTAAAGAAATGAAACATTTTTCTTGTGTTATGCAGGGTACTGGAAGGGAGTTACATGGCTAGCGTTGTTGAATGCTTTCCTCATGGTTTGTTTTATTCACCTTAATGGTATCATGATTGGCTTTAGAACCTATAATTGATTTCAACCATTAAATGAAAAAAATATTAAAATTTATATTTGTTGGAATATTTTCTTTTCATTTTTTATTTATACTATATACTACTTTGATAATAATATATAAATAAACCTAACATAGTCATATAAATTAAATGTCTCGCAAATTCCTATAGATCAATTTATAATAGGTATGGAGACGCTTATCTTATGATACATTTCACATCGCCAAGATTTAAAATAATCATAAAAATTAACAGATTTATAACTTTGTTTTAATTATTATTATTATTATTATTAATTGTAAAAATAATTAATATATGAGCTAAACATATATATATAATAACATAACAACAAAAATATAGTGAATAATAATAAGCAATAAGAATTGAAATGGAATAGAATGTCACTACGAGACAAGTAAAAATGATAACTTGTTGAATACCATGTTGATGGCATAACAACCTTTGAGATAATTTCATGGATATTTATAATTAGAGACTTCTATAAAACTTATGAAGACATAAATACTATACCTCCTTTGAATTTGAATCTCTAACATCTTAAGAAGAAACACATACTTTTAACAATAAATCTCACACATTAGATTACAAAATTTATATGGTCATCCTTATCTTCTTTGAATGGGAGACCTAGGTGGAAATCAACTAACTTTGTAAATAGCTTTTTGACTCAAGGTCATTTATGTCATATAACCCTCCCATTCGGGTCATTTATGTCATGCGCCTTTTGTCATAATAGCAAATCCCCTTCTGTCATAATAACAAAAATGTAATTGCAAAAATAGGCATCTCTATTATGGGATAGAGTTTCCAGAATTTTAATTCAATTATCAACAATTATTTGGTGGATGGTAAAGATTTATCCTCCATAGAATATTCTTAGCAGTGTTTACAAATTAAATGTTAATATTTGTTTCCAAAGTACTTATGTCATTTTATTCCTTGTAGCTAAATTGATTATTAAATGAGTTATGGCTTTTTGGGCATGTGATATTGATAAGTCCATGACATTGTAAGCTCCTAGGTTAGCTCAATTGGTGGAGTCCCCATTAAAAGGACCTTTACCATTAAGAGGTCACACATTCATTTCTCTTAACACTCTAGTGGACTTGGTAAGAAGTGATCCTTTTGTACAAATATTCCAATCCATGATCTTGTGAAAAAAACCTATTTACATGTTTTTCAATAAAAATGTATATACACTTATATTATTTTTTTTAATGAATAAAAATAATAATTTGAAATAACACTGTAATTTAATTAATTTTTATAATTTTTAAAAATTTTAATAACATTTTGAAACTTATAATGAATTAATATATAGCCATGTTTCAGGTTGATAGGTTGTATATTATACAGGTTTTATGGTTGTGTCAGCGGATGTGTTGGATCATAAATTTACGTCATCGCTTTAGTCTTAGAATACTCTACCTAGATCACTAGAGTCATAGAATACTCAGAAGTTAGCACTCATAATAATAATGTTTACCATGTAGTATGGCATTCAAAAAACAGTAATCAAATGACTTATACGAGCTTGATGAAAGTCCAAGCATCGATCCTGGTATGGAATACACTATCAATGAAAAGTGACATCAGAGAAATATGTAGATATACTTCTTACATGACAATTTCAAGTGGACATTGAAGTCTCCCACTATCGTCTCACCCTATTGGAACTTGGGGTAGTTTTATTCCAGCCGTGACCACCAAATGTAGGGTAGGGTTATCTAGTAATAGAACTTCAATATTTCATTGGGGGTATTCCAGCCATGACCACTGAATGCAGCGTAGGATTATCTAGTAATAGAACTTCAATATTTCACCGGCAAACATTTTATTCAAGCCGTGACAACTGAATGCAAGGAACGATTATCTAGTAAGAGAACCTCAATAATTCAGTGGCGGTAGTGTTATTCAAGCTGTGACTGCTAAATGCAGAGAAGGATTATCTAATAATGCATATTGATGGTATCTACAAAGGGAGGCTACAATATAATGCAATAAAAACGTTGGAAATGCATATTAAATTAAAGTACTGATCAACTGAGAACAGTACAACAGTTGATCTTGATTTCTCCCCTGGAGCCTCTCAGAGGGCTGATGTTCCCCATCTTCACCATTGATGCTGCAAAGTGTTTGAGAAAGAGCTCTTCGTTTCTTTCATAGGTTTTCACTAGCTCCATAGTCTTCTTCCCTTGATCCTTGCTGAACAATTCTTCATCTCAACAGTCCATGCCCGATCAACTAGTTCTTGAAGTAGTAGTTTTCAAACTTGGTAGGAATCACCAAATCAAGTGGGAACACGTTATTTGAGCTGAGAATAATAAGACTTCTCCAATTTGTTGTCCCCTTTTCTTCTAATGACTATCTTCCTCCTCCTTGAGACCTTTGGTCATCTTATTCTTGTGGATGTGGAATGGTCATTTATAACAGTCCTTAATTATTTTATATGTTTTATTGACACTATGGTTTGGGATTTAATACTTGAATTGAACTTCTTTCTCTTCCTCCTCTTTGAGACCTTTGGTCATCTTATTCTTGTGGATGTTGAATGGTCATTTATATCAGTCTTGAATTCTCTTGTAAGTTTTATTGACACTGGTTTGGGATCTAATACTCGAATTGAACTTCTTGCTCCTTGGGAAATTTTCCACTATGCCTTTTAACTCGACATCAAGTCTCTCTCTGTCTTTAGCGATTCTAAATCTATTATTGATTGGAATAACTACCGGGACTCCTTAAACTCCCAAGTTATTGAGAATTGAAAACTGCACATCAGGGATCTGTTGGCTGAATTTCATCATCTCCCCATCTTGCATATCTATCTTATTCAAAACAGTGAAGCAGATTGCCTTTCTAAATCAGGTTGATGTTTTGTCCCTGATCATATTGTCTTCCCGCGGTTCTGCTCTGGCTCTTTGATAGGGGAAGGTTCCATCCGTTTATAACATGGGTCATTGTATGCAGGGGACCCATTTTCTTCTTTGGATGCTCTCCTATCTGGAGGGAATTTTGTTTGTTTGTTTGTTTGTTTTTTTTTTTTTTTTTTTAGTTGTTTTGGCGTTTTGACACACTACTTTTTAGTTGTGGTCAATGTTTATCTAAATCTTCTGATAGTAAGTTAATGTGCTTTTGTGTCTATGGATTCATGATGTTTGGTCTAACCATATGTATCTTCTGTGTGGCTATTGAGATTGACTCTCTCTAATATATGTACTTTCTTATCATTAATAGAAAACAATTTTTCCTGTGTTGAAGAAAAAATATCTAGTTTCCCATATTTCTAGTCAAATTGTAAAGTCTCTCCCTAGGGCTTTGAAACTTATGCATCAAGATTGGCCAATAATGTTGGAATTTGACAACGAATTATGTAAATATGTGTTAAAATTTTATTAGTTACTACCAAGTTAGTTTTATACTGAAACAATAGTTATGTAACGGAGGAGTCTCTTATAAAACTGATGAATGCCCGAACTATTGTAATCATGGAGAATCATTCTTGATCAAATAAAGAATCTAATCCCTTGCCCTGTGGATGTTTCCTTGACACACTATCAAGGTTTTACCACATAAAATATTGTGTTTTACTTATGTGTTTATATTCCATTTCCATTCAGTTTCATTTCATTTCTTTCTTGTTTAATTAACCACTCAAACCTACAAGTGGTATCATAGCATTGAGTTGAGTTTAGGAAGAGAAAGACGCTACGTTTTTTTTTAAGCAAGCACTTTTGGAAAAGTGAGCCCACACCCACGCTAAAATCTGCCACCTATGAAAGTCGATTGAAAATATTTGAGCCTGTGGAGCCGTTGGAGGAACGTTATGCAGAGCAGCTGTGTTTGCAAGGAGGAGTGAGGAACGTTGTCCCTGCCACCATTATTAACATTGGACGTTGTCAAGGGATTCAACCCACCATTGCTATAGGAGAAAGATGTACACACATTTTTATTGAGTTGAATTTAGACACTGTGTTTTTTCTGAAGTGGTAAAGCTTGAAGAAGTACGCACATTTTTTGTAAGTTTGAAGGAGGAAGCCCACTGGTGGTCGAGCCATCGTTGGAGAAACTGAAACTGCTGGCTTGTCCCACTGATGGTCATTCTATCAGACAAAGAAATATGCATGCCATCATTGAAGCCACCGACCTATTCAGAGATGCCCTGAATTACGTTTAAAGCATGTTGGCCTATCCATGGTTGCAGAGAATTCATAGTTGGTACCCGTTGGTGGGACGCACAATGCCACATAACAGTCTAGTGGGAAAATACTGCATGAAGAGGGTTTTTTGAAAGAAAAAAACAACAACATTGTTTCTCACTGTGGAGGTCGGGTAATTTTTTTCCCCCAACAAAAATTTGTTGACTAGATTCATTACATTGAAGAAAAGAATTTTTTTAGGAAATTAAAGTAGTTTTTGTTAAATGGTTTCTTTAAATTGAAGAAAAAAGTTTTTTCCAGGAAAATTGAAATTAAATAAAAGAGAAATTTTCATAAAACTGTTGTAGTTTTTTTTTCTTTAGTAAATTGAAGGAAAAAAAAAGGGAGAACAATTTTTTTGGAAAGGAATAGAATTATGGAATTTCCTTTTGTAACCGAAATTGGAGTAGAAAATATTAGAAACCCTAGTTGGAATACAAAAACCATAGTAGGAAAGAAATTACCAAAATAACAAATGCAAAGTTTGAGGTGGAGAAATTCACTGGCAATAACAACTTTGCTTTATAAAAACTGAAAGTTAGGGATTTGTTGGTGCAACAAGGGTTGCACAAAGCATTGGATGAGACAAATAAGAAACCTGCTAGCATGACATGTTCAGACTCGGAAGACTTGGATGCTCGAGCTCTCAGTACCATCAGGTTATGCCTGGTAGATGAAGTTCTCTTTAACATTATTGAAGAGAGTACAACTGCAGGTTTATGGGAAAATTGGAAAAACTATATATGAAAAAATTGTTAACCAATAGAATTTAATTGAAATGACAATTGTACAGTCTTCAGATGAAGGAGGATACAAAAATTGCAGAACATTTAAATGTTTTTAATACACTTATATGCCAATTATCAGATATGGAAGTTAAAATTTAGGAAGAAGACAAAGGTATAACCTTGTTGTGTTCTCTACCCGATTCATGGGACCACTTCATAACTTCAATCAGTTTGAGCACTGCTGATTCTTTGAAATTTGAATTAGTTGTGGGAGCTCTCTTATCTGAAGAAGTACGGAGGAAATCCAATACTCAAACAACTGCACTAGAAGCGTTGATAGCCAGAGGACAGTCAAAGGAAAGAGAGAGGACAGTTAAAGGAAAGAGGAGAAAAAATAAGGGGATCTTCCATATCAAAACCAAAGGGAAAGAAGTGTAAGGTGAAATGTTGGTACTGCAATAAAATTGGACACCTCAAGAAAGATTGTTGGAAATGAAAAGAGTCTAATAACCCAAAGAAGAAAGCAAACCAAGTTCATTTAGGTACGGTAGACAAAGTTTTATCCGCTCAAGGATTATGTATGATAGATGAAACTTTACCTGTATGTAATGTCTCTCAGGATTTTGAAAGTTGGATGTTAGACTCTGGGGCTTTTCATCACATGTGTGCACACAGAAATTGGTTTACTTCATATGAAATTGTAAATGGTAGTTATGTGTTTATGGGTAATAATGTATCATGTTAGATTGTTTGGATGGGAAATACCTGGATTAAAATGTATGATAACACAGTTAGAATATTAACTAGTGTTAGACATGTACCTTAATTGAAGAAAATTTTGATTTCTTTGGGAGTGTTCATTCGGATGGTTATAAGTTTACAGGTTAGAATGGAGTGCTGAAATTCTCAAAAGGTGCTCTAGTTGTTATGAAAGCAGAAAAGGTCGGAAATGTTTACAGACTCAAAGGAATTACTTAGGTCAGTGAAGCAACGATTGTGTTAGAGAAAGAAGAACAAGATACTCGCCTATGGCATCAATGGTTGAGTCACATGAGCGAGAAAGGTCTTCAGGTACTGATGAACCATAAATTACTTCCTGATTTGAAATCATTGAAGTTGGATTTCTGTAAACATTGTGTGTATGGAAAACAATGTAAACAGAGGTTTAAAACGGGAAGTAATAATAGTAAAGAAATTTTGGACTATATTCATTTTGATCTGTGGGGACCATCTCCTGTTGTATCATATGGAGGTGCTTTATATTTTTTAATGTTTATTGATGATTTCTCCCATAAAGTTTGGGTCTTTATGTTGAAAGAGAAATTTTTTGTATTCAATGTCTTTAAACAATTTAAAGTAACGGTAGAAAAAAGAACAGGCAAATCAATTAAATGTTTAAGAACTAACAACGATGGTGAATTTACTTCTCTAGAATTTGAACAATACTGTAAGGATGAAGGAATTGTTAGACACAAAACTGTCGTTTATACTCCTTAGCAAAATGGTGTTGCTAAACGTATGAATCAAAACCTTATAGAAAGAGCCAGAAGCATGATAACAATGCTAACCTGCAAAAGAAGTTGTGGGCAGAAGCAATATCCACTACTTTTTATTTAGTTAACATATCACCTTCAGTAGCAATTAATTGTAAAATTCCTGAAGAAGTTTGCTTAGGTCAGTCTTGTGATTATTCACATTTAATGATATTTGGTTGTGATGTCTATGCTCTTATTCCTAAAAATCAGCGTTCAAAATTAGATCCAAAATCGAAATGTTATGTCTTTGTTGGGTATACTATGCGGTGAAAGGATACAGGTTATGGGATCATACATCACGGAAGATAGTCATTAGTATAGATGTAACATTTGATGAATCTTGTAACAGGAATAGGTATCACCAAATCAACAAATTCAATTAGAGGCTAGACCTTTTTTTGAATGTCTAAAGGAAGGAGAGACTTTTGGAGGAGAAGGTGATGAAGATACAAAGGAAACTGTTGAAGTTTCTGAACGAGTTCAACAACCAGTCACTCTAAGAAGGTCTACAAGGAAAATAAAAACTCCCAAAAGGTATGAAGATTTTGCTTCATCTTTTGCTTTGATTACTGGATATAGGGAAGCTTCTTGTTATGAGGAAGTAGTAGATGATACATATAGCGAAAAATTGAAAATGGTTATGGAAGAAGAAATGGATTCCTTAGCCAAGAACAATACCTGGGATCTTGTAGAACTTCCTGAAGGGAGAAGTGTTGTTGGATGCAAATGGGTCTTCAAATTGAAACGGAAAGTTGATGGAAGTATCGAAAGTTATAAGGCGAGGCTGGTAGCAAAAGGGTATTCTCAGGTTGAAGGTATTGACTTTCATGAGATTTTTTCACCAGTTGTAAAACTTGTTTTTATTCATACTATGTTGGCACTAATTGCATTACTTAACCTTGATTTAGAACAGTTAGATGTTAAAACAACTTTTCTACATGGTGATTTGGATGAAGAGATATATATGGAATAGCCAAAATGTTTTCTACAAGATCACAACAGACGAATAGTTTGCAAGCTCATGAAATCATTGTATGGCCTAAGGCAGTCTCCCAGGCAATGGTACAAGAAGTTTGACTCCTTCATGTTGAGCCAGAACTTTATTAGAAGTGAGTATTATCATTGTGTATACTTCAAGAGTTTCAGTGACATATTCATTATATTAGTTTTGTATGTTTACGATATGCTTATTACAAGAAAAAGCATGGATGAGATCAATAGGTTAAAGGTTCAACTCTCTAGGACATTTGATATGAAGGATCTTGGAGAATCAAAACATATCTTGGGCATGGAGATACACAGAGACAGAAAGAATGGTAAGCTTTGGTTATGACAATAGAAATATGTGGAAATATTACTTGAAAAGTTCAGTATGAACAATGTGAAACCTGTTAATGTTCCATTAGCTTACCACTTTAAGCTTTCTTTGGTTTTGAGTCCTAGAACTACTGAAGAAAAGAAGTATATGTCTCATGTACCATATGCAAATGCTGTAGGAAACTTAATGTATGCTATGGTATCTACAAGACCTGACATTTCACATGCAGTTGGAGTTGTCAGCAAGTTCATGGAAAATCCAGGTGAAGAACATTGGCAAGCAGTGAAATGGGTGCTTTAGTATTTAAGAGGAACAAGTGATCATTGCATCATCTTTAATTGTAGCGAACGATCAATTTGCGGATATGTGGATGTTGATTATGTTGGTGATTTGGACAAAAGGAGATCTACTACAGGTTATGTTTTTACTCTTGCAGGTGGAGCAATTAGTTGGATGTCAAAGCTTCAAGAAACAGTTGCATTGTCCACTACTGAAACAGAATATATAGCTGCTTCAGATGTCAGTAAAGAAGCAATCTGGTTAAAGGGTCTACTTAATGAGATTGGAAGGACACAAGAGAGAGTGAATGCACTCTGTGACAGTTAGAGTGTTATTCACTTGGATACGAATCCAGCTTATCACAGCAAGAAAAAGCATATTGATGTAAGGTATCATTTTCTGAGACATGTGATCGATGGCGGAAAAGTAGCTCTCAAGAAGGTCTATACACGGGAGAATTGTGCAGACATATTCATAGAACTAGTTACAATAGAGAAGTTGCGATGGTGTTTAGCTTCTCTTGGCTTGCAGAAGAGATGATGAATGGGCATGGGCAAGGGATTAGGAAAATTGTTGTCAAGGTGGAGTTTGTTGGAATTTGACAACGAATTATGTAAATATGTGTAAAAATTGTATTAGTTACTCCCAAGTTAGTTTTATACCAAAACAACAGTTATGTAACGAAGGAGGATCTTATAAAACTGATGAATGCTCGAACTATTGTAATCATGGAGAATCATTCTTGATCAAATAAAGAAACCAATCCCTTGCCTCGTGGATGTTTTCTTGACACACTGTCAATGTTTTACCATGTAAAATCTTATGTTTTACTTACATGTTTGCATTTTTTTTCCATTCCATTTTATTTCATTTCTTTCTTGTTTAATTAATTACTCAAACCTATAGATAATTATCATTTGAATTTACATGGAAATACTTAACAATATTCACGTATATTGAATGCTACAAAATGAAATGAATACAGTGTAAATTATGAGGTTGGAATTAACTACAATATCTCTACTTGAAAGGGCCACCAAATCTACCTCATCCCGACCCTTTAATTTAGGTAGCGAGAGTCTTGAGAGTCGAGTTGGGTGCTGGGATATTGTTGTTGGATTCACTCAAGCTTGGACTCCTCGAGTCTCTCTTCCCTAATAACACTTTCCAACCTCGACCTCCACTCTGATTTTTATTCATCGATTAAAAACATGAATCACTTGGCAGTTAGATTAACATATGACTGGGTATTATTATTTACTCATATTCTTGTGTTGGAAACCAGTACTAGGATATATGTACGTTCTTTACAAAGAATGAAATATATATATATATACATATATATATATAGGACCACTGAGTCACGATCTGGAATAACAAGAATATCTGCATAGGAGACAGTTTTTGGGCAAACATTTTCTAGTTCACTCTTAACGTGATCAATGATTTCAAATCCTTTGGTAGTGTTTCTGTTGTGATTCGATTTCTTTTCATTCACAATGTTTTCATTGTCATTTAGTAGTAAAGATGGGTCTCACCTCTATAATATTATAACTAGTATAGATCTATTTAAGTACAAATCTAATATAAGTTGAGAAAGATCAAATTTATTTATATACAAATATTTTTCAAAATATAAAATATAATGTGTTACTTTTCATTATTTAAATTATATCTTGAATATTATATAAAATATATAAAAGAATATATTTTAACCTTAATATTTTATTAATAATTTATATTAAATATTTTTAATACATAATATTAAAATTTTTTATTTTAACGCATTTTATATATATATGAAAGTTGATATAAATCTATTAAGTAACGTAGATTCCAAATAGTTTCTTTCAATATGTGGATATAGATGGAAAATCAATGAAAATGACATCTATCAAGGCACTTAGGGTAGCTTCATTCGGATTCCTCTTATTATTAGACCAAGTATCGAGCCTTTTGGTTACCTTAGGCGAATGAACGACCAAGGCCAAACCAGGGAAATAAGTCCAGTGAAGTGCATAGAGAAAATCAAGGAGATAAATAAGTAAGGCGTAGCTTTATGTAATTACGCGTGTACACATATACCAAGTCCGCTTAGTTCACGTAAGGCCAAGTAAAGAGGAAACCTTTGGCCCTCTGCCACTCCATCAAACACAAAATCACACTTTTTGTTTATTGAATAAAAGTTTTATTGTAAAATAATGAAAAATACAATTTTTTATATTAAAAGCAGTTATAGAGTATAGAAGCTACTGCATATTAATTTTTTTCTTTAATTCCATATTACCGCAGGTGAATCAAAAGTTTTGTATTTAAAAAATGAAAATTAGTAATTTCTATGTTAAAAAAGAGTTATAACACAAAAGTTATAAATAACAACGTACTGTATATATATATTTTTCAATAGTTAATTTTTTTAATATAGTAAAAAATGGTAAGTTTACAGTGGATACAGAAGTGTGAGAAAATAATAAATTCTATTGGATAGAGAAGGACAAATTTGCAATAGATATAAAAGTATAATAAAAAATAATAAATTTTATTTGGTAAGACATGTGATTTCAAAATTAATAATTTTTATATTAAAAAGATTAATAATAAATTAACAATCTTTATATTAAAAGGAGTTATAACAAATAGAAGTTATAATTAACAATGCATTGTATATTAATTTTTTTTGGAGTAGTTTATGGAGGTGGAGGAATGGGCAAGACTGTCAAAAGTGGCCAGAATTTGAGCAATTTTTTTTTAAAAAGCCTTGTAGAGGCCGTGTTTGAATCATGTTTTTGATGGTGGAAATAGATTCAGCACCAGGGCATCTAAAATTATCAATTTTGACAGTTTTTACTTGGATTTACAAAAATCCCTGCATAATATTTTCAAAATATGATTGGAATTTCCATAATAGTTAGACTACTGCATTGTTTTTAAATAACTATCTTTATATTAAAATATAGTAGTATTAAAATATAGTAGTAGAAAATGGTAAGTCTACAGTTGATATAGAAGTGCAACCAGAAATAATAAATTTTATTTGGTAGAGAATAGTAAATTTGCCATAAATATTAAAGTATAACAGAAAATAATAAATTTTATTTGGTAACCATGTATTTTTGAATTTTTCCTATATTGAATTTTATATAATCAATTATTTTTGTATAGAATAAAAAATTTCGTAACTACAAACTTCGAATTCAAATTCGAATTTGGTAATTATTAGTAACTATGGAACTTCTAGACTCAATGAACCTCTTGGGTCAATGAGAATTTCATGGATAGTCAATATCAGTAGAAATTAGGTCAATCTTCATGGCAAAAATAATGTGGATCACCATGACGAAGCAATCATGGAAATGAAGCCTGAGCAAGGCCGCCATTCGTGCTCCCTTAATTACGGCCCTCTCTCCAACTGATTTTACTATTTGTTCAGCCTTGGGGCATGACTTGGCGTAAAAATGTGGAATCAAATTTTTTGATGGTTCATGACCCCGATGAAGCTGAGGTTGTGGATGGGATGATGAGAATGATACTAAACAATCCCAACACGAAAACAGCAAAAGAGAGGGACCAGAGTGAGGCCGGCCAAAACAGCTATGGCTATTCCTATTGATATATACCCCTAAAGGTAAAGGGAAATGAATTGCTATGAAATGAAATGAATTGCTATTCCTATTCCTATTGATATATACCCCTAAAGGTAAAGGTAAAGAAGAAGTAATGATTCTTGATTATCTGGAAAGGAAAGGAAACGAAACACAGAGAAGTAATCATTCTTGATTATCTGAACGTTTATTTATATCAATTCAATGCGTGTATGGGTACTTGGTCTTCAATAACGTTTAACGTTTATTTATGAATTAAATAGTCATGAATTCAGTGGTAGTTGACAGCCAAGCTCAGCCTACGCGGCATGATGTTGAATTATCGGATATAATGATGGATTTGATATAGTTTTAATTATTACTAAAGAATTGCTAAGTCAACAGAAGAAGATTTTCCTCTGGGAAGCTAACGTTTCTTCCCCACCCTGTTTTATGGTTAGATTACACATGATTATTGGTCAACATTCTCTGTTTTTGTCCGATAGCTTCTGCATTGGATATTAATATTCATATGTAATCCCCGCTTTACGTTTTTGTTGCAAACGGACGACAGTTGCAAGAGCAGGTGGCACAGGGGTGAGTTAGTTGCTGCCCTTCCCTTTTTCAGATAAAAGAGGAAGCAATGTGCAGGATATTCCTGTCATAAACAACTACTCCAACCTGGACATGCTTTAACCTAACAGTCAAAAATTGATCTTGGAGATCGCACTCTTAACACATATATAAACCTTTTAATATTTTCATTTAAACCGTCGTTTTTCATGCAGACCTGCTGCTTAATTTTTTGGATTTAATAATATTTTGTTCAATTTTGCATAACTGCCTCATAATTCAATTTTTTCAAACGTTCACAATTATGCATACCTACCTTTAAACTGTTCATAATTCCGCATGCCTACCTTGCAATTAATGGAAATTAGTAATCATTTGGTTCAACTTTACCTATTTTTGAATCAATTGGTTCACTTTTACATGATGGCACAAATGAAGGCAAGCCATGTGACCAATTTTCTAATCCAAGGACCATGAGACGTTAAAAAATTTCATCTCGTTATTAGTCCCTGCCTCTGGCATAGCAGGGACTATAGCGTTCGATAGGGCGTTGACTTGCTATTAAATTGCGCGTTGACCATCAATTTCTGCGGGTTATTCACTGTTTAACCAAACTTTATGCTGGGCTTATGCTGGGCACTTTGTCCACCAGAAAACTTTAACCAAAGTTTTCAGTTCACCCTCTTATTGCCCACCTCACTTGGCCCGATGTGCGCACAACTTAATTTATCCTAAGTTGTTCTTGGTCCGATGTGCCTGTTCTCCGTGTCCTGCATGCTGCAAGTGCCAGATGTTTGAAGTATGCAGAGGCGTCCAAGAAATGCTTTCTCTGGAGGAGACGAGCAGAGGAGCAGAGCAAAGAGTGTCGACCAGCTAGTTTGAGGAGCAGAGTGCATCTTCCATCGTTCACCATATGTTCACCATGGTTTTTCACGCACCATTTTTCATGGACACTGTCGATAAGGCTCGAAGGAGAAACGGTCAAGGCTCGAAGGAGAAACGGTCAGGGTACGGCACCCTACCTCTGCTCAAGGGAAAAACACTATTTCAGGCGTATGCAAAAGCAAATTATATGAGAAGTTTCAGAGATGTGTTCAGAGATATGCTCAGAAAAGTCATAGTGGTATGTCGATCCAAATCTCTTTTCAATTAATTGAAACATATATTTCCATTTCAAGTTTTCCATTGAACTGAAAAGATGTTGTTTGTTTCCTTTCCAAGACTGTAACTTTGGCATACACGCAGGAAATTCAAGTTGGAATGGGACCTTGTGGGTAGCTGAGGTATCCCTCATACCCTGAAAGCAACGACAAGGTAAATCAATTTTCTTTTTCCTGGACAACGAGAACTTAAAAGTTGTGATACAAATAGGTGAATCCAATATATTTCTCTGTGTGACCACCCTAAATTTACTGTAACCACCTAAATTTTTGGAATCTATTTGTCCAGTACATGAAGGTTTCCTGAAAATCCTGTGCAGAAACCGTTGGGAATGGAATTTGATGGATACCCCTATGCGGTGTATTTGTCCTGTTTTTTCAATAATCATTGCACCACTGCAAAATTTGGAAAAAATAAAAATATTAATAAAAACTAAAATAAGAAATATAATAAATAAAAAAACTTGTAAACATGTGGAGGCAGTGCATGCAACTCCAGCTGTCTCAAACTTTTGCTTAGCTGCTTGTTTGCATTACACGCTACATGTAGTTTTTGTTGCCTGGTTGGTTTCACCATGGCGATGTTTCTACCTGCAAATAGAATTGATTTTCCTGTGCACCTCCATTGTTTTTTTTCATGGCTTTTTCTTGCCCAGTCAAATCTATTGTGCCTGAGGCAGTCAAAGATTTCTTCAGCTACCAGGAATGAATTAGGGTTCACCCTGCACGAATATGTCCATGGCCATTTACTCAATTCTGTCTTTGCTCTCGAAAAATGAGAGGGTTTTGAAAATCATTATTATTGTATAGAATAAGAATAAAATCATTATTATTGCATAGAATTAGAATAGGAATGCACTCGCTCATGGCCAAAAAAAATATACCGTTGATAGCATAATATATACACTGCGAATTACAGAAAAATCTCATGAAATTTAACCAAGCCAAAATTTAAAATCTTAGGGAAAATTAAATGCATGTCATTAAAACGTAATCTCAGAGAAAAAAATGTAGATTTATGAAGTTAAAAACGTGGAATTGAAAACTACCTCTGGAGAGCAACAAAGACTTGATAATGGGAAAAAAAACACCTTTGGCTCTAGCATTCGTACTGGACATTGTTGGGGCAACAAGCGCTTCACTCATGGTCAATCCTTCACTCATGTTCAATCGGTCAATCCTTAGGAAAGCACTAAAATGGTATTCCTAGCCATTTGAAAAAATAATTGTTGATTCGATGCCCCAACCCTGTCTTCACAAGGCCTCATACAGAGGAAATAAATGACAAACAACCAAATGACCTCATTCTTCAAGGTGTTGAATGCAGTAAAAGATATGAAGGCTTGAGTTATAACTATGATGGCGAGCCCAAGGAATTCCCACACCCAATCCACACAAAGCTAAGAACGACCCATAGCACAGTAGAGATAAGAAAGCATAGCAATTTCCAGGCCAAAGGGATTAACTCAATCCGTTTAGAGACCAATGTCAGGCAATGAGAATGATAGATATGGATGCATAGGCTTTGTTCCTTGCCACTCAGATAGTAACGCAACAGTGGAATTGTAAATTAAAAAGTTTAATGAAAGTAATAAATTAAATTAAAAATAGCCTAATAAAACCATAAAAGTTTTAGATTAAGTATTAGAGGGCTTGCATGTAGCCCAGGCGGATTCTTTGGCAACCCCATGTTTTTATTAGATTTGTAAATTAAAAAGTTTAATGAAAAATAATAAATTAAATTAAAAATAACCTAATAAAAATATAAAAATTGTAGATTAAGTATTAGAGGGCTTGCATGTAGGCCAGGTGGATTCTTTGGCAATCCCATGTTTATATTCGTGGTTGATTGATGTCTCCCGACTGAGAGGAGTACAATGAGCATCTAAGTCGTCTAAGTGTCCGCCCAATTAGTCGACGAATACTATGCAATAGCCGATGGATTCCAGTGGAAAAAAATCGATGCAGCTGCTGCTTCTTGTCGGAAAATTTTAAAATGTTATGTGGTAGCTTTATAAAGGACATATATAAATGCTCGTGCAAATAATTTGGGCACTGCTTATACCAAATATTTTACTTGAGAAATGTTGACAGGAAGGCATTGGTTGAGCTTGAGATGGATCATAACAGGGAGAACAAAAATGGAAAATAAGACTTTAATTTGGGTATGTGTCCTTGTGGTCTACTTCTCCTAATTTCCAGTTATAGAGAATGGAAACCATTATGAGATGGTAATGTTATTTCGTCTTCTCTTTTCAAGGGACTGATCTTGCTTTTCTTCCAGCAACCCAACTATCCCCAAAAGATAGTCATGATTATGTTGGTATGTGTATGTACAGTAACAATTAGTAGATTTTCATCTTGTACCACTGTCTTGATTTTCTACTCAATGTGTGTTTATTACCAATTATGCTTTATATTATGAGATGCGGACTATTGATATCTATATAATTGGGATCCTTGTCTGTTAAAGTAACTCTAGGGAATACTCCCAAAATATTAGAGGTTGCAGGCATTTTCATATATCTGGCACCAGGCGGAAGTCGATTATAGTGCAGAATATTTTATTTCCAGGGAAGCAAATTTAACATCTATAATTGTATGAGATATAACCACTTTACAGTTATAACCACTCAATACAACTTTTGCCTCGTAGATCAAGTAGAAATTTAAGAGCTCTGCCACTTAATACAACTTTTGCCTGGAAGATAAAGCAGAAATTTAAGAGCTCTGCCAAGAACCTTCTGTGTTAGGATGCCATGATTATCTAAAGGGAGTTGTTTGTTATGTTATGTTACTCTGCGTATCAGCAGGAACCTGTGGATATTGTCCGGAGGAAAATATGGAGCTAACACGCATTTTTCTGAACATCTTTTTCGCTTGATTTTGCAAGCAGTGCATGCAGGTGCGTACTTTATTCGTGCAGTGGAATCATACTTTATTCGTGCAGTGGAATCAGTGGCGTAGCTCATCTTTGGAAAATGGAAATCGGTTGTATGAGCACCTGTTCTCATCAGTTTTTCTATTATCATGAGCGTTATATTATGGGATAATCCATTTAGACCTGTGTAAGAACAACGAAGTTTTTTTCCAATATCAAAATGTGTTTTCTTCTTTCTGGTAAATGTTAATATAAGTTTAGGGATTTATGGTTATTATTAAAAACCATGAGAAGTTCACATAGTTTAATCCATTTAGAAATAGGTCAATCCATTTAGACTCGTGTAAGCGGATCCAATTTTTTAATTTTTTTTAAGTAAATTATAATATTTTGAGTAAATTTATTATATTAGTTTAATAAATAGCACATAATTTTATTATAATTATTGAAATGTATAATTTTATAGATTTTAATTTTAAATATATATATATGTGTGTGTGTGTGTGTGTGTGTGTGTGTGTAGAGTATAAAATTGGTAACGACATATCATTTTTTAAGTAAAATTAATAAAATTATGTTTTAGGTTTTATTTGGAAAATAGATATAAGGCAATTAATTTTTGGAAGTAAAAATTTCTCAAATAAAAAAGTAGGTGAATATTGTATTGATCTTCAAACGAGTAGTCTACTGCTGCTGGTTCTAAGTAAGTATCATAGCTTGCTTATTTCTTGCCATTTCTGAATACTATATTCTCTGCAATAGTTGAATCTTTTGTTTTTATTGATAGCTATTTATATATGATTTATTACAGCCTTGAAGGACATTGCATCTCGGATCCAACATGAATAACATAGCATTCTCCTTCACAGCCATATAGTATAGTCACAACGTAATCCTTAAATAAGTATCGATCCCCTATGCTGGTTTCTTTACTACTCATGCCCATGCCCATTCCAAGATTCTTGGAAGGAATTATAGCCCTCCATGAATAGATATTGAACAGTAGTCTGAAAATACGAACAGCAAGCTACAGAATTTGTAGCAACCAATCAAAGGACTCGGTTGCAAATTTCCCATCCCAGTCTAACCGGTTCAGTTCAGATAATGTAAGAATACATCGTTCTGAAATAGAGGATACAACAACAATATCCATTGTTGTATCCTCTTCTCCCTCCCTTGTCCCGTTCGTAGTTTGATGGCAGGTAATTTGTCACAAAGACAGAAATAGTGTCTCTCCTTGCCCAAGCAACAAGATTTGCTTTGTTCAAGATGCAAAATCATGAAAGATCCAATTTTTGGCAATTCTGGATTCCCATTTTATCTTAAAGAATTAAAGATACTCATCTTTAAGAATTTCTTGTATTCTATTGTTGAATCATTTCTTAAAGTTTTTGTTGTTTCTTTGCAGTCATGGAAGCGGAAGGGGAAGCAAAAAATTATCGGTGAGCTTATCTTGTTTCTCTTTTATCATTGATATACACTATCTGCCTTTCTTTTCTGGTTTCCAGGAAATTTTATCGGATCTCAGAGAAAAAGCTTGTATTTAGAACGAACTGAGTTTTCTCGGATTATTTAAACTGATTTTCATGATTTTTTTATGAATTCGGATTGATAAACATAGTATGATTTCACATTTGTTTTAGAGTCATGATTCCTCCAAAAATTCAACACCACATAAGAGCACAAGCAGGATCACCTCTCCACAGCCTTTTAGGCTACTAACAGAGGTAGAAACATAATTATGATAATATCCTTTTCTTTACCCTTTCAACTCATTTAAATAATGCACTTATTCAGAGTACTAACATAGATAGAAACATAATTATGATAATAGCCTTTTCTTTACCCTTTCAATTAATTTAAATAATGCACTTACGGGTTGTTATGACCATATGTCCAGCACTGTACCTGTACCTATAACTAGACATGGTTATACAATTATTGCTAGAGTCATTGGGCAGTAAAATGTTTCACAATAAACCAATGTCTATGTATACCTTGAGAAACATAACATCTTCTGTTTTGCAGAAAAGAGGCCAAGTGAAAGAGCAACAATTTATGAGAAAGCTACAACAGCAAATGGAGGAGGAGGTAAAGCCCAAAATACCAATTGCACAAAGGTTTCCCCTTACAACTGATGAACCACAAGCAAGTTTTAAATTTATGCAAGCCAGTTTATGTATCATGGTGATGATAGTTTTGAATGACTGAATTCCTATTTCAAAAGTTCAATATGCCATCCAAAGTCTCTTATTTGAATTATATTATAAAGTGCATTTTGGCAAATTTACAGATTCTGACAAAGCCCCCAATGAAAGAGCAAGCTAAACCATTGAATATAAAGCTTCACACAAAATCGCGAGCATCTGAAAGGGTTGAATTCGATCACTTTGTATCTCCAAATCCTGTTCCTAAATGATTTTGTGCATTTCTGTTTAGCATCTTCATTCAAATAAAGCTTCTTTAAGTTCATAATGGATATTGTGATACTTGGACTAGGTGGATGATGAGAGAACAAATAGCTTCCCATTCGCAAATACAGATGAGCATAATAGACTACTCCCCATTTGCACGAAGGCAGGTTCAAACTTTGTTGTTCTGTTTAGTTTAGCGAAACAGAAAGCTAGGCACTTTGTTTTCTTTATTCAAGACTCCTTTTGGACATAACTACATTGATCTACAAAAACTTTTTTTTGGCACAAGCTACAGAATAAGTGATGGGCACTTGGTTCAAACCAAAGTGTTTGTATTGTGTTGTTGTGGCAGACCCCAGCAGGGACTACCGCCACGGCAGTGGCTCGCTTGTTATAACTAAAATTTACTCTTCTACTCACTCATGTCCACTCATGTCAACGGAATTTCTCCTCCAATGCTAGATTATCATCCACTTAAATCGTTGTGTCGCTAAAGGCGTCCAAGTGGTTGGGTTTCCCTGGTACTAGATAAAGATTAAAAATTATTAATAATCTTATAAAATAAATTAACATAAATATATTTATATTTTTACTTATTATAATAATTACAATAATAAATATATATTATAAATTTAATGGTTAAGAGCATGCGTTTTTTCTTAAGGGGTTATATATTCAAAACAAGGAGTAGAGTATGTATGCTTTCATAGACTTAGTAGTCAAATGGCTGGGCAGAGGTGGGTCCCTTGTCTCACAAACCAGGGGTCTCATACACCAATTTGGTATCTCACTTCACAGTGGCCTTAAAATTGGATAATAGGCAATGATCCACTATGGTTGCTAATGGATAAATCTATTCAAGATATGGTTGATGAGGGTTTATTGCATTCAATATATAGTTGACTATGGATGACCATGCTTGTCCACATCAAACTATGTTTGACTAAGATAAATTATGGCTAATGATAGTTGACCACTGTTGACCATGTTTATCCATGCTTGATCATGGTTGACAATGGTTGACCATGGCTGACTCTAGTTGGGCATGATGACCATGATTTGATAAATTTGGAGATGGTTGATCATAGTTTCCTATGATAGATCATGATTTCCCATGTTGACGAAGGATGGCCATGGTTAACCATGTTCAATCATGGAGACCATGGTTCACCATGGTTGGCCATCAGGAGTGGGAAGAGCATGGGTTGTTCAAGGTTGTTTATGATTAACTATATATGATCATGGTTGATGATGGTTGACCAAGGTTGATTGTGGTTGACCATGATTTAATATGGCTAACTAAGGTTTTTTATGGTATAACACGAGAGACAATGTTTGACCATGCCTAAATTTGTTTAACCTTGTTCCACAATGATTGAGCTTGGTCCAACATGTTTGACAATAGTCAACATGTGGCTAACTATGGGTGTACATGGTTGATCAAGGTTGTTAGCATTTACCTATAGATGACTATGGCTGACCATGGCTAACCATGTTGCCCATGTTGACTATGGTTGACCATGTTCAACCATGGTGCCCATGGTTGAACAATATTAACCATGTTCATCATGTGAACAATTATTTAAAACAATTTTACCTTGTTTGACATTATTTGGCCATGGTTGTCTAATCTGCCTAAAATGTACTATGGTTGACTATTGCCTAACTCAGGATGGCTATGGATAACTAAGGTCAACATGCGATTGATTGTGGTTGAATATGGCTAAATAGGGTTGCTTATGGTCAACATATGGTTGACTATGTAGGACCCTCCTAAGTAACCCTAAATTTTCCCAAAATCGTTGTCAAGATATTATACATTTCCATAGATGCAATTTAATTTACAAGGCATAAACATTTAGTAGTATATCCATAATATAATTATTACATAAATCAAAAGTCAAAATTGAATCGAAATATTTCACATTGTAGCTACATTAATCATAAGAAGACACATCATCAATGAACAATCCAATAAAACACAATTATAGTTCACAAAGGAAATTGTAATTTGAACATTGATTTGCCAATTTCACATGCTCCCTTGACATGGTCCTCGCAAACTTGTTGAATTCTTGCGATTCAACCAAAATTCATTGACTCACTGTTTGACCTCCTAACCTTTTCTTGGGTACACTTTTTTCCCTGTGAACCCTCAAGATACGATGAGATTGTATGAAATAAAAGCACACTAAGAAGTAGAAGAGAGCCCTCACACTCAAGAGGTTCCCACTCACCGGAGCCCACCTTCACCAAACTCACCACAAATTTTAATATTCACTCAAAATGCATTTTCATTAGGATATTCATCCAAGAGCAGGGTACTCCCAAAAAAAAAGTTCATTTCTTATAACTTGCTCATTCTTTTATAGAAAGTTTCAATAGTGACACTTCATGCAAAATAATTATTTTATTTATTTCAATATTTTGATTATTCATCTATCCATGTGTCAGTCCCTCACTAAAGATTTCATGAAATTATTTTATTAATTTCTTATTAAAAATACTATTTTCCCTCACCCACACACATGTCCCTATTTCTTTTCCTAGTTGTCCCTTTATCTCAATTTATACTTTCATTTGTGTTCATTAACTTAAGTCAATAGGTAGGTCTCAGATTTTTGTCCCCCGAATATAACCTAAATTTTCTCAAGTTAAATTCTAATTGGATAATTTTGTATTTTGCAAATTCTAATCTACTTTTACTCAATAACCTCTTACTTATAGTGTGTGTTTTAGTGCTTATCATTGCATGCACATGAAGCATCATTTATCTTCCATTTTTTCATGATTCCAAGGGTGGCAAGTTGATTGTGCCCTTCAAGAACATCTAAAGTCCCAATTGTGCCACACTACTTTCCTTTTTAGGATCTTTGACTAAGAGGGGAAGCTAGGAATGAGGATGGAGACGCTTTTAATCTCATGTGTCACCCTCTCTTATGAGGCCAATGTTGTTTAAGAAAAAGGAATCTGCTTCGATGCATTCCCCCCAGTAAATCCTCATGAGTGACCCAATCTAGGGTTTTCCCTCACGAAATCATGAGATTCAAGGTGAAGGCATCCCAATACTTCCAATACAAGTCACGTTGAGAGTGCTATTGAGTGGAATTAAGGATAATGTATCACTGCTCCCATGAAAATCGATCCGTCTTGTACAAACCCATCACCCATATGTGAGTCATTCGACCAAGCAACTGATTTGTGACTATAGCCACTATCATGATATTAGTAACCATAGTAGAATATTAGTTAAAAACTTGAATTCTATTATAAATAGTATGCAATTGATCAAACTAGAGGTTATTGACTCATCACATGCATGTGAATCTTGGTGGCTTCTTGCCACACTCAAATAGACATTAGTAGCATTGTTCATAAGGTTAGTGATTGATTTATTTACACATGCGAGTAGTTCAATATTGAAATCATTATGAATACAAATAACATAATCTTCAATAAAACATTAATTGAAATCAAGCAAATAATCATAAGAAGACGTATAAACCTGACATCATATAAGGAAATCATCCTCATGATTACACACAATCATCAATAATTGTGGTCATCATGACAACCAATAATGAAATCAATTTGGTACATCAAAATCATTGTGACATTCTCTAATAATAGTAGTAAAAATAACTAGATCCTTGGCCCAAGGTCCTCAAAGAATAATTGGTGTATGTGCCATAAGGCTATATCAAGGTTAAGATAAATGTAAAATCTAGTCAACTAGAGCAAGGAACTATAGACTAAGGTTGACCATTATTGATTATGGTTAGTCATGGTTGATGATGGTTGAAGAGGGTCAACCATGGATGATAACGGTTGATGACAGTTAACCATCATTAACAAGGTTTATGAGGATTGACCATAGTTGACCAAGGGTTAACAAGGATTGACCATGGGTGACCATGGTAGGCCATTGGTGACAAGGATTGATGATGATATATTATGGTTAAATATGGTTAACCATCAATGACCTTGTTAACCATGGTTGACCATTGTTGAACTGGTTTAAGCTTGGTTGAACTTCTTGTCCATGTTTAATCATGGTTAGACTGTTGAACCATATATGCAATTATAGGAGCATGGTTGACTATACGTGAACATGGTTGATCATGGTTGACAACATTTAGTAATATATGAATATGGTTGAGCATGTTGACTATTCTCGACAGTTGTTGATTATGGATGTCCATGGATGATCATGGTGGCCATGGATGATTATGGTGACCATGGTTAACCATTTCCAAGTTGTTTCAAGCATGGTTTAATATGGTTGACTAGATTTGACCTATTTGGATATAATCTATAATCGTTGATCATGTTTTCTATGCTCAATATGTTGATTATGGTTGATTGTGTTGAATGTGATTACTATGTTTGAATATGTGATGATGTTGACTATGGTTAACCATGTCACAATGGTTGACCATTGTTACCATGATTGACCATTGGAACGTTGATATTTTGTGACCATGTTAACAACGATTGAATATGTTTTAACATGTTTGATAATGGATACCATCAAAATGTGCTAAGTAGAACATAGTCTTCATTGTATCTTGAATTGACCAACCTTGAATCTATTGTATCTCTTGATTTCAACCTCCCAAGGCCTAAAACTTCATCTTGAGGTAGCTTGTTGTGTCTTCTTTCCAACTCCACAAGTTAGATAGAGATTGAATTCTTCAAGGTAAAGTTATGTTGAATCTCCCATAATGACTTGGTTATGGACTAATTTAGTATAGAAAACTTATATGGGTTTCCATGTCTCGTTGTTTAAACCTTCAACCCTGAAGCTTGTACCTGAAAAACTACACAACATGCAATTTTAGTCAATTTTTACATAATTTGAATCAAATGCTCAAAGTGGAAGTTATGCTAATTTTCCCCGGGACACCTGTTTAAGATTGAATTCAAGGCTTGTAAAAATTGCTAACTTGCACTGATCATAATATATAAACATCCGTCTCCCACCTTGTACTTCAATGAGAATTTCAAGCTTGTTACTAAAATCTTGTCATTAAATGTTATCCCACCAATTTTTCAAAGTAATCCTACACAAATCTATTTCATTATTATTTAAATTTGTTTGGAAATTAACATTACATCTAAATTATTATGTATAACATTTGCTTCTTTATACAATGTGAAAACCTATCATAACACACTTGACAAACCAATAGTGAGGACAACCATCACTAGTTGCTATTAGTGAATGCATATTGGCTCATCGATGTTATTTAAGGAAAACCACAACACCTGGAATTGCCCTTTGGTGACCCATACTCTGGCAAGCTTTCACTCCTGGGAAATGTCTCTAGGTCTTGGGTCATTCTCATATTTTCTTACGTTCCAGAAAGAAAAACTCTTAACCAAACAAAAGCAATTTTAAATTATATATAACATTTACATATACTTTTCTTTATAAATAAATCATAATAAACTTACTTAATTTTAATATTTTTATACTCTTAACCAAACAAAAGCAATTTTAAATTATATATAACATTTACATATACTTTTCTTTATAAATAAATCATAATAAACTTACTTAATTTTAATATTTTTATATACTTTTATTCGTAAAAGCTAATTCTCATTTAATCAACTTGCCTATTTCCCCACGAAAATCTTAATCAAGAGGTTTCATGCAATATCTAAAATAATAAAATGGAATCTTGCTTTCTATCACGTGAGATAACACTCGAAGGGAAAAAAATAAAAAAATTAAGAAATAATAATTTCTTTTTTAAATAAATGCAAGATTGATAAATGGAAAGTATAATTAAAAAAATAATATCTATATATATAGATATATTAAAAAATTAATATATTATCACACATGCACACCAAAAATCATTATATATATATGACTGTATGGTTTATATATATATATAAACCGTACAGTCATATATATATATAGATATATAAATATAAACCATACAGTCACTTTTGAAATATCTAATACATGTCAATAGCATAGAATAGGCCAAGTTGAAGTTTCCTCGGATAAATGCATATAATTTCAAGATGAGTTATGTCTTTTGATAAATATTACCACTTTTATTAATGTCTAGATTTGATCAATTATCTTGCCTCTTGGAACAAGCATACTCAATACTGTATGAACCAAGGTCCTCACTGTTACTTTCTTACCCATTACGAATTACAAATTTGGGCTTTAAAATATAGATGGTGGTTTTTTATTAATTCTATGGTGGTGGAAAACTGGCATACACCTCCCCAGGTTTTCAAGTTTTCCGATGAGCCACCCGGAAGTTCTACCATCATTGATCTTGGTCCTTACTCATCTGACGACTTTTGGCAACATACAGCGGTTATGGGTAACCAACCAATTTTCCCTTTGTTTCTATCAGTCATTCAAGGGGTTTGATGCGGAAAAATATGGCTCTTCAAAATTCTTGGTTGACTCAGTTTTTTGTTAGATCTTTGGCCCCTTCTCGCCATCGGAACCAGGACACTATACAGCCCCATCGATGTTGTGCCCTATCTTAAGACAGAAGGCAGACGTGATCAAAATTCCAACTATGAGGTTTTTGTTCCCAGGTTCTAAAGTATCCCGACACTTTATTTTTATCATAAATGGTTCGATGGTTTCACCTTGACCGAGCAGTCCGGTTAAATGAATGGTTGGAATTATACACTTCGCGAGTTTTGGTTAATTTAGGCTTAAGCCCCAGGTTGAGAGCAATTTGGTAAACAATTTTATGTTGGTAATTTTGTGGGTTATCCACTGTATAATTTCTCTTCCTTCGACTGATAAGTAACATCTACTGCTATTGAGTTTTTGTTTTCTTTCGAGGGAAGAAACCATTACAAGGTGTTTAATTTTCATCTTTACCCAGACTAGGGGATTTTCATGTGTATTTCCTATTTGCAAATTAACAACGAAGTGCCTTCTTTTTCTGAGTTCGAGATATTACATTAGGAAAAAATTAAGTTTCTTTCCTTTGTTTATGTATTTAATATAAAGATTCATCCCGAGTTTGGTTGCTTGGGTAATTGTTTTCAATCGGAAATATGGTATCACACTTTTGTAGGCTTACTTCTTGTTGTTTAAATTTCATTCTTTATGGAATTTACCCAAGTATAAACCCTTAAAGTTCAAGCATGGCTTTCTAGTTGTTAGTAGTTTGTCTTTATAACCCTTATCCTTCTCAAACCTTGAGTAATACTATTACCTAGAACCATCCCTCGATTATCCACCTACGGCAGCCAAGAAGGGTAAATCTGGGTCATAGCTCCAACCTTTTCCTTTCTTCATTAAATATTCCTACTTTACTCTAGCTATTAGATGGCAGTGATATCTTTATCATCATTTCTATAATAATGATTTAGTTAAGTATTCATGGAGTTTTGTTACAGTTTTCTTTGTTAATCTTCATGTTTTCAACTATAATGATATCACAATATCTTTATTTGAGGTTCTTCTAACCCGACCTGTTAACCATAATGGATTCTGAGTTATGTGCTCTTGTTTGGACATGGAAATATTTTACTATGTATAGTGACTAAACAAATTACTAGAAAACATAGAGTTGACACAACGGAACATATTATTAATTGAGGCCTAAGCTTGCACATTTACTCCTTGCACATACATCACAATGTGTCCCATTATGTAATGATGGGATCACTAGACTCAGTCACCATAACAACATGGAAGGTAGAGTCTATGACTCAACGACAACTCACTTACACTGGAAATCAATGACTTCTAGAACATCTCGTGACTCACATACATCTAGGAAGACAACTCAACAAACCTATCACATTACTATACACTTCCATTTCTACATTATTCTAACATCCCCCCTAAATGGAGAAATGGATTTTCAACAATGCATAACAATGCCTATTAGTCTCAGTCTCAGCTAGGCTTACAAATATGACTTCACTTTAACTTTCTTTACATCAACATATTGATGAAATTTCTTCTTCGACTTGCTACTCCAAACTCTGACACTTTCAACCTGTTTAGTCTTCTTCTTACTCCAGATCATGAAGTATGGATATTGCTTCTTATTCCAACTAGGATGATACCAATCCATCTCAACTCCTTTCTCAACGAGTTCATTTTCATCATCAATAGTTTCTTGTTTACTTGGTTGTTGCCTCATCAATCCATAATAATATTTTATTTCATTTGGGCTCCAATACATTAAAATACCATGAACATCTTCAAATATATCCACCATTGTTTCCATTTCCATGTCATCTAGATTATTTATTGATTCACCATTTTACTCATTTTCAAGAGCCTTCACTATTCTAGTTGTTGCTTTAAGACCTGCATTAATTTGTTCAAAAGGTTTCTCAAACCATTCTTCAAGAAACTTTATCTGGGCATCATAATCAATTTCAACATTTTCAAACTTTCTTATTCCCTTAATTGTTGTTATGGATTTGTCTTCATGTTCTTCTGTCTCTGCTATTGTGATAAGATTGTCATTATGATTTTTTGTTGCTTCTATCATGATGGGTAGGGCATTAATCTCTTGGTCGTCTGAAGCAAACAACAATTTATCAATCAAATTCTTTTCAAATATAACTTTCAATTCATTTTTGTAAAACAAATATCCATCATCAAATTTAATTGAAAATTCATCTGTTGCGGCTAGATCATCCACAACTTTTTCCTCTGGAATCTCATGAGTTTTCTCACTACATTTCATTTCCATCGCAGCCCCATGATACTTTCTCCTAAACTGTTTAAATTCTCTTCGAAATTATTTAATTTTACTTTTCTGACCCATTGAAAAACAAAATGGCTCTGTCGGCACCTTAATTCCACCACAATTGAGCAATAAGTAGCTGCATCAGATCATACAACTTCATTTTGTAATCGACAAAAAAGACCACAAGGAAATCTCTGACCACTGAATTTGAACTCTCGGGTTAGGTTCACACATACTTTGATAATAGTATGCTCCATGCTCATTCTATGCACTTCAGGCAGATTCAAGATCAATGGATGGTTGAAGATTCACACAAAACTAAGGAGAAATTGTCTTTCTGATATTTTATTCACGGGTTAGACACAATACTAATTTAGAAAATTGATCACTTGTAGCAGCGGTCTTCATACATGCTGACTACTAGGCTCCTTTGACTGTAGATCCACTGAGCCACTAGTTGCGAGAATTTACGCCTCCTCGACCAGGCTCTCAATAGAGAAATAGAAATCACAAATTAACAGCTTTCTGAACCTTTTAAATAGAAGACTCCAGTAAGTCTACCATGTGTGCAAATAGCTACTGCAAATGCTCTACTTAATACTCCACGGACCAAGACAAATGAGTCACTAAATCGTCTGCACTTCAATGGAGATACAACACTCTTTTCACAGACAGTAAATCAGGTTACAGTCATTGAATTTAGCTTTCTGAGATTAGCCTCCAATAGTCAATGGACCAATTTCAGATAGAAAAGAAAACTCCACACTTCTGAAAATCCATGCTTACAGATCCATGCTTCTGCTACATAGATCCACGCCGATCCACGCTTACACTCCATAACCACGACCTCCTTCTCACCATCGGCCAGGACCTATTCATAACCTCTACGACCGCTTCTCCTTGTCCATATGCAAACACCTTCGATCCACATAGGCAGCCAATTCCACTACTCTCTCGCAAAATATGCAGCGTTATACAAAGGCCACTATCCTCTGAAATATAGTAGAAAAATCTTGGTTATTCAAAGGCCATTGCATCCTTAAGCTTAGATCTAGATCTTAAATCAATGTTGGAAATTTTTTTAATGCATTATAAATTTGAGGAAATTTGTCTTTATTTCCGCCAACTACCAAACTCTTACTCTGCAGAACTTGACACCATTCTATGCTACAGTTAGTCTGGGCCAACAATGATCTGATATTAAGATCTTAGACAATTATTAAGGTATTACAGACTCATGTGCATGGATTTGCCTATGTTACTTTGTGTAATGGATCGATAAGATTGCGAAATACATAGACAATGAAGCAGTTAAAGAACATAATAGTCAACACACATAAACACAGCAAGTTTAATAAGGAGTTCACCCAACACTCCTAGGCTATGTCTCCCGGTCCAACCTTCAGTGGTGACCTCTCTATTATGTCTTCAAAAATACAGTTTAACAACAGTGAGCTCAATTTGATCCTCACACAACAAATACAAAACAATAAGGCTTTACTTGGATCCCCCAAGTCTCTTTTGAGTACATAGACTCTCCTCACTGACTCTCTATTTTTGTTGCTCTGTCTCATCACCAATTGTCCCTATTTTCTCTCTGCCTGTGGCTTTTAAAGCCAATTGACGTTGTCTGTTCATTTCACCTTCTCGGGCTCTCTGGCTCCCCGACCTCTGTCTGCTTAGATCCCTTTTGGAGCATTAGCAATCATTGCTAAATGCTTCCAGGGATGGTGGCCACCTGCAATGTAATGGATTTGTCATCGGGGCTTTGAAATCCTTCGAAATCATCGTTCTCTATTTACACAGAGAAATATGTTCAAACATAGGAAAAGTCCGTCAAACTCTGTTTATCGAACTTCAAATATCCATAAATCCACCTTATACTCCTATTGGGTCCATCTCTATGTCGACATCGCATCTCCACCATTGATCTGGGAGATCCAGATCCAACGGCTATGGTTCATTTCAGGTGGCCCTTTCGTACGGAAGTTAACCACTCGATGAGGGTGGTTTTCTCTCTCCTTAGCCTAGACGCATGGCAGCCATTGTATGGGATCAGGCAAAGCCCAGCCCAAACCACTTACTGCCTTTACCTCTCCCGAAATCCTGCCTGTTTTGTGATTTCCCTTTATATTGAAAAATACATTAAAATATGAAAATCCTGCTTTATGGGACTTGAAATAACATACAATAGCATTAAGAAACCCCTTTCGGGTCTGGTTCATCGCATCGGTGCTTTATCCTTGGTATTTCGTTTATTTAACGAAAATCGCAATTTACATTGAAAAAGTCCTTTTATCAGACTTGAAATTATATCAAATCTCATTTATAATGTCATCAGGTCCGATTGTCGCAAGCCATATGTATATTGGCCCTGCTCCTCTATAATCGCTGATTGCAATATCGCGATTCAACTTGGGCAGTCGATCTGCATGCTTGATCGACAGTCCTCATTGACACTGATGATCGCAGTCGTTTATGTTGTGTGGTCTCCACCGATAGCCTCCCTTTGCCACCGCTGATTGCGATTTGCCGATCGGATATGGACTGTTAATCGACCAGATCTGACGACTCCGATTCAAAGTTGCTTTAAACCGCCAATACTCTATTTTTCAATGATTTCTCTATGTTTTTGCCTCTCGATAGTGTTCTCTGCCTTCTTTAAAGGTTTTCCTTAGGCGACAATTTTGAATGTTTAGAATATTTTGAAGACTTAGAGGTTTTCTAGGATTCATTTGGATCATGCCTTCCCACTAAAAAGGCTTTTGGACCACCAAAAGTTGGTTTTTAAGCATCAATCAAGTGAGGATACAACTTCCTCACTTGTTTAATCTCTATCCATCTTGCACTGCTTGGTTTTGAACCTTTGAGTCCAATTCTGAGGTACTCAACATCCCCACTATGCATAGTTCTCACCTTCTTGCCAGGAACTGTATCCTCTTGTAACTCATTGAGATATTCAGGCAACAGATCATCAATAGAAGGCAATTGACTTTGCTCATCGGAATCTTCAGTCAATGAAGGTTCAAATAATCTCAGGTTCTCTGCATTAACTACTGAATAGATGTGCATGTATGCTGGCAAATCAAGGTGAGAAGCATTCTCACCAATTTTCTCAAGTATCTTGAAAGGCCCATACCTTATTGGCTTCAGTGTCTAACCTTCACCTTGCCATTTGTCTTTGCTGATGTATAGCCAGACTTGATCACCAACTTGGAGGCTATGCTCAATTCGATGCTTATCATGCTTTGCCTTGTACTTGGCTTGGCTCTTTTCCAGTTGTTCCTGCACTTCCTGGTGAATTTCTTGGATCTATTCGATGAACTTGGTTGCTTTGTCCACATCACTATGTCCATCAACTGCTATGTCTTTACTAAAGACAAAATCCAAGGGAGACCTTGGTATCAAAACCAAAACAAGTCTCAAAAGGATATCTTTGTGTAGAAGAATGTTTAGCACAGTTGTAAGCATGTTGCACATAACACAAATGTTCATCCCAAAGCTTGGGATGCTTGCTACAATAGCCCTTGAGCAACTGGATCAATGTCCTATTGACCACCTCTATTTGGGCATCTGTTTGTGGATGAAATGATGTGCTCTTCTTCAATCTGGTGTCCATTAACTCCCATAGACTTGACCAAAACTTCCCAACAAATTGGGAATCTTGATCAGAGACAATAGAAGTGGGTAATCCAAAATGAACCCATACATGCTAAAAGAACAACTTTGTTGTTTGTTTAGCTGTAAGTTGCTTGTTACAAGGTATTAAAATACACATTTTGTTGAACCTGTCCACAATAACATATAAATAGTCATGACCTTTTCTAGACTTTGGCGATCCCCCAACAAAGTCCATGGAAACACTTTCCCAAGGATGAGAAGGAACTGGAAGTGGAGTGTACAAGCCTAGTTTTCTATTGCTGGGCTTGCTTCTAGCACACATGGTACACCCTTTAATATATCTAGAAATTGTTTCATGCATTCTTGGGCAATAACAGAATCTTTGCAGTTGTGCAACTGTTTTACTTACACCAAAATGACCTAATATTAGAGAAGTGTGTGCTTCTCGAATTATATTAACTCTTTCAGTTTGAGGAATGCATAACTTTCCCAAATGATACAAGAGTTGGTCCTTAACATGATAATCCAATTCTTCTACTTGTTTGCCATGACTTCAAGTTGCATATATATCCTTAAAATCTACATCTTGAGCATATTGTTCAATGTAGCTTTCATGCAATACTGAGTTATGCTTAAGTATAGTAGATGCATTGATAATTGGTTTGGATAACATGTCTAGAACCTTATTGTGTATGCCTTTGTTATATGTGATGACAAGATGAAATTGTTGTAGAAAACCAATCCACCTATAGTGTCTTGATTGCTGCAATTTAGTTTGTGAATGTAAATATTGAAGTGGTTGATGATCAGTGTGTATAATTGTTTCTTTGCCCAATAGGTAATGTTTCCACTTTTTCACACTCTATACTAATGCATACAATTCTTTATCATAAGTGGGATAATTAACTACTGCAGAATTAAATGTCTCAGAATGATAACATATGGGTTTACCATGTTGCATCAACACTGCTCCCATGGCATAGTCACTAGTATCTATTTCAATCTCAAATGGTCTTTGAAGATCTAGCAATGCTAGTACTAGTGTTGTACTAATATTTTCTTTCAAGGTGTTGAAGGCTTTATGTTGTTTGCCTCCCTACTGAAACACCTTGTTCAATCCTGTTAAAGCATGTAAGGGAGTTGCAATCAAGGAAAAGTTAGCAATAAACTTTCTCCAATATTGTGCTACTCCTAGGAAGCTCCTAACTTCTATAGCAGATTTGGGTTTAGGCCAGTTCACAATGACTTCAACCTTGGAGGGATATATCTTCAATTCACCACCCCCTACAATATGACCCAAATAATTCAAATATGTTTTGTCAACTTCACATTTTGATAACTTAACATAGAGATTTTCTTTTTTCGAAACATCTAGACTCTGCGTTACATGCTTCAAATGTTCTTCCCGTGTTTTACTGAAAACAAAAATGTCATCTAAATATACAATTACAAAATCATCAATAAAAGGCCTGAGTACATCATTCATTACTCTCATGAAAGTGGAAGGAGCGTTAGTTAAGCCAAAAGGCATAACCAGCCATTCATACAGCCCTTGCTTTGTTTTGAAAGCAATATTCCATGCATCTTATTCTGCAACTCTGACCTGATGGTAGCCACTCTGCATGTCCAACTTGGAAAAGTAAACTGCTTCTTTCAGCTTATCTAATAGATCATCTATGCGAGGAAGAGGATAACGATTCTTGATCGTTATTTTATTCAGTGCTCTGTAATCAAGGCACATCTTCCACGAACCATCTTTCTTTCTCACCAATATGATTGAAGATTCGCATGGTGATGTGCTTGGCCTTATGAACCCTTTGTTGAGCAGCTCTTGTACCTGCTTCTTGATCTCTGCATTCTCTAAAGCGAATAACCTGTACATTCCGATGTTGGGCAATGGAGCATCTTGCTGCAAATGAATATAATGTACTATTTCCCTTTTGGGTGGTAGACCTTTATGTTCTTGAAATAGGATATCATATTCTGAAACAACTTTTTCTAAATCATCTTTCTGTTTAGCATCACAGCCTTCAAATAGATTGGTTTTATCATGGTTCTTTTCCTTTACAACCATTAGTAAAAATTGCTTGCATGAAGTTATAATTCTTTTCATCTGCCCTGAGTTTATGAGAGTGTAGTTATTTTTGAGTTGACGAGCTCTTACAATATATTCTATTCCATCTTTTGTGAGTTGATACTTATTTTCAGTTCTATATAAAATGGTTTTTCTATCATACAAGTAAGGAATTCCTAAAACAATACCACATATATCCAATGGAACTATATCTAACTCAACCTCATCTACAAAAGTTGACCCAAAAGCAAACCTAACTTTACATTGTCTAGTCACTTGTAGCTTTGCTTTATCACATACCCAACCTAATGGATATGGCTTCTTGTGAGGTGTGGTTAGTAGTCCCAACTTCTTTACAATTGCTTTAGAAATCAAGTTTACTTGTGAACCATTATCAAATAAAGTATCATTTTTTTGATGCTTCGAAATAACTCTAATATGAAAAAGCTCATGTCTTTTCCTCTCGTTTTCTTCATTATCAATAGATTGTGCAGAATTACTAGTAGATGTTTCAAAATTTTTACCTTTTATACCTGCAACTGTGACTATTGTTTCATCACCTGAGTCTGACCCCAAATCTTTCTGAATAGCAGCAGCAATCTTCTTCTTCTTGCCATCGAACTTCTTGGGTTTCAGCTCCAGATGCAAAGACCAGCAATGTTCATCATCATGTCCATCCTTCTTGCAGTGAGTGCATGAAGGTTTTTCTTTTTGTACAGCGTTTGCCTTCCTCTCTTTCCATTTCTGCTTCCTCTTTTCCTTGTTCTTTCTTGTAGTGGGTTTTGATGATCCCCCAATCTCTGGGTTCACATTCTTGCCTCTAGCCTCTAGATGTGTAGCTTGAACTGATACCTCATCTATGCTAGTAGGGTTAAACATGAGAATGGTATGCCTCAAACAGTTGTGTAGACCACCTATATACTTCAGCAAAGTTTTAGGTGAGTCTAGAGAAATGCCTAGAATTAAAGCTCTTTTTCTAAATTCCTAGGTATAGCTTTGTACACTTTGCCCTTTTAGCTAGCGAAAAGTTTGCCAAGTCATCATTGCTTGCTGCATATAAGCTAGTGGATGGAATTGTTTTTTAATGGCAGAAACAAATTCACTCCAGGTAGAAAGAATTTTACCATGCTTCTTCAAATCAGTTTGTGTCTTGCATTCCCACCACACTAGGGTAGTTCCTCCAAGGCGAAGGCTGGCCAACTGAATATTTCTCCTTTCTGAATCGATGTTCTGCACCTTGCAATATACATCAATCTGTCTAATCCAATTATCTAGCTTTTCTACATTTACTTCTCCATCATATATTGGCAAATCAAATTTTACATCTAATTTAATCGAAGGGATAGAAGGAGGTGTTGATAGAGGAGGCTCTTTCCCTTTCCCTTTGCCTTCTAAATGGCCATCTAGAAGAGGTTCCTCTATTCCTTTGTCTTGTTAGGAGGTTGAAGTATCTTCACTTCGACCTTTCTTAAATTCTCAATACATCTCTTCTACCATGGCTCTCATGGTCATGAAACTGTCCATGAACTGAGAGTCTGATTCCAAGGGAATTTCTTCTGCCATTTTCCTTCTAGGATAGACTCTTCCTATTTTTGGGTTAGTCTCAACCAGTTCTTCTTCTCCTACTTTGAGCTTTGACCTAGCTAGCATTCAACAATCCAACACAAGCTTGTCTAACCTTAGCAAACCTAAAGCTCTGATACCACTTGATCACAATAATTTTTGCTAAGACTCATGTGCAAATGAATTCAAATCACAATAATTTTTGCCAACCACATGTGCAATAGTGCCTTGCGCCTCCTCATGAGGCCAAGCAAAAGCTTTACGTTGTAGTAAACGACTGCCTCAACTGGTTCTCAACTCCACGCCATAAGCTCTGATACCATATTAGAAAACATAGAGTTGACACAATGGAACATATTATTAATTCAGGCCTAAGCCTGCACACTGATTCCTTTCACATACATCACAATGTGTCCCATTATATAATGATGGGATCACTAGACTCGATCAACATAACAACATGGAAGGTAGAGTCTATGACTCAGCTACAACTCACTTACACTGGAAATCAATGACTTCTAGAACATCTCGTAACTCACATACATCTAAGAAGACAACTCAACAAACCTATCACATTACTAGACACTTCCATTTCTACATTATTCTAACACAAATTAGGAATATCGTTAATAATTTACTTTATAGAGTTAAACTTAAGAGTTCATATATCTATGAACCATTTTATATTTTCTTGTTTCTCAAGAAACACATAAAATATTAGATCTAACCCCCCCTATCTTGTTAATTTATGACACTAATTAGAAGTTGAAATTTATATCTATATATATATATATATATATATATATATATAACTATTCAGATTTTCTTTCTCAACACGGTTATGTTAAATAAAAATCTAGACTCATTCAATCACTTATATGTTAGCAGAGATTCCAAAATTTATAGGCAATACCCTTCCACCTTACTAATGAGGAATAGGTTATTATGTCTCGTTCCTCCCCCTGTGCTTCTCAGTCCAGAACAATTGTTTATCCCCCTGCACTTCTCAGTCCAGAACAATTGTTTAGGTAGTAGTTATCAATTCACTGGCGTCAAAACCCTTCTTTAGTCCAGCCTAGAATATTTCTTATCCACATACCAGGTCTTAGATCTGGAGTTTCCACTAGCTCTAATCTAGCTGAGGAAAACTCCTTGAGGCAACGTCCTGCCTTGCCTTTTCTTCTTCTCCTCCCTTATCTCTCTCCTCCTGAATTCTCTCAACTCCTTGGAGATAAAAAGAGGAATAGCTACTCTTAATTGACTGGTAAAAGAGAATTACTTAGGTCTTTACTCGTAAATTCTAAAATTCAACATAAAAAGGAACAAATTATCTTATTAGTTAGATTTATTCGAGTTCAATATTATTCCGTATAGAAAGGAACAAATTCTCTTATTAGTTAGATTTATTCCAGTTCAATATTATTCCGTATATGAATTACCAAGTTCACCTAATAACCAAAGTGATTACCAAATATATGAATTACCAAGTTCAACTAATAACCAAAGTGATTACCAAATATTTACAATCACCTGGGGTGTCCCATAGATGGTGACAGGGTATTATGTTAAGGCATTTCCTGCTATAAAAGTCACTTGTTAGAAACTTTTTCGGAAAATATCTAGCCATGCTAGGGGCTAGTGTGGCTATTCTGGGTGAATTTGATGGCTTACATGTTCTTTGTCATTATATTTTAAACTATAATCATTTAATTTTTTTCATACATAATTTTATATCATTTTAATATTTGTCATGCCTGATTTTATCAATATAGTGTTATTTTAGTTTATGAAAAATAATGAGAATAGTTTATGTAACATAAATAATTTTTAAAATATTGTTTTAAAATTATTTATGTGAATTTTTTAATATAGTCGATGATAAGATGAGAAATATTAAAATAAAACTTTCATTTTAAAATATTGTTTTTAAATTATTTATATGAATTTTTAAATATAGTGAAAATTGTAATATTAAAATGAAAATTTCCATTTTAAAAAATCATATTTTAAGGTTAAAATATTAAAATTAATTTTCAAAAACTAATATCAGTGATGTTTTTTTTTTTTTAATTATCATCTTTTATAATTATAATCTTAATAATAATATAATCTCTTAATAAAAGTATTAAATTATCTTTTTAAAAGTTAAAATTACAATTTCTTTAAAACTTTTGAATATAATAAATAATACTATTACCACCTAAATACTATTACAACCTAAACCTTGACTCTCAATAAGACAATTTTTCTATTTTTAAAACCTTTGGATATAACCATTAATAATATTACAACCTAAACCACTTGACTCTATTACAACCTAAATACTATTACAACCTAAACCTTGACTCTCAGTAACACAAATTTTCTATTTTTAAAACCTTTAGATATAACAATTAATACTATTACAACCTAAACCACCTTAACTCTGAGTAACACTAGTTTTTTATTTTATATAAATATTTCAAAATCATGGATTTCTCAAAACCAAAATAATAAAAACAATTTTTAATTATATATATATACTCAACTTGTAACATTTTAAAAATAATAACCAACAACTTAATAATAGAAAATAAATAAATAAATATATATATATATATATATATATATATATAATAGAAAATGTTATTAAGAAAATATATATATATGGATGGAAAGGATCTACCATCTCTGTGAGAATAAGAACATTGAGGATGAAAACCAGGAACATCGAGGATGAAAACCATTTCCTCTTAGGGTGCCCTGTGTACAACCACAGTAGATCTCAGTTTCATAATCTTTGTCGCAATATTGACCTCCCTAGCCTTTTACAATGTCAAAATTATAGTGAGCTTGGGAGGCTTCTGTCCAAGCTTTTTGAGCATAAGAATAAAATCTTAAATCAAAAACTAAATAATTTGTTACTTTAGGTCCGATATACCAAAGTTTGGTCTCAGTGGACATTAACCACCACCATCATCATCATAATATATGTAAAATAAAAATAAAAAATTAATTACACTTATAAATGATTTTAAAAAATAATTTAATGTATATATATAAAATAAAGAGAAATGAAAATTATGTGATTTTTAATAGCATGGTCGTAAACATGACAATTTCTATTTTTAAGTTGCTTTATTTTTATTTTAAGATCTTTTGATCAAGTGATATGTTAAACACTTCTGCCACGTGGCAAGTAAGTAGAAGCCTGATATTAACTTCTCTTTCCTTTTACCTCTTCATAATGAGTTCTTGTTTTATATCTTTGTAGTTATGATAATGTGTGGGAGGGTAATGGATGTTCAACGCCAAATCATGAATATTGGAGGGATCAATCCAAGAGGCCAGCGAGTGACCTGGATTCTAACTATGGAATTAAGAGCCTTAGCGATATGAATTATTTTGATTTTTTTGATGGGAGTGGATGGTTTTAAGTGGAGGTGCTCTAGTTTGTTGATGGTACAAGTCGATTTCAAAGGACAAGGCCAACATGGTGTAGTTTCATATATTGGGTTACCCCTTTCCCTACTCTAATTTCGCTTATATCTACTAGCTTTCTGCATGCATTTATGTTGGCTTGACAAAATAGGGAGTCATCACAGTGTTCATACCCTTGGTGTCCTAGAAGCATGCTCATTTGTATGTTGTAAAAGGGTCTAAAGCTAATAAACTAATGGGTATGTCTAGACTATGGCCTCGCCTTAAATGTTCGTTGAGGTTTCTAAAATATAAAAAGGCATCTAACAACAATAAGCCTAAATTATTATATATAAAATTACGTACAACATTATATTTTAAATTATAATCATTTTAATATCTTTCAAGTGTATTTTATTAATACAAATGCTATTTCAATTTATGAAAAATAATATAAATATATATATATTATCTTTAAGTTATTTATTATAATATTTTAATATCTTTTGAGTATATTTTATTAATACAAATGCTATATCAATTTATGAAAAATAATATAAATATATTTTTTAAAATATTATTTTTAAGTTATTTATTAGGATCATTTTAATATATGCAAATCTTCGATATCGTCACTAATTTAATGAAAATGAAAATTATGTTGTTATTTGAAATTATAATCACTTTAATATTTTTCGTGGAGATTTTTATTACTGCAGATGCTATTTTAAAAATAATTTTTTTAAATTTTATTTTTAAGTTATTTATGTAAATCTTCAATATACTCACTAATTTAATGAAAAAACAAAATTGTGGTGTTAAGATGAAAACTTTAATGCTAAAATCCATATTTTAAAGTTAAAAACGCTTAAATCAATTTTGGATTTCCAAAAATAATGTTATCACTAACATTTTCTTTTTAATTGAACCTAAACTTATAACTTTTTAAAAATCATAACTTAAAAACTTAATACTATTACAAATAAAATCATATATATAAGTTTTGAATAATATAAAAAGTTACATAAATTTTATAAAATGTTACATTTATCATTTTAAAAAACAAATGTTTTTTTGTCAGTTAGAGAGATTGGTAATTGGGCAATGTTTCACTCGCAATGTCTTACTGCCTTGACATCGGGTTGATTCGTTTTGAAAAGGCTTTATTGATTTTAATATTAGACATAATATGCACATGGTCATCAGTGATACAAAAGGCTATCCTAGAGGAACTCACACCCCACGGAGTTGGACAGTTATGGGCAAGGCAATTATTTGCCCAAAACTTCTTTGGAAGATAAAAGTTCCAAAAAAAGTCAAGAGGTTAATATGAACCTAAGGCAAAAAAGAGGAATCAAAGAGAACAATGGAGAAGGTAGCAACTGTCGAATAAAATTTGTTGTTTTAAACTCATGATTTTGTTGGAAAGTGGTGTCTATCTACAACCAAGAAGTTCAGACTGCTAGAAAATCCCTTGGCAAAGACTAGTTGGCACCATATAGTCATTGGGAAATTTATTAAATGTCTACACTATTCAGAATAACTACTCTGGTGGCGGTATTGGCTTGGGGGGAGATGCAGTTATGACTGATCTCATAGCTTGGGAGGAGCGTTTCCTTTTAGTATCAAGTGGACAACAAATTAAACTCTGACAAAACATATAAGTCGTTTCAATTTGTTCATTGATTGTAGGCAGTATGATGACTTTGATGTTAAATTTGTTCTTTGTTCTAAAGTTACGGGTGACTGTCTGGCGTTGGTATATTAGAACTGTAAAAGAAAATCTTGACTTGTAGTTATTTGATGCCTAGAATGTTCTTTGAGTGTTCTTTTTGGGTTATTTATTATTTTTATTTATTTCAAGAAATGTTGGGTTAGAAGCCCCAACCAAGCCAAGAAAATAGGCAATTAGGGTTCGATCCCTTATATATTTTTTAGTATGGGTATTGTTCCAAAAGAGTCTGTCAAGAACAACTCAATCGATAATGAAATTTCAGAAACAATATTCTATTACCAAGTTAAAAAAGAATAAAAGTTAACCTTAGAACAGCGATGTATCATTGGAACCGGGGTTAACCAAAGGTCAAGCTAGAATCCCCAGCAACCTTGGCAGTCCCACTATCCTTGAAGAGGGATGTAACATGATGGGGCCAACCCACGTGGTCCCGCCTCACCTCAGCTGATGTGGATTCCACTTTACGAACTGGACACTATACGTTTGTTTGGAATTGATTTCAGTTTGATATGCAATCAACTTGCATGTACTAACACAGTCATTTTGGTGGACATCTGTCCTCCTCGGGATCCTGGCAAATCCCCGCCTTGGTCTCCACCCTATTCGCGCCCTTGGGTCTATTATGGTCTCCCGGTGGTTGGTTTGGCAGTCTCTGTGCTATTTTGTTTTTGCTGGTTGTTGCTCGGCCTGTGGTGAAACCTTATGCGGTTCCAGCCTGTTCTGTTGTGGTATGGTTAGAGCTCGACTGCGCTCGTTCGCTCCTGTTTTGGTTTGTTTGCCCGGCGACCTGGTATCTCCTTGGTAAGTTGTCTCTGTTCGTTATATGCTTGTTTTCATTCTCTCTGCTGTAAGCACTCTCCACTGTTTGTCGTTTGCCTTAGCACTGCCTGGTCCTGTCTTTCTTAACAGTCCTTAGTTGTTTGGTTGTTATGGCTTAATGGTGCCCGAGTTCGCTCTCGGCTTGACAGTCTTCAAGGTTGATGGATTTCTGGGGACTTCCCTCTTCGACTCTCGGTTATTTGACAAGGTATGATTCCGTTCCCTGCTGGAGTTCCTTCACCACAACTTGTACAGGTTCTAATGACCTTGGCCCCTCTGTGTGCAGGGCTCTCTGGTTCAAGGCTTTCTTGCTTGCTATCGCGGCTCACCTTTCAGGTATGGTCACCTTCTTTTCTTATTCTCTGTTTTTGTTCTCGGTCTTTATAGCTCCAGCTTTCATTTAAGGGTTTGGGAAACTAACTCCCCACCCTTCGTTTCATTTACAGGTGTGGTCGTCCACTAATTCGTTCGCAATGGCATTCGACGGTTCTGGTCTCTCTCCGGGTAGTTTTGCTCTTATTTCTCGTCTGTATTAAGTTCTGATATTTGTCATTGGCTCCGGTTGCTAGTTACTGAGATGTATGATCTTTAGTCGTGGCTGGGGTTTCTAGATTTTGTCAAACCCTTGGCCGTAAATTAGGTAGGGTTTGGTGACTGCGGCAACGCTGTTAGGTTATGCTGAGATAGACTGTTCTATGGATATTTATGCCGAGATTAAATGTGCAAATTTAAGCGGAAATGGAACTCGTTCACTGTCGGTTTTGTTTGCTTACCTGGTAACTGTGTTTGTCTGGCATGAACCCGTAGTGGGTGCTGGTCGGTTCCACCTCTCGTGTGCTTACTTTCTTATTCTGTCAGTTCGTAACCTGTCAAGGACTGTAATGGACTTTTGTATATGAAAATGAAAATAAATTATTGACACAACATTTTTAATGTACAGTCTTTTGTTCCTGAGGACGCATATAAGAATTATTCTTTTTTGTGCACAGTAAAATGAAGGAAATGTATCTTTATTTCTATTACTCTCTTGTTTGCTCCGTTGCTGAACCCCCCTGGGCTTGCTTGCTCGCGTTCTTGTACATTGTTTCTATGCAGTTAGATAACTGCTGGCAGTTGTTCAATTTCAATTCAACAGTTATTACATATGTGACATTTCTTGATGGTTAACTTGTTTTCCTTGGTCTGTTCTTTACAATAGTAAATTATTGTTAAGTGGCTAATGACTCTAACTACTATTACTATTCCTAGTTAGAACTTATTACAATATTTCAGACATTCTGAACAGAAACTAAAATAACAACAGATAATAATAAAACTAACTGAAAGGAAAAGAAAAAAAAACATAAGAACGAGACAGACTTGCTGTCCGTTCTGTGAGCTATTTCTCGTCTCCTGTCCTTTTCAGAAACCATGTCTGCCTTCTCTCTGACTTCACCCTGTTAACCAGATGCTCCTGCATCAGGCTTCCGGGGTAAAAGAGAACTCATGGCTCCGTTCCATGAGCTCCTCCACCGAATAACCAGCCTTCTGAATCTGCGCCGCGTCGAGCCACGAGCTGTCCTCCATTGGACGGTCTCTCCACTTGACGAGGTAACGCAGATACTCCTTTCTGCGCGTCTTCTTGGCTACCTGGGTGCTGAGGATTCCTTCAATTTCATGGGTCCGGGCCGAAGGTAACTGTTTCTTCCAAGGACTGCTCTCTAACTAGGTGTCCCATTCTGGCTGTACCGTACTATCATCTTCTGCCTGGGCATGATATGGGAACAAGTCTGCCACGTTGAATATAGGTGATATGCCTATGTCAGGTGGCAGCTGAATTTCATAAGCGTTGGTTGAAAACTTTTGCAGAATCTTGCATGGACCGATTTTCTTGTATTTCAATTTGTTATATGTGCCCTTAGGAAACCGTTCCTAGCGCAGGTGCGCAAGGACCTCGTCTCCAACATCAAAATGCACCTCTCGTCGCTTTGTGTCTGCTTGCTGTTTGTATTTCTGTGTGCTGTCCTGCAATCTCAATTTGACTTTTTCGTGAAGCTCGCTCATTGCTTCAGCAAAATCTTCCCCATCTACGCTTCTCCGTTCCAGCTTTCCCAAATCTCGCAGTTCATGTATTCCCTTAGGATGCATACCATACAAAATCTGAAATGGGCTAAATCCGGTGCTACGATTGGGCGAATCGTTATAAGCGAATTCTGCCTGGGCAAGAGCTCGATCCCATAATCGTGAATTTTCTCCAGTCAAACTTCGCAATAAGTTTCCCAAGCCTCTGTTCACCACCTCTATCTGTCCATCAGTCTGTGGATGATACGCAGAGCTAAAATTCAATTGCGTGCCCAACTTTTTCCACAGGGTTCGCCAAAAATGGCCTGTGAACTTCACATCCCTGTCTGAAACAATAGTTCTAGGTAAGCCATGTAATCTAACAACTTCTGTGAAAAACAGGTGTGCCACGTACGTGGCGTCACTAGTTTTCCGGCAAGGAATGAAATGAGCCATCTTTGAAAATCTGTCTACCACCACCATCACTGAATCATATCCCCGCTGCGTTCTAGGCAATCCTAGGACAAAATCAATGCTGACTGAATCCCACGGCCTGCTTGGAACAGGTAGGGGTGTGTAAAGTCCAGTATTTTGGCTGTGTCCTTTCGATAGTTGGCAGACTCTACACCTGGTTACATATCTCTGCACGTCCCGGCTCATTTTAGGCCAGTAATAGAAATGCCCGAGCTGCTCCAAAGTTTTGTTGATGCCAAAATGTCCCGCTAGTCCGCCACTATGTTTTTCTCTTACTAGATTTTCCCTCATCGAACAGTCCGGAATACATAGCTACCCACCTCGAAACAATAATCCTTCCTGTAAATTATAATCTAGCCATGGGCTTGTGTTCCTCAATACGGGATTTTGGCAAGCTTCAAAAGCTTCCTTGAAATCCGTGTCCATCTGGTACAAATCCTTCAGATATTCGAATCCCATCACCTGTATGCCACTTTCTTGTAAGAGCAAGGCTCTTCGGCTTAAAGCATCTGCCACTTTGTTGGCTTGCCCACTTATGTGTTTTAGCACAAAAGTAAAACTCTGCAAGTATTCCACCCACTTGGCATGCTTATGGTTCAACTTGTGCTGCTGCGTTACATATTGTAATGCTGAATTATCGGAAAACAAGACAAACTCATTGCCTAGTAGGTAGTGTCTCCAATGTTTTAAAGCTTGGACCACTGCATAGAATTCTTTGTCATATGACGAATACTTCTGCCGACTCTCATTTAGTTTTTCACTAAAAAACGCCACTGGTCTGTCCTCTTGACTGAGCACAGCGCCAATAGCTGTCCCGCTTGCATCACAACGAACCTGAAAAGGTTTACTAAAATCGGGCAGCCTCAAGATCGGCCTCTCCGTTATTTTCCGCTTCAAAAGTTGGAAACTGTTTTCTGCCGCCTTGGTCCAACAAAAAGGTTGGCTGGCCTTTTTGATGGTCTCTAACATTGGTGCGCAGATTTCACTGAAATTTTTAATAAATTTTCGATAAAAACTTGCTAGACCGTGAAAACTACGTACCTCAAACAAACTCTTTGGTGACGGCCAACTTATGATTGCTGCAATCTTTTCTGGGTCCATCTTCAACTCGTTCTCTGCAACTACAAATCCCAGATAGACCAGCTCCTTCTGCAGGAAAGTGAATTTCTTCAAATTTATTAGCAGCTTGTTCTGCTGCAACTTCTCGAACACCTTTCGAATATGTTGAAGATGCTCTCTTTTCATTCTGCTAAAAATTAAAATATCGTCCAAATAAACTATCACGAACTTACCAATAAATTCTTTTAACATCTCATTCATTAGCCTCATAACAGTACTAGGAGCATTACTCAACCCAAATGGCATGACCAGCCATTCATACAGCCCTTCATTGGTCTTGAAGGTTGTTTTCCATTCATCTCCTTCCCTAATTCTGATCTGATGATACCCACTCTTCAGATCTATCTTTGTAAAATAAGCTGCCCCACTAAGACAGTCCATCATGTCGTCCATTCTGGGCAAGGGAAATCTTTATCGAATCGTGATTTTGTTTATGGCCCGCGAATCTGTACACATTCGCCATTCTCCACCCTTCTTAGGTGCAAGTACTGTTGGTACTGCACAGGGGCTCAAGCTTTCTCTGATCAGTCCCTTATCCAGCAACTCCTGCACTTGTTTGCGGACTTCTTCATTGTCCCTTGGACTCATCCTGTACGCTGCCTTGTTTGGCAAGCTTGCTCCTGGTATAAAATCAATGTGATGGCTGATACTCCTTTTGGGAGGCAGTTTATCAGGTAACTCATCAACCACAATATCTTGGAATTCTTCCAACAGCTCCTAAATTTCTTTAGGCAGTTCTGATTTTTCTATGTTCAGCAACACTGGCTTCATTCTCCTTACAACTACATAATTAACCTCATTTTCCTCAACCTGTTTCACAAACTGTTTTCCTCCAAGTAATAATGCCTTTGTTCCGCTCGGTTCTATCGTGTCTTCCTCTTTGATGGGTACAAGTGTGTGTTTGATCCCATCCTTCGTAAATTTATAACAATTTGTCTTCCCATCGTGTGTCACCTTCCGGTCATACTGCCATGGTCTTCCAAGCAGTATATGGCACACGTCCATTGGCATAATATCGCAGACCACTGTGTCGTGGTACTTGCCAATGTGAAATTCTACCTCGCATTGTTCATCAACTAACAACTGGTGGCCTTTTTGTAGCCACGACACCTTGTAAGGTGTAGGGTGCTTAAGCCGCTTCAGTCCCAGTTTTTCCACCATTTCGGTGGCAACCAAGTTGTCCGTACTTCCGCTATCTATTATCAATTTACAGCACTTTCCATGTGATTTACAAACTGTCCGGAACAGTGCTTTCCGCTGGGTCTGTTCAGCCACCTCCTTGGCTGGTTTCAACAGTACTTTATTTAAAATCAAAGCTTCCCCTGTTTCTGCCATGTTTTCCACCTCTCGGGGTTGTGCTTCAGCTTCCTCAGGCTGTGCAACAAGTGCTCCCCTCTGGCCCGCATGTTCAACTTCTGGACATTCGAAGGATCTGTGCCCCCACTTATGGCACCTGTAGCACTGGACATTAGTCCCTCTTCCGCGGCCATTTCCTCGTCCTCGCTGATATGACCGACCTCCTCTGGTGCTTTCTCCTTTCTCTGCTGTCCCTGACGTTCAGGAACTGCTGCCTTCCTCGCTGTTCGCGACAGTTCTCCCTCTGCCGTAGGACTGTCCTCGTCCTCTGCCATTCCCTCTCCCTCTCCTGTTGTTCTGTTTTCTGTTGATTTTCTCTTCAGCCTTTACAGCACTCTGGAAGGCTTCTTCAATATTCCGGGGAGAGAGAATACTGATTTCATCCAATATTTCCATCCTCAAGCCATTCATGTACCTCGCTGTTTTTTCCGGAGTATCGTCCGTATAACCAGCACGTAAATTTACTCGGTAAAACTCCTCTGTGTACTCTTTGACAGTCATACCCTTCTGCCTTAAATTCTGTACTCGCCGATATAGTTCAACCTGGTAGTCTTTCGGCAGGAATCTTCCCTTCAATTTTGCCACCATCCTTGGCCATTTTCGTATCGGCAATTTGTTCATTCGCTTTCTGTCCGCTTGGACACTATCCCACCATAAGAGGGCGTGCCCTTTTAATTTAGTTGCAGCGAATCTAACTCTTTTATCCTCACTGACTTCCTCATTTTCAAAGTACTTATCTAATTCGCTTATCCAGTCCAACAGGACATCTGCGGACAGACTGCCATCGTAGTTGGAAATCTCTGTTTTGGGTTTGCTGCTGGCTAATAGAACTGATCGCAGCAGTCTCAATTCCGGAGCCTCTTCGTCTGACCCGTCTGTAGCAGTTACTGCTTCCTCCTCACTGTCATCTCCAAGTTCCGGGTCTCTTCGCTTGCCCGCCTCCACTGCTTCCAAACGGGCTGTAAGAACTCTGATCTATTCCCTCAATCCTTCATCTGCTCCTCTACGTGCGCCTCTTCCACGTCCTCATCTTGGTGCTTCCATCTTCTTCTATTTTCCTCAAAACGCTGCCCTGATACCACTTGATGGGGCCAACCCACGTGGTCCCGCCTCACCTCAGCTGATGTGGATTCTACTTTACGAACTGGACACTATACGTTTGATTGGAATTGATTTCGGTTTGATATGCAATCAACTTGCATGTACTAACACAGTCTATTTGGTGGACATCTGTCCTCCTCGGGATCCTGGCAAATCCCCGCCTTGGTTTCCACCCTATTCGCGCCTTTGGGTCTATTATGGTCTCCCGGTGGTTGGTTCGGTAGTCTCTGCGTTATTTTGTTTTTGCTGGTTGTTGCTCGGCCTGTGGTGAAACCCTATGCGGTTCCGGCCTGTTCTGTTGTGGTATGGTTAGAGCTCGACTGCGCTCGTTCGCTCCTGTTTCGGTTTGTTTGCCCGGCGACCTGGTATCTCCTTGGTAAGTTGTCTCTGTTCGTTATATGCTTGTTTTCATTCTCTCTGCTGTAAGCACTCTCCATTGTTTGTCGTTTGCCTTAGCACTGTCTGGTCTTGTCTTTCTTAACAGTCCTTAGTTGTTTGGTTGTTATGGTTTAATGGTGCCCGGGTTCGCTCTCGGCTTGACAGTCTTCAAGGTTGATGGATTTCTGGGGACTTCCCTCTTCGGCTCTCGGCTATTTGACAAGGTATGATTCCGTTCCCTGCTGGAGTTCCTTCACCACAACTTGTACAGGTTCTAATGACCTCGGCCCCTCTGTGAGCAGGGCTCTCTGGTTCGAGGCTTTCTTGCTTGCTATCGCGGCTCACCTTTCAGGTATGGTCACCTTCTTTTCTTATTCTCTGTTTTTGTTCTCGGTCTTTATAGCTCCAGCTTTCATTTAAGGGTTTGGGAAACTAACTCCCCACCCTTCGTTTCGTTTACAGGTGTGGTCGTCCACTAATTCGTTGGCAATGGCATTCGATGGCTCTGGTTTCTCTCCGGGTAGTTTTGCTCTTATTTCTCGTCTGTATTAAGTTCTGATATTTGTCATTGGCTCCGGTTGCTAGTTACTGAGATGTATGATCTTTAGTCGTGGCTGGGGTTTCTAGATTTTGTCAAACCCTTGGCCGTAAATTAGGTAGGGTTTGGTGACTGCGGCAACGCTGTTAGGTTATGCTGAGATGGACTGTTCTATGGATATTTATGCTGAGATTAAATGTGCAAATTTAAGCGGAAAGGGAACTCGTTCACTGTCGGTTTTGTTTGCTTACCTGGTAACTGTGTTTGTCTGGCATGAACCCGTAGTGGGTGCTGGTCGGTTCCACCTCTCGTGTGCTTGCTTTCTTATTCTGCCAGTTCGTAGCCTGTCAAGGACTGTAATGGACTTTTGTATATGAAAATAAAAATAAATTATTGACACAGCATTTTTAATGTACAGTCTTTTGTTCCTGAGGACGCATATAAGAATTATTCTTTTTTGTGCACTGTAAAATGAAGGAAATGTATCTTTATTTCTATTACTCTCTTGTTTGCTCCGTTGCTGAACCCCCCTGGGCTTGCTTGCTCGTGTTCTTGTACATTGTTTCTATGCAGTTAGATAACTGCTGGCAGTTGTTCAATTTCAGTTCAACAGTTATTACATATGTGACATTTCTTGATGGCTAACTTGTTTTCCTTGGTTTGTTCTTTACAATAGTAGATTATTGTTAAGTGGCTAATGACTCTAACTACTATTACTATTCCTAGTTAGAACTTATTACAATATTTCAGACATCCTGAACAGAAACTAAAATAACAACAGATAATAATAAAACTAACTGAAAGGAAAAGAAAAAAAACATAAGAACGAGACAGACTTGCTGTCCGTTCTGTGAGCTATTTCTCGTCCTTAATATTTTTAGATGGTACCATTAAGAACTAAAATAATTAATATTTTTAGATGGTGCCATTAATATTTCTAATAGTGAGCCTACACATGCCTCTAGAAGAAACTAACAAAGTCATTCAAAGTAGAAAGAAATGTAAAATGCTACATGCACATTACAGGAACAACTAGTAAATTTATCTCTCTGAAAATATGTTGAATTATTCCACTGATGCAAAATGAAAGTATGTGTATAACAAAGAATGAATTACAATGTACAGAAGTTGAAAATTAGGCTAGATTCATCATTCATTATGACTGTAAGGAAAGGCATAATCAGAACACAGAAACTAACATAACAAAAATATGAGTGTATTTACCAAATGTTATGTTCAATCTAACAGATGGGTAGCGACCGCATAGTTGGGCCTTACAGTTCTCTTACAACTAACCAATGTAATAAGACAGATATGTGCCGAGATAATAAAACTTGGCAATGATCTTAACAAACCCCTCTAGGCCCATGTTAGATTTATAACTAAAAAGTCTAGAAAACAAACCCTTAATATAGATAGTTTAAAAGAAACCCATCAGAGATAAAATATTCAATTATAAGTAAATTTGTCCTAAAAACCTAGTAAGGAACGAACCAAGCCTTTTGCACCTAGGGGTATGAATGATGCGGGTGAACCCAAATCTTGATGCAACACCTTCGGAGAAGAATGACCTCTGACCCTGAAGCGAGAAAACCCTTAAATCTACCATGAAAGCATGTACAAAAAAATTAGAATTATCGTATCAGACACAACTACAGCAAGAGGAAATTACATATATGAGAAATCTGGGAACTGATCACCTGTTGAGAGACTTGTTTTGTTGTCCAGTGCCCCATTCATCCTTATAACTTTCGAAAAAATAGGACTTGTAATGTTGTTGCAAAGGTAGTACCCGTATAGGAAAAAGACTATGGAGCGAAGCTGACCAGTGCTCACAAAACCCCCAAAGGTGAGACCTCGAGTAGTCCAAGTCTCCCAGGAGTTGTAGAAGGTAGACAAGGGCCCCAAAACTCTTAAACAAATAAAAAAAACCTAATTAAAATTCGTAAGAAGGCATAAAGATATGAGGGGAACATAACTATTAACCAGGGCTAATAGAATGCACTTGCACACAACAACCAGTGACTAAATCTCACAGAAAATTGGCTAGAGGATTTATATTATACAATTATACAATTATACTAGACATTCCCAACAAAATTCATGCCTGCAATCTGAACAGAGCTCAATTTGGAACCTTTGTTTCCTGGAATTAGAGCTTTCTCCTGTTTCGAAGACTTTGATTTCTTGGGTAGGATTGATACCTTCTCTAGTGAGCATATCTACAAGGTAGTTTTATTTACCTTATTTGTATATGATTTCAAAATCAAATCCATCAGACCATAATGCCCATCGTAAATTTCTTGAATTTCCTTGTTCTAATAGACGCTTGTTTCCAAGCATTCCTTTCATATGCTTGAGATCTGTTTTTACCGTAAAATGGACACTTTTCAAGAAGAGATGGAATCTCTTGATGCTTCTCTTGACTGCCATAATTTATTTGTGTGAGGAGGGATATTTTAATTTAGTATCTGAAAATGTTCCTCATTCGTAGGCGCAAACTTCTTCCTTTTTATGTTGTTTCTATAACAAAACTGCAGCCCATACATGATTAGAAGCATCTATTTCTAAAATGAAAGGAAAATTATCTTGTGGTGATGCAAGAGGAGGAAGAGTTTTAATTTTATCCTTGACTTCTTTGACTGCTTTTGTCATGGCATCTTTCCATACTGCATTCTTCTTAAGCCTTTTTTGTATGACCTTTGTATCTGCTGACTGGTTTTCATAGAAATTTCGAATCTAGTTGAAACATCCAAGGAACTGTTGAGTTGTCTTGATGTCTGGAAACTAGTCTCAGAATTTTAATAAATTCTGCAAAACATGATCCTGTAACATTATATTTCCCTGTGAAATGACAAGACCAATATAGTTTATCTTGGTTTGAGCAATGACAAATCTTTCTCATCCGGAGGACAATTCTAAACCATGCTTATACACAAGCTCATAGAAGGCTTCAAGATGGATTTTATGTTCTTTGAGATCTTTGCTGAAAACTAATAAATCATCTATATATACAATGACAAAATTTAAATGTTTGAATATATCTTCCATTCTTTTCTGAAATTCAGACAGTGCATTCTTTAAACCAAAAGGTAGAACTGTCCACTGATATTGTCCGTTTGGGACAACAAATGTTGTTTTGAATCTGTCACTTGGAACAATTCCTATTTGCCAAAATCCACTCTTCAGATCAAATTTGCTAAAAATGTTAGCTTGAGAAATTCTAGCTAACAAGATTTCTTTGTTTGGAAGAGGATACCTAATAGGAGAGAGGGCATCATTTAGAGCTTTATAATTTATGACTAACCTCTTCTTTCCTCGTTTTTGTTCTGAATGCTTGTTGACATAGAAGGATGGGCATGCCCATGGGATTTTTGATGCTTTAATAAGACCTCAGTCAAGCACTTGTTGAATTTCTTGTCTGCATAACTCCTGTTTGGAAGGGCTCATATGATATGCTGATGCCTTTTGCGGAGTTTTTCTCATACCTTCTTTATATGGGAGTGCGATGAAATATTTTTCTCTGAACCAGAATGCATCAGGGTGTTCTGACATGCAAATATGTTTGAGTTTCTCAAGTACTTCTTTTAAGACCTCAGGTGCATTGAGAACTGCATTTTTGATGATTTTCTGAATTTTTGTGAGATTTTTAAGAGAAACTTCGACATCTTCTACTTTTGGCTGCAGCCTGAACTTTTGGAAGCTGGATTGTAAAATTTATACTTCTCTTATCTACAATAATTGGCATATATTTCTGTACAAAATCCTATCCTAATAGAATATGAACTCCTGCATCATAATTGTATAATGTAACATATGGTACTAGATTATTCAACAGAATAGGAAAATCTGGAGCAACAAAATAGACCTTCATGTACAGTCCTTTCTACGCTTGCCTTGGACAATTTGCTTGTCACTGGCTTGATCAAGTTATTCCTGGGGCTAAACTAGCCCACCATGAAGACTCTTCGTAAAAAGACGATTATTCTCCTCAAAGTGGATATGACTCTGACCGTAGTCTGAGAGGATATTATTAAGGGCATCTCTCTTTTCCAAATACATAACATATGAATGCCTCTGATACCAGAATTACAAACTTTGTAGCATAGCACAGAGCGTGCGGATAGACCTTAGCAAAGTCTCAGACCCAATGCTTCCTAAGAGTCCCGCCACTTTAGGTTCACATATTCATCTAAGTGCACATGCGCAGGCTTGTCGAACTCGACCTAAGACAGAATGATAGAGAGCTTGTAGAAAGAGATAGATCTAGTGCCTCGAATGCCTAAATTGAAATACACTTTCTTTATTTATAGGATTTCAAGAGAGCATCTAGTTTCTTCTCGCAATCTGACCTATGTTTACATAAAGTGTACAAAATATAGATCTCAAATCTAATATTTTCTGTAGATTCTATGAAATGTGGGTCAAGTCCCACCAAAAGTCGGAGAAGTGCTTCAGGTTTCAAATATTCGTCCAGAAAGTTAACCTAAGATTTACACAGTGGAGATTCTTTATGGAGAGAACCCACTAAACACCAAAAGTAAAGATGATTATTGTCCTTAAAGTTTTACATAGTGGAGATTCTTTATGGAGAGAACCCACTAAACACCAAAAGTAAGGATCATTATTGTCCTTAAAGTTATTACACAATGGAGATTCTTTTACGGAGAGAACCCACTAAACACCAAAAGTAAAATTTGTACAATAGAAAAGAGAGATGCTCTTAATAATATCCTTTCAGACTACAATCAAAGTCATATCCACTTGGAGGAGAATAATCGAATTTTTCTGAAGAGTCTTCAAGGAGCGCTAGCTGGGCCCCAGGAATAACTTGATCAATCCAGTGAGGAGAAAATTGTCCAAGACAAGCGTAGAAAGGACTGTACATCAAATGATGATCTATCTAATCAGCTGGAAGACAGGTATCTCCAAAAAATTCTACAGCAAAACGAAACTCATTATGAGCAGTGAGGTTGACTGTTGTAACTCGGTGAGATAAACTAAATGCAAAGATGTTGTAAGCTCTTGTAATTCAATTCTAAGAAGATTGATCATAGCTTTTGCAAAAATATTTTTGATCTCTAAAGTTCTGGGAGAAAACATATAGAAGAAAACTTCTAGCCAGGGGCTCCAAGACCTGTAATTTCTCATTATATCTTCACAATACATATAAACATGTATTTCCTTCTGTGTTTGAGAAAACTGGAGTATGCCATAATATTCATACCATGTGATAACAGGGTCATAAATATAAGCAATGTGCAAATTTCCATTGTGGCGAAAATAAATATGGATATCATTTATTAAGTTCCAGTTGATGTCATATGCAAGTCTTCCATTCTGAGAAATATTCCATTTGAACAAAATCATTTGTTGAGCCTCGATGGGAAGTAATTTGATTTTAGTGACTAGACATTCCCAACAAAATTCATGCCTACAATCTGAACAGAGCTCAATTTGGAACCTTTGTTTCCTAGAATTTGAGCTTTCCCATGTTTCGAAGGCTCTAATTTCTTGGGTAGGATTCCTACCTTCTCTAGTGAGCATATCTGCAAGGTAGTTTTCTTTACCTGATTTGTATATGATTTCAAAATCAAATCCATCAAACCATAATGCCCATCGTAAAATTATTGAATTTCCTTGTTCTAATAGACATTTGTTTCCAAGCATTCCTTTCATATGCTTGAGATATTTTTTTACCATAAAATGGACACTTTTCAAGAAGAGATGGAATCCCCTGATGCCTCTCTTGACTGCCAGAATTTCTTTGTGTGAGGAGGGATATTTTAATTCAGTATCTGAAAATGTCCTTGATGCGTAGGCACAAACTTCTTCCTTTTTATGTTGTTTATGTAACAAAACTGCAGCCCATACATGATTAGAAGCATATGTTTCTAAAATGAAAGGCAAATTATCTTGTGGTAATGCAAAAGGAGGAAGAGTTTTAATTTTATCCTTGATTTCTCTAACTACTTTTGTCATGGCATATATCCATACTGCATTCTTCTTAAGCCTTTTTTGTATGACATCCAAGGAACCGATGAGTTGTCTTGATATCTGGAAACTGGTCTAGGAATTTTAATAAATTCTGCAAAACATGATCTTGTAACATTTTCTTTCCCTTTCAATTGACAAGACCAAGATAGTTTATCTTGGTTTGAGCAATGAAAAATTTGTCGAGTTCGGAGGACAATACTAAACCATGCTTATACACAAGCCCATAGAAGGCTTCAAGATGGATTTTATGTTCTTGGAGATCTTTGTTGAAAACTAATAAATCATCTATATATACAATGACAAAATTTAAATGTATGAATATATCTTCCATTCTTTTTTTAAATTTAGACGATGCATTCTTTAAACCAAAGGGTAGAACTATCCACTGATATTGTCTGTTTGGAACAACAAATGTTGTTTTGAATTTGTCACTTGGAAAAATTCCTATTTGCCAAAATCCACTCTTCAAATCAAATTTGCTAAAAAGTTAGCTTGAGAAATTCTAGATAACAAGATTTATTTGTTTGGAAGAGGATACCTGATAGGAGAGAGGGCATCATTTAGAGTTTTATACTTTATGACTAGCCTCTTCTTTCCTCGATTTTGTTCTAAATTCTTTTTGACATAGAAGGTTGGGCATGCCCACGTGGTTTTTGATGGTTCAATAATACCTCTGTCAAGCAATTGTTGAATTTCTTATCTCCATAACTCCTGTTTAGAAGGTTTCATATGATTTATTGATGCCTTTTATGGAGTTTTTCTCATACCTTCTTTTTATGGGAGTGTGATGAAATATTTTTCTCTGAACCAGAATGCATCAGGGTGTTTCGACATGCAATTCTATTTGATTTTGTCGAGCACTTATTTTAAGACCTCAGGTGCATGGAGATCTACATTTTTGATGATTTTCTGAATTTTTGTGAGATCTTTAAGAGAGACTTCCATATCTTCTGCTTTTTTTTCAGGATCAATTTTTATGATAAAATTGCTTTTGGCTGCAACCTGAACTTTTGAAAGTTGGATTGTAAAAGTTATACTGCTCTTACCTACAATAACTGGCATATATTTTTGTACAAAATCCTATCAAAACAAAATATCAACACCTGCATCATAATTGTATAATGTAACATATGTTACCAGATTATTCAACAGAATAGGAAAATATGGAGCAACAAAATAGACCTTCATGATTTGTTGGTTGACCACTCTGAATTGGATTTGTGTTGGCTGCCAATAGTATGATGGAATTGCTTTGTATTTGCAGCAACTACTCATTGCACCTGTGTCGATTTGAGCATCTAGATGATAAAGTTTATAGCCTGGTATTTTGATGCCAATTTGGGTGACTAATATATCTCCAATTTCACTAATGTCTTTTAATTCAGATTCTTCAAATTATCTTTCAAATCTGAGCTTTTCAGATATTCAATTTCATAATTGGGTCCAACTGGAAGTTCTGCTGCTTTAGTCATCATGGTGACAAACTGGGAGTTCAATTCATCAAGCAATTGGATATCTTGCTTAATATCATTGGCTGTTGTGGCTATTAAATTTCTGTTTTTTCTAATCCTATTCTCAACCTGACTGATTTGGTCTTCTAGAGTCCCTCTAAGAGAAGTATAATTAGGAGCTAAATCTTTTCTTTCTTCAACTAGTAAAAGGGTCCTGATAGGAGGAGCACTCTTTTGTAATTCATTTATTCTTTCTGAAGCCTCCTTCTTGGGACAACTAGGTTGGGAGAAAATTTATCAATCTCTTGTTGAAGATGGTTGATTTCATTTGAAATGTTATATCCCGAGAACATTTTACAATCTGCTATGAATGTATAATCATTGTTTTCATCATCACTAATATTTACATCTAATCTCTGAAAATGTTGTGTTAAATCTTCATCCTATGAACTGGAACTATATATAGAAAAACATTTTGTTGAAGAATCATAGTTTGAAACTAGTTCCCATTCGCTGGATTATATGATGAAGAAAACAAGTTAAAAAGTTTGACTTGTGTCTTTTGCTTTCTGGATGGACATTTGTTATCCCAATGGCCTCTTTGTCCACATATAAAGAATTTTCTTTTTTCAGTAGTAACGGGTCTTATTTTCTTTCTAAAAATATATCTGGATCTTCTTTTTTCAGATGATGGCATGAATTGTTTCTTCTTACCTTTCCATTTGGGTTTGGAGAAATTACAATGCTGAGATTTTTGTTGAAGATTTCTTTTCGAAGTTTTGTAACACCCAAATCTATATGTCTTTGAAAACATATCACTAAGCTAAGGACTAAAAGCTAACTGCTTTTTAAGATTTCTTTTGTTCTTATATGCTACACATTCATTTCTAAGGATGGTGAGGATATGCTAATGAAGTGCTGCCAAAGAAAGAGAATCAATAGAAATATATTGCTTAGCTAGTTCTTGGGTGACTAGCTCTGGAATTCTTCCTAGCATAGAAGCAATATAATGTTGCAAATATGCTACATTCTCATGATCTAGAATATTATAATAAATCCCTTGCATAATGCAATAATACTCAGTGAGTAAGTCAAGATCACACAATCTTTGACTCATGAATAACTGAACATAATTAGACTATCTGAAGGTATAATTTTAAGGAATTCATGTGATGATGCTAAGAGTATGGATTCTAAAGGATCATCTTTGTTCAAGATTTCAATCTGTTCAGATAATTCTGGTATCAGAGCCATTCATATGTTATGTATTTGGAAAAGAATTTAGTGAAATCTCTTGTTATCATGATTTGTGATAAGTCCCTCTTGTTGAGTGCCATTGAAGTCGAGGAGGGCATTGAGTGCGTTGTTAGGGCGTGAATAGTTATGACTAATAAAGTTATTCTACCACAATAATTTTCCAGGTGCATAAGTTATTTTGTTCTTCTAATGGCTAATAATTCTTATAGTTTGAGAGACAATTCAGAGTGTAAAGCTGCTCATGAAGAACGTTGGGCTTTCTTGAAATATTTCAATAAGAAAGAATCAGGTCCTATTTATAATGCAAGAATAGTCTCGCAGGAATTTGACCCTCAACCAAATTGGCCACTACCCTATATAGATGTCGAAAAAATCTATGAACTTCCTATGTTCAAATTTAAAGCTTCAAGTTTGTTTCGATTTACTTCTATAAATGTTCTAATTTCAGTAGGGCAATTTATTTATCAAGTACCATTGCTGAGTAGAGAAGACATTGAATGGGGAATAGAAAATGGATTTAAATATCTTCATCTGGCCATGATTCAATTTGGAATCAATCCATTAGTTAGGTCAGGCCTTAACACCTCCTGCATAAATTGTGCTCTGGACTTTAGACATAATCATTTCAATGATGCATTAATATGAGGGTTTCAAAGTCCATTAAATAATGGACCTATGTGGTCATCTGTGGTTCCCAGATTTCAGATCTCTCTCACTGATCCATACATAAATCAGTTTATCCAAGCATATATTCAGTTCAATGGTTTTTATGTCACCCTAGACACTCATATTGCTCAGTTACATACTTCAGTCTGTTTGGAATTCGTAAGTACATCTATGCTTGCCATAAGTCTAAAATTGACAAAAAGAGCTTTGAAAGAAGGTGTTGTTGTTGGACCAGGAAATAATACCCCTCTCCAATTAGGTTTCACAGAGGTATTTCTACCTAATGAATGGGATAGTTAGTATACACCTATTGCTCAAAAGTATCCTAAGTTATCCTCTACCTCAAATCAGTTGGAAAAAGTCATTGCTCCTGATGGAGCTAGCAAACATAGATTTGGTAAAGCCAAATATATAGATGGAAGCAAGTTCATTCCTTCATTAAGACTCCATCGAAATATATCATTGCCTAAACAACCAGAGTCCTCCATGAATCGTTCATATAGTATGAATATTTCGGTTTCTCCTTATCAAAAACATGTGCAAAACCATAATGCTACTACTTCTGCAGATTGTATTTTTTGCCATAAACAACTAGAAGAACAAAGGAAAAGTTTTGCCCTAACCAATGAAGAAATTGGTCATTCTTCTGTGGATGATAAAGCCCAACACCCTGACTGCAAAGATTGCATACAAATATTTGTACTTCTTAAAGATTTTAAGATGTATATTCTTCCAAGGGAAAAGACTCGAACATCACCTGTTTTGCTAGAAAGACATCTAAATTCGGGTAATAGCACTCAAAATTTCAAAAATGGAACTTTTCAAGGATATCTACAATTTGTTCATTTAAGAAATCCTATAGACCCAGAGCTATATGAACAAATCAAGATGCAAAATTATTCAAATTATCAATCTGTTTGTCTCTCTCAAAACCTAGATGATATTGCTAAAGATGTTCTTGAATTAAAAGAGCATATCAAAAGGTTGCATCAGACAACAGATAGTTTACAAGATGGATATGATAAGAAATTAACTGAAATATCGACACAGTTAGATACCATTAGCCGTGTTGTAACAAATTTTCATAATGCTCTTCCTAGACCACACTCTCCTCTAGACTTTGAGGCAATAGACCAAGAAGGACCAAAATTCACTTACCATAGACATAAATCTTATTCATTGTTTCTTAAGGAAATTATGAAAGAAGAAGAATAAACAATAGAAAAAATCAGGAAGGGATCAGATTTAGCTAGAGATAAATTTACACTAGTAAGTGATAAATTATCTAGTTTGATTCTAGATATCAAAGGAAAAGAAACTTCCCACAGAGAATCAGGCGAAGGATATTCTAAGTAAAAAAGAGAATAGTATTTTCAATTTTCAAATAAAAATTCCAAGTTCGCAGAAGGAGATGTATCATACCAGAATTAATCCAATCCTTTCACTAAATGGACACAATGTCTAGCAGAGACTGATGAAAAATCAGATCCATAATATTTTCAAAGTATTGGAAATTCTTTATTTATAAACTTTGATTGTTTAAATAGAGATCAGATATTGATTCTCCTCCAAAGGATTAACACTTGAGCATCATAGAAAAAAGTTGAAACCAAATAGCCTTGGAAAGATGTAGTGATCCAAATCACTTGGGCATTAACAGGAAATGCTCGACTATGGTGGGAACATCTAGATAAAGCTGAATAGAATTACAAATTTTGTAGCATAGCGCATAGCATGTGGATCGAACTTAGCAAAATATCAGACTCAATGCTTCCTAAGAGTCTCGCCGCTTTAGGTTCACATAAACATCCAAGTGCACATGCGTAGGCTTGTCGAACTCGACCTAAGACAGAATGACAAAGAGACTGTAGAAAAAGAGAGCTCTAGCGACTCAAATGCCCAAATGGCAATACAATTTCTTTATTTATAGGATTTCAAGAGTGCATCTAGTCTATTCTCGAAATCTGACCTATGTCTACATAAAGTGTAATAACTATAGATCTCAAATCTAAAATTTTCCGTAGATTCTCTGAAATGTGGGTAAAGTCGCACCAAAAGTTAGAGAAGTGCTTCAAGTTTCAGATATTCGTTCGGAAAGTTAACCTAAGATTTAAACAGTGGAGATTCTTTATGAAGAGAACCCACTAAGCACCAAAATTAATGATCATTATTGTCCTTAAAGTTTTACATAGTGGAGATTCTTTATGGAGAGAACCCACTAAACACCAAAAGTAAGGATCATTATTTTCCTTAAAGTTATTACATAGTGGATATTCTTTTATGGAGAGAACCCACGAAACACTGAAAGTAAAATTTGTACAATAGAAAATAGAGATGCTCTTAATAATATCCTTTCAGACTACAGTCAGGGTCATATCCACTTGGAGGAGAATAATCATCTTTTTCCGAAGAGTCTTCATGGAGGGTTGGCTGGGCCCTAGGAATAACTTGATAAGCCAGTGAGGAGAAAATTGTCCAAGACAAACGTACAAAAAGCTATACATGAAGTGATGATCTAGTTGATCAGTTGGAAGACAAGTATGTCCAAAAAATTCTACAGCCAAACAGAACTCATTCTGAGTAGTGAGGTTGACTGTTGTAACTCGGTGAGATAAAATAAATGCAAAGATGTTGTAAGCCAATGCCCCTCCCTTAATTCAATTTCTAAGAAGATTGATCATAGCTTTTGTAGAAATATTTTTGATCTCAAAAGTTCTGGGAGAAAACATATAGAACAAAACTTCTAGCCAGGGGCTCAAGACCTGTAATTGCTCATTATATCTTCACAATACATATAAACATGGATTTCCTTGTGTGTCCGAGCAAACTAGAGTATGCCATAATATTCATATCATGTGATAACAGGGTCATAAATATAAGCAATGTGTAAATTTCCACTGTGTCCAAAATAAAGATGGATATTATTTATTAAGTTCCAGTTGATGTCATATGCAAGTCTTCCATTCTGATAATTATACCATTTGAAAAAATCCTTTGTTGAACCTCAATGGGAAGTAATTTGATTTTAGTGACTAGACATTCCCAAGAAAAATCACGTCTACAATATGAACGGAGCTCAATTTGGAACATTTGTTTCCTAGAATTAGAGCTTTCCCCTATTTCGAAGACTTTGATTTCTTGGGTAGGATTGCTACCTTCTCTGGTGAGCATATCTGCAAGGTAGTTTTATTTACTTGATTTGTATATGATTTCAAAATCAAATCCATCAAACCATAATTCCCTTCGTAAAATTCTTTAATTTCCTTGTTCTAACAGATTTTTATTTCCAAGCATTCCTTTCATATGCTTGAGATCTGTTTTTATCGTAAAATGGACAATTTTGAAGAAGAGATGGAATCTCTTGATGCCTCTCTTAATTGCCAGAATTTCTTTGTGTGAGGAGGGATATTTTTAATTCAATATCTGAAAATGTCCCTGATGCATATGCACAAACTTCTTCCTTTTTATGTTGTTTCTGTAACAAAATTGCAACCCATACATGATTAGAAGCATCTATTTCTAAAATGAAAGGCAAATTATCTTGTGGTAATGCAAGAGGAGGAAGAGTTTTAATTTTATCCTTGATTGCTCTGATTGCTTTTGTCATGGCATCTATCCATACTGCATTCTTCTTAAGCCTTTGTTGTATGACCTTTGTATCTGCTCACTTTTTTTCATAGAAATATCTGATATAGTTCAAACATCCAAGGAACCATTGAGTTGTCTTGATATCTAGAAACTAGTCTGGGAATTTTAATAAATTCTACAAAACATGATCTTGTAACATTATCTTTCCCTGTGAAATGACAAGACCAAGATAGTTTATCTTGGTTTGAGCAATGACAAATTTGTTTGGTCCGGAGGACAATACTAAACCATGCTTATACACAAGCTCATAGAATGCTTCAAGATGGATTTTACGGTCTTGGAGATGTTTGCTGAAAACTAATAAATCATCTACATATACAATGACAAAATTTAAATGTCTCAATATATCTTCCATTCTTTTATGAAATTTAGACGGTGATTTCTTTAAACCAAAGGGTAGAACTATCCACTGATATTGTCTGTTTGGGACAACAAATGTTGTTTTGAATATGCCACTTGGAACAATTCCTATTTGCCAAAATCCACTCTTCAGATCAAATTTGCTAAAAATGTTAGCTCGAGAAATTCTAGCTAACAAGATTTCTTTGTTTGGAAGAGGGCATTTGATAGGAGAGAGGGCATTATTTAGAGCTTTATAGTTTATGACTAACCTCTTCTTTCCTCGATTTTGTTCTGAATGCTTATTGACATAGAAGGTTGGGCATTCCCATGGGCTTTTTTATGGTTCAATAAGACCTTTGTCAAGCAATTATTGAATTTCTTGTTTGCATAACTCCTGTTCGGAAGGGTTCATATGATTTGCTGATGAATTTTGTGGAGTTTGTCTCATACCTTCTTTATATGGGAGTGTGATGAAATATTTTTCTCTGAACCAGAATGCATTAGGGTGTTCTAACATGCAATTCTGTTTAAGCTTCTAAACACTTTTTTTAAGACCTCAGGTGCATGGAGATCTGCATTTTTTATGATTTTTTGAATTCTTGCGAGATCTTTAAGAGAAACTTCCATATCTTATGCTTTTGGCTGCAACCTGAGCTTTTGAAAGCTAAATTGTAAAATTTATACTTCTCTTATCTACAATAACTGGCATATATTTCTGTAAAAAATCCTATCCTAACAAAATATCAACACCTACATCATAATTGTATAATGTAACATATGTTACCATATTATTCAACAGAATAGGAAAATCTAGAGCAACAAAATAGACCTTCATGTACAGTCCTTTCTATGCTTGTCTTAGACAATTTGCTCCTCACTGGCTTGATCAAGTTATTCCTAAGGCCCAGCCAGCCCTCCATGAGGACTCTTTGGAAAAAGATGATTATTCTCCTCAAAGTGGATATGACTCTGACCATAGTCTGAAAGTATATTATTAAGAGAATCTCTCTTTTCTAAATACATAACATATGATTGCCTATGATACCAGAATTACAAACTTTGTAGCTTAGCGCAGAGTGTGCAGATCGACCTTAGCAAAGTCTCAGACTCAATGCTTCCTAAGAGTCCTGCCACTTTAGGTTCACATATGCATCCAAGTGCACATGCTCAGGCTTGTCGAACTCGACCTAAGACAGAATGACAGAGAGATTGTAGAAAAAGAGAGCTCTAGCAACTCGAATGCCCAAATGGCAATACACTTTCTTTATTTCTAGGATTTCAAGAGAGCATCTAGTCTATTCTCGAAATCTGACCTATGTCTACATAAAGTGTACAAACTATAGATCTCAAATCTAATCTTTTCGGTACATTCTCTGAAATGTGGGTCAAGTCCCACCAAAATTCAGAGAAGTTCTCCGAGTTTCAGGTATTTGTCCAGAGAGTTAACCTAAGATTTACATAGTGGAGATTCTTTATGGAGAGAACCCACTAAACACCAAAATTAATGATCATTATTGTCCTTAATGTTTTAAATAGTGGAGATTCTTTATGGAGAGAACCCACTAAATACCAAAAGTAAGGATCATTATTGTCCTTAAAGTTATTACTCAATGGAGATTCTTTTACGGAGAGAACCCATTAAACACTGAAAGTAAAATTTGTACAATAGAAAAGAGAGATGCTCTTAATAATATCTTTCTAGACTATGGTCAAAGTCATATCCACTTGGAGGAGAATAATCATCTTTTTCCGAAGAGTCTTCATGGAGGGCTGGTTGGGCCCCAAGAATAACTTGATCAAGCCAGTGAGGAGAAAATTGTCCAAGACAAGCGTAGAAAGGACTGTACATGAAATGATGATCTAGATGATTAGCTGGAAGATTGGTATCTCCAAAAAACTCTACAACCAAATGGAACTCATTCTCAGAAGTGAGGTTGACTGTTATAATTCGGTGAGATAAAATAACTGCAAAGATGTTGTAAGCCAATGGCCCTTCCCGTAATTCAATTTTGAGAAGATTGATCATAGTTTTTTCAGAAAGATTTTTAATCTCAGAAGTTCTAGAAGAAAACATATAGAACAAAACCTCTAGCTAGGGGCTCCAAGACCTGTAATTGCTCATTATATCTTCACAATACATATAAACATGGATTTCCTTGTGTATCTGAGCAAACTGGAGTATGCGATAATATTCATACCATGTGATAGGAGGGTCATAAATATAAGCAATGTGCAAATTTCCAGTGTGTCCAAAATAAATATGGATATTATTTATTAAGTTCCAATTGATGTCATATGCAAGTCTTCCATTCTAAGAATTATACCATTTGAACAAAATCATTTGTTGATCCTCAATGGGAAGTAATTTTATTTTAGTGACTAGACATTCCAACAAAATTCATGCCTGCAATCTGAACAGAGCTCAATTTGGAACATTTGTTTCCTGGAGTCAGAGCTTTCCCCTATTTCTAAGACTTTGATTTCTTAGGTAGGATTGCTACCTTCTCTGGTGAGCATATCTGCAATGTAGTTTTATTTACCTGATTTGTATATGATTTCAAAATCAAATCCATCAAACCATAATGCCCATCATAAAATTCTTGAATTTCCTTGTTCTAACAGACGTTTGTTTCCAAGAATATCTTTCATATGCTTGAGATCTGTTTTTACCGTAAAATGGACACTTTTCAAGAAGAGACGGAATCTCTTGATACCTCTCTTGACTGCCATAAATTCTTTGTGTGAGAAGGGATATTTTAATTCAATATTTGAAAATGTCCCTGATGCATAGACACACACTTCTTCATTTTTATGTTGTTTCTGTAACAAAAGTGCAGCCCATACATGATTAGAAGCATCTGTTTCTAAAATGAAAGGCAAATTATCTTGTGGTAATGCAAGAGGAGGAAGAGTTTTAATTTTATCCTTGATTGCTCTCACTACTTTTGTCATGGCATCTATCCATACTGAATTCTTCTTAAGCCTTTGTTGTATGACCTTTGTATCTACTAACTATTTTTCATAGAAATTTCTAATATAGTTCAAACATCCAAGGAACCATTGAGTTGTCTTGATATCTGGAAACTAGTCTGGGAATTTTAATAAATTCTGCAAAACATGATCCTGTAACATTATCTTTCCCTGTGAAATGACAAGACCAAGATAGTTTATCTTGGTTTGAGCAATGACAAATTTGTCTGGTCCAGAGGACAATACTAAACCATGCTTATACACAAGCTCATAGAAGGCTTCAAGATGGATTTTATGTTCTTGGAGATCTTTGCTGAAAACTAATAAATCATCTATATATACAATGACAAAATTTAAATGTCTGAATATATCTTCCATTCTTTTCTGAAATTCAGACGGTGCATTCTTTAAACCAAAGGGTAGAACTGTCCACTGATATTGTCTGTTTGGGACAACAAATGTTGTTTTGAATCTGTCACTTGGAACAATTCCTATTTGCCAAAATCCACTCTTCAAATCAAATTTGCTAAAAACGTTAGATTGAGAAATTCTAGCTAAAAATATTTCTTTGTTTGGAAGAGGATATCTGATCGGAGAGAGGGCATCATTTAGATCTTTATAGTTTATGACTAACCTCTTCCTTCCTCGTTTTTGTTTTGAATGCTTTTTGACATAAAAGGTTGGGCATGCCCATGGGCTTTTTGATGGTTCAATAAGACCTATGTCAAGCAATTATTGAATCTATTGTCTACATAACTCCTGTTCAGCAAGGCTCTTATGATTTGCTAATGCCTTTTGTGGAGTTTGTCTCATATCTTCTTTATATGGGAGTGTGATGAAATATTTTTCTCTGAACCAGAATGCATTACGGTGTTCTGACATGAAATTTTGTTTGAGTTTCTCAAGCACTTCTTTTAGCACCTCAGGTGCATGGCGATCTACATTTTAGATTATTTTCTGAACTTTTGTGAGATATTTAAGAGAAACTTCCATATCTTCTACTTTTTTGTCAGGATCAACTTTTATGATAAAGCTGCTTTTTGCTGTAACCTGAACTTTTGGAAGTTGGATTGTAAAAGTTATACTGCTCTTATCTACAATAATTGGCATATATTTCTGTACAAAATCCTGTCCTAACAAAATATCAACACCTGCATCATAATTGTATAATGTAACATATGTTACCAGATTATTCAACAGAATAGGAAAATCTGGAGCAACAAAATATACCTTCATGATTTGTTGGTTGACTACTCTAAATTGGATTTGTTTTGGCTACTAATAGTATGATGTAACTGTTTTGTATTTGCAGCAACTGCTCATTGCACCTGTGTCGATTTGAGCATCTAGATGATAAAGTTTATAGCCTGGTATTTTGATGCCAATTTGGATGACTAATCTATCTCCAATTCCACTAATGTCTTTTAATTCAGATTCTTCAAATTCTTTTTCTGAATCTGAGTTTTTCAGATATTCAATTTCATAATTGGGTTCAAGTGGAAGTTCTGCTGCTTTAGTCATCATGGTGACAAACTGGGAGTTCAATTCATCAAGCAATTGGATATCTTGCTTAATATCATTGGCTGTTGTGGCTATTAAATTTCTTTTTTTTCTGATCCTATTCTCAACCTGACTGATTTGGTCTTCTAGAGTCCCTCTAAGAGAAGTATAATTAGGAGGTAAACCTTTTCTTTGTTCAACTAGTAAAAGGGTACTGACAGGAGGAACACTCTTTTGTAATTCATTTATTCTTTCTGAAGCCTCTTTCTTGGGACAACTAGGTTGGGAGAAAATTTATCAATCTCTTGTTGAAGATGGTTGATTTCATTTGAAATGTTATATCCCGAGAACATTTTACAATCTACTATGAATGTATAATCATTGTTTTCATCATCACTAATATTTACATTTAATCTCTGAAAATGTTGTGTTAAATCTTCATCCTCTAAACCGAAACTATATACAGAAAAAAATTATATTGAAGAATCATAGTTTGAAACTAGTTCCCATTCGCCGGATTATATGATTAAGAAAAGAGGTTAAAAAGTTGACTTATGTCTTTTTCTTTCTGGATGGACATTTGTTAGCCCAATGGCCTCTTTGTCCACATATAAAGAATTTGCTTTTATCAGCAGTAGCAGGTCTTCTTTTCTTTCTAAAAATATATACTGGATTTTCTTTTTTTAGATGATGGGATGAATTGTTTATTCTTACCTTTCCATTTGGATTTGGAGCAATTACAATGCTGAGATTTTTGCTGAGGATTTATTTTCCGAGTTTTGTAACACCGAAATCTATATGTCACTGAAAACATATCACAAAGCTGAGGACTGAAAGCTAACTGCTTTTTAAGATTTATTTTGTTCTGATATGCTACACATTCATTTCTAAGGATGATGAGGATATGCTGATGAAGTGTTGCCAAAGAAAGAGAATCAATAGAAATATTTTTCTTTGCTAGTTCTTGTGTGACTAGCTCTAGAATTCTTCCTGGCATAGAAGCAATATAATGTCACAAATATGTTACATTCTCATGATCTGGAATCCTATAATAAATCCCTTGCATAATGTAATAATACTTAGTGAGTAAGTCAAGATCACACAATCTTGACTCATGAATAACTGAGCATAATGAGACTCATATAAATGTATAATTCCAAGGAATTCATGTGATAATGCTAAGAGTATGGCTTCTAAAAGATCATCTTTGTTCAAGATGTCAATCTTTTCAGATTTATCTAGATTTTCCTACCATAGTCGAGAATTTCCTATTAATGCCCAAGTGATTTGGATCACTACATCTTTCCAAGACTATTTGGTTTCAACTTTTTTCTGTGATGCCCAAGTGTTAATACTTTGGAGGAGAATAAATGTATGATCTCTATTTAAACACTCAAAGTGTATAAATAGAGCATTTCCAACACTTTGAAAATATTCTGGATCTGATTTATCATCAGTCTCTGCTAGATGTGTCCATCTAGTGAAGGGATTGTATTGGTTCTAGGATGATACATCTCCTTATGTGAACTTGGAATTTTTATTTGAAAATTGAAAAGACTCTTCTCTTTTTTACTTAGAAGATCCTTCACCTGATTCTATGTGGGAAGTTTCTTTTCCTTTGATATCTGGAATCAAACTAGAGAATTTATCGCTTACTAGTGTAAATTTCTCTCTAGCTAAATCTGACCCCTTCTTGATTTTTCCTATTGTTTCTTCTTCTTCTTTCACAATTGCCTTAAGAAACAATGAATCATATTTATGTCTATGGTAAGTGAATTTTGGTCCTTCTTGCTCTACTGCCTCGAAGTCTCGAGGAGAGTGTGGTCTAGGAAGAGCATTATGAAAATTTGTTACAATGTGGCTAATGGTATCTAACTGTGTCTAGATTTCAGTGAATTTCTTATCATATCCATCTTGTAAACTATCTGTTTTCTGATGCAACCTTTTGATATGCTCTTTTAATTCAAGAATGTCTTTAGCAATATCATCTAGGTTTTGAGAGAGACAAATAGATTGATAATTTCAATAATTTTTCATCTTGATTCGTTCAGCTGGCTCTGGGTCTGTAGTATTTCTTAACTGAATAAATTGTAGATATCCTTGCAAAATTCCATTTTTGAACTTTTGAGTGCTATTACCTGGATTTAGATGTCTTTCTGGCAAAACAGGTGATGTTCCAATATTTTCCCTTGGAAGAATATACATCTTAAAATATTTAAGAGGTACAAAGATTTGTATGCAATATTTGCAATTAGGATGTTGGCCTTTATGATCCACGGAAGAATGACAAATTTCTTTAGGGAAAAAAATTTAGGAGGACTCTGGTTGTTTAGGAAATGATATATTTGGATGGATTCTTACTGAAGTAATGGACTTGCTTCCATCTGTATACTTGGCTTTACCAAATCCAAGTTTTCTAGATCCACCAGAAGCAATGACTTTTTCCAACTGATTTGAGGTAGAGGCTAACTGAGGATACTTTTGAGCAATAGGTGTATACTGACTATCCCATTCATTAGGCAAAGATACCTCTGTGAAACCTAATTGGAGAGGGGTAGTATTTCCTGGTCCAACAACAACACCTTCTTTCAAAGCTCTTTTTGTCAATTTTCTATTTACCGCAGGCATAGATGTAGTTACGAATCGCAAACATACTGAAGTATGTAATGAGAAATATGAGTGCATGGGGCCACATCAAAACCATTGAACTGAATATATTCTTGGAGAAACTAATTTATGTATGGATCAGTGAGAGAGATCTGATATCTGGGAACCACAGATGACCATACAGGTCCATTATTTAATGGACTTTGAAACCCTCCTATTAATGCATCATTGAAATCATTATGTCTAGAGTCCAGAACACAACTTAGGCAGGAGGTGTTAAGGCCTGGCCTAACTAATGGATTGATTCCAAATTGAATCATGCCCAGATGAACATATTTAAATCCATTTTCTATTCCCCATTCAATGTCTTCTCTACTCAGCAGTGGTACTTGATAAACAGATTGTCCTACTGAAATTGGAACATTTACAGAAGTAAATCGAAACAAACTTGCAGCTTTAAATTTGAACATAGGAAGTTCATAGATTTTTTCGACATCTATATTGGGTAGTGACCAATTTGGCTGAGGGTCAAATTCCTGTGAGACTATTCTTGCATTATAAATAGGATCTGATTCTTTCTTATTGAAATATTTCAAGAAAGCCCAACGTTTTTCATGAGCAGCTTTACTCTCTGAATTGTCTGTCAAACTATAAGAATTATTAGCCATTAGAAGAACATAATAACTTATGCACCTGGAAAATTCTTGTAGCAAAATAACTTGATTAGTCGTAACTCTTCATGCCCTAACAACAAACTCCATGCCTTCCTTGACTTCAATGACACTCAACAAGAGGGACTTATCACAAATCACAATAACAAGATATTTCACTAAATTCTTTTCCAAATACATAACATATGAATGGCTCTGATGCCAGAATTACAGACATTGTAGCATAGCGCAGATCATGCGAATCGACCTTAACAAAGTCTCAGACTCGATTCTTCCTAAGAGTCCTGCCACGTTAGGCGTGCGGATCCACCTAAAACAGAATGACAGAGAGCTTGTAGAAAGAGAGAGCTCTAGCAACTCGAATCCCCAAACGGAAATACACTTCATTTATTTTTATAATTTAAAGGGAGCATCTAGTCTCTTCTCGAAATCTAACCTATGTCTACATAAAGTGTACAAAATATAGATCTCAAATCTAATCTTTTCCATAGATTCTTTGAAATGTGGGTCAAGTCCCACCAAAACTCAAAGAAGTGCTCCGAGTTCAGATATTCGTCAGGAAAGTTAACCTAAGATTTAAACAGTGGAGATTCTTTAGGGAGAGAACCCACTAAACACCACAAGTAAGCATCATTATTGTCCTTAAAGTTTTACATAGTGGAGATTCTTTATGGAGAGAACCCACTAAACACCAAAAGTAAGGATCATTATTGTCCATAAAGTTATTACAGAGTGGAGATTCTTTTACGGAGAGAACCCACTAAACACCAAAAGTAAAATTTGTACAATATAAAAGAGAGATGCTCTTAATAATATCCTTTCGGACTATGGTTAGAGTCATATCCACTTGGAGGAGAATAATTGTCTTTTTCCAAAGAGTCTTCATGGAGGGCTAGTTGGGCCTCAGGAATAACTTGATCAAGCCAGTGAGGAGAAAATTGTCCAAGACAAGCGTAGAAAGGACTGTACATGAAATGATAATCTAGCTGATCAGCTGGAAGACAGGTATCTCCAAAAAATTCTACAGCCAAATGGAACTCATTCTGAGCAGTGAGGTTGACTGTTGTAACTCAGTGAGATAAACTAAATGCAAAGATGTTGTAAGCCAGTGCCCCTTCCTGTAATTCAATTCTGAGAAGATTGATCATAGCTTTTGCAGAAACATTTTTGATCTCAGAAGTTCTCGAACAAAACGTATAGAACAAAACTTCTAACCAAGGGCTCTAAGACCTGTAATTTCTCATTATATCTTCACAATACATATAAACATGGATTTCCTTGTGTGTCCGAGAAAACTCGAGTATGCCATAATATTCATACCATGTGATAGCAGGGGCATAAATAAATATGGATATTATTTACTAAGTTCTAGTTGATGTCATATGCAAGTCTTCCATTCTAAGAAATACACGATTTTAACAAAATCATTTGTTGAACCTCAATGGGAAGTAATTTGATTTTAGTGACTAGACATTCCCAACAAAATTCATTCCTACAATCTGAGCAGAGCTCAATTTGGAACCTTTGTTTCCTGGAATTAGAGCACTCCCATGTTTTGAAGACTTTGATTTCTTGGGTAGGATTGCTACCTTCTCTGGTGAGCATATATGCAAGGTAGTTTTGTTTACCTAATTTGTATATGATTTCAAAATAAAATCCATCAAACCATAATTCCCATAGTAAAATTCTTGAATTTACTTATTCCAACAAATGTTTGTTTCCAAGCATTTTTTTCATATGCCTAAGATCTGTTTTTACCATAAAATGGACACTTTTGAAGAATAGATGGAATCTCTTGATGCCTCTCTTGACTGCAAAAAATTCTTTGTGTGAGGAGTGATATTTTAATTCAGTATCTGAAAATGTCCCTGATGCATAGGCACAAACGTCTTCCTTTTTATGTTGTTTCTATAACAAAGCTGCAGCCCATGCATGATTAGAAGCATCTGTTTCTAAAGTGAAAGGAAATTATCTTGGGCTAATGCAAGAGGAGGAAGAGCTTTATCTTTATATTTGATTGCTCTGACTACTTTTGTCATGGCATATATCCATACTACATTCTTCTTAAGCCTTTGTTGTATGACCATTGTATCTACTCACCGTTTCTCATAGAAATTTTTGATATAGCTAAAACATCCAAAGAACTGTTGAGTTATCTTGATATCTAGAAACTGGTTTGGGAATTTTAATAAATTCAGCAAAACATGATCCTATAACATTATCTTTCCCTGTGAAATGACAAGACCAAGATAGTTTATCTTGGTTTGAGCAATAACAAAATTGTTTGGTCTGGAGGACAATACTAAACCATGCTTATACACAAGCTCATAGAAGGCTTCAAGATGGATTTTATGTTCTTGGAGATATTTTCTGAAAACTAATAAATCATCTTTATACACAATGAAAAATTTAAATTTATAAATATATCTTCCATTCCTTTCTGAAATTCAGACAGTGCATTCCTTAAACCAAAGGGTATAACTATCCATTGATATTGTCCGTTTGGGACAACAAATGTTGTTTTGAATCTTTCACTTGGAACAATTCCTATTTGCCAAAATCCACTCTTTAGATCAAATTTGCTAAAAATGTTAGCTTGAGAAATTCTAGCTAACAAGATTTCTTTATTTGGAAGAGGATACCTGATAAGAGAGAGGGCATCATTTACAGCTTTATAGTTTATGACTAACCTCTTCTTTCCCCGTTTTTGTTCTGAATGGTATTGACATAGAAGGTTGGGCATTCCCATGGGCTTTTTGATGGTTCAATAAGACCTTTGTCAAGCAATTGTTGAATTTATTGTCTGCATAACTCTTGTTCAGAAGGGCTCATATGATTCGCTAATGCCTTTTGTGGAGTTTGTCTCATACCTTTTTTATATGGGAGTGTGTTGAAATAGTTTTATCTGAACCAGAACGCATCAGGGTGTTCTGACATGCAATTCTGTTTTAGTTTCTCGAGCACTTCTTTTAATACCTCAGGTGCGTGGAGATCTGAATTTCTGATGATTTTTTGAATTTTTGTGAGATCTTTAAGAGAAACTTCCATATCTTCTGCTTTTTTGTCAGGATCAATTTTTATGATAAAACTGCTTTTGGTTGCAACCTGAACTTTTGAAAGCTGGATTGTAAAAGTTATACTGCTCTTATCTACAATAATTGGCATATATTTCTGTACAAAATCATGTCCTAACAAAATATCAACACCTGCATCATAATTGTATAATGTAACATATGTTACTAGATTATTCAACAGAATAGGAAAATCTGGAGCAACAAAATAGACCTTCATGATTTGTTGGTTGACCGCTCTGAATTGGATTTGTGTTGGCTACCAATAGTATGATGGAATTGCTTTGTATTTGCAACAACTACTCATTTCACCTGTGTCGATTCAAGCATCTAGACGATAAAGTTTATAGCCTGGTATTTTGATGCCAATTTGGATGACTAATCTATCTCCAATTCCACTAATGTCTTTTAATTCAGATTCTTCAAATTCTTTTTCTGAATCTGAGTTTTTTAGATATTCAATTTCATAATTGGGTTCAAGTGGAAGTTATGCTACTATTGGGAGTTCAATTCATCAAGAAATTGGATATCTTGCTTAATATCATTGGCTGTTGTGGCTATTAAATTTCTGTTTTTTCTGATCCTATTCTCAACCTGACTGATTTGGTCTTCTAGAGTCCCTCTAAGAGAAGTATAATTAGGAGGTAAATCTTCTCTTTCTTCAACTGGTAAAAGGGTCCTAATAGGAGGAACACTCTTTTGTAATTCATTTATTCTTTTCTGAAGCCTACTTCTTGGTACAACTAGGTTAGGAGACGATTTATCAATCTCTTGTTGAAGATGGCTAATTTCATTTAAAATGTTATATCCCGAGAATATTTTACAAACTGCTATGAATGTACAATTAATGTTTTCATCATCACTAATATTTACATATAATCTCTGAAAATGTTGTGTTAAATCTTCATCATCTGAACTGGAACTATATACTGAAAAACATTCTGCTGAAGAATCATAGTCTGAAACTAGTTCCCATTCAGCTGGATTATATGATGAAGAAAACAAGTTAAAAACTTTGACTTGTGTCTTTTTCTTTCTAGATGGACATTTGTTAGCCCAATGGCCTCTTTGTCCACATATAAAACATTTTCTTTTATCAGCAGTAGCAAGTCTTCTTTTCTTTCTAAAAATATATCTGGATCTTCTTTTTTTAGATGATGGCATGAATTGTTTCTTCTTACCTTTTCATTTGGGTTTGGAGGAATTACAATGCTGAGATTTTTGTTGAGGATTTCTTTTCGGAGTTTTGTAACACCCAAATCTATATGTCTCTGAAAATATATCACAAAGTTGAGGATTGAAAGCTAATTGATTTTTAATATTTATCTTGTTCTTATATGTTGGACAATCATTTCTAAGGATGGTGAGGATATGTTGATGAAGTGCTGCCAAAGAAAGAGAATCAATATAAATCTTTTGCTTAGCTAGTTCTTGTGTGGCTAGCTCTGGAATTATTCCTGGCATAGAAGCAATATAATGTCGCAAATATGCTACATTCTCATGATCTGGAATCTTATAATAAAGCCCTTGCATGATGCAATAATACTCAATGAGTAAGTCAAGATCACACAATCTTTGACTCATGAATAACTGAGCATAATCAGACTCATCTGAAGGTATAATTCCAAGGAATTCATGTGATAATGATAAGAGTATGGCTTCTAAAGGATCATCTTTGTTCAAGATGTCAATCTGTTCAGATAATTCTGGTATCAGAGCCATTCATATGTTATGTATTTGGAAAAGAATTTAGTGAAATCTCTTGTTATCGTGATTTGTGATAAGTCCCTCTTGTTGAGCGTCATTGAAGCCAAGGAAGGCATGGAGTGCATTGTTAGGGCGTGAAGAGTTACGACTAATCAATTTATTTTGCATCAAGAATTTTCCAGGTGCATAAGTTATTATGTTCTTCTAATGGCTAATAAATCTTATAGTTTGACAGACAATTCAGAGCATAAAGTTGCTCATGAAAAATGTTGGGCTTTCTTGAAGTATTTGAATAAGAAAGAATCAAATCCTATTTATAATGCAAGAATAGTCTCACAATAATTTGATCCTCAGAAAAATTGGTCACTACCCAATATAGATGTCGAAAAAATCTATGAACTTCCTATGTTCAAATTTAAAGCTGCAAGTTTGTTTCGATTTACTTCCGTAAATGTTCCAATTTCAGTAGGACAATCTATTTTTCAAGTGCCAATGTTGATTACAGAAGACATTGAATGGGGAATAGAGAATGGATTTAAGTATGCTCATCTAGGCATGATTCAATTTAGAATCACTCCATTAGTTAGGCTAGGCCTTAACACCTCCTACCTAAGTTGTGTTCTGGACTCCGGACTTAATGATTTTCATGATGCATTAATAGGAGGGTTTCAAAGTCCATATAATAATGGACCTATATGGTCATCTGTGGTTCGCAGATATCATATCTCTCTCATTGATCCATACATAAATCAATTTCTCCAAGCATATATTCAGTTCAATGGTTTTTATGCGGCCCTAGGCACTCATATTTCTCAGTTACATACTTCATTATGTTTTGCGATTCGGAACTACATCTTTGCCTACCATAAATCCAAAATTGACAAAAAAAGCTTTGAAAGAAGGTGTTGTTGTTGGACCAGGAAATACTACCCCTCTCCAATTAGGTTTCACAAAGGTATCTTTGCCTAATGAATGGGATAGTCAGTATACACCTATTGCTCAAAAGTATCCTCAGTTAGCCTCTACCTCAAATCAGTTGGAAAAAGTCATTGCTCCTGATGGATCTAGCAAACTTAGATTTGGTAAAGCCAAATATACAGATGGAAGCAAGTCCATTCCTTCAGTAAGACTCCATCCAAATATATCATTGCCTAAACAACCAGAGTCCTCCATGAATCGTTCATATAGTATGAAGATTTTGGTTTCTCCTTATCAAAAACATGTGCAAAACCATAATGCTACTACTTCTGCAGATTGTATTTTTTTCCATAAACAACCAGAAGAACGAAGGAAAAGTTTTTCCCTAACCAATGAAGAAATTGGTCATTCTTCTGTGGATCATAAAGGCCAACATCCTGACTGCAAAGATTGCATACAAATATTTGTACCTCTTAAAGATTTTAAGATGTATATTCTTCCAAGGGAAAAGACTGGAACATCACCTATTTTTCCAGAAAGACATCTAAATCCAGGTAATAGCACTCAAAAGTTCAAAAATTGAAATTTGCAAGGAGATTTACAATTTATTCATTTAAGAAATCCTGCAGACCCAAAGCCGACTGAACAAATCAAGATGCAAAATTATTCAAACTATCAATCTGTTTGTCACTCTCAAAACCTAGATGATATTGCTAAAGATGTTATTTAATTAAAAGAGCATATCAAAAGGTTGCATCAGACAACAGATAGCTTACAAGATGGATATGATAAGAAATTAACTGAAATCTAGACACAGTTAGATACCATTAGCTGTGATGTAACAAATTTTCATAATGCTCTTCCTAGACCACACTCTCCTCCAAAATTCGAGGAAGTAGACCAAGAAGGACCAAAATTCACTTACCATAGACACAAATCTGATTCATTGTTTCTGAAGGCAATTATGAAAGAAGAAGAAGAAACAATAGGAAAAATCAAGAAGGGGTCAGATTTAGCTAGAGAGAAATTTACACTAGTAAGTGATAAATTACCTAGTTTGATTCTAGATATCAAAGGAAAAGAAACTTCCCATAGAGAATTAGGTGAAGGATCTTCTAAGTAAAAAGGGAAGAGTCTTTTCAATTTTCAAATAAAAATGCCAAGTTCGCAGAAGGATATGTATCATCATAGAATCAATCCAATCCTTTCACTAGATGGACACAACGTCTAGCAGATATTGATGAAAAATCAGATCCAGAATCTTTTCAAAGTATTGGAAATGCTCTATTTATAAACTTTGATTGTTTAAATAGAGATCAGACATTGATTCTCCTCCAAAGGATTAACACTTGGGCATCACAGAAAAAAGTTGAAACCAAAGAGCCTTGGAAAGATGTAGTGATCCAAATCACTTGGGCTTTAACAGGAAATTCTCGACTATGGTGGGAACATCTAGATAAATCTGAACAGAATTACACACTTTGTAGCATAGCACAGAGTGTGCAGATCGACATTAGAAAAGTCTCAGACTCAATGCTTCCTAAGAGTCCCACCACTTTAGGTTCACATATGCATCCAAGTGCACATGCACAGGCTTATCAAACTTGACCTAAGATAGAATGATAGAGAACTTGTAGAAAAAGAGAGCTCTAGCGATTCAAATGCCCAAATGGAAATACACTTTCTTTATTTATAGGATTTCAAGAGATCATCTAGTCCCTTCTCGAAATCTGACCTATGTCTACATAAATTGTACAAACTATAGATCTCAAATCTAAACTTTTTCGTAGATTCTCTGAAATGTGGGTCGAGTCCCACTAAAAGTTGGAGAAGTGCTCCAAGTTTCAGATATTCATCTAGAAAGTTAACCTAAGATTTACACAATGGAGATTCTTTATGGAGAGAACCCATTAAACACCAAAAGTAATGATCATTATTGTCCTTAAAGTTTTACATAGTGGATATTATTTATGGAGAGTACCCACTAAACACCAAAAGTAAGGATCATTACTGTCCTCAAAGTTATTACACAGCGGAGATTCTTTTACGAAGAGAACCCACTAAACATCGAAAGTAAAATTTGTACAATAGAAAAGAGAGATGCTCTTAATAATATCCTTTCGGACTACAGTCAAAGTCATATCCACTTGGAGGAGAATAATCATCTTTTTCCGAAGAGTCTTCATGGAGGGCTGGCTAGGCCCCAGGAATAACTTGATCAAGCCAGTGAGGTGAAAATTGTCCAAGACAAGTGTAGAAAGGACTGTAAATGAAATGTTGATCTAGTTTATCAGCTGGAAGAAAGGTATCTCAAAAAACTTCTACAACCAAACAAAACTCATTCTAAGCAGTGAGGTTGACTGTTGTAACTCGATCAGATAAAATAAATGCAAAGATGTTGTAAGCCAATGCCCCTTCTTGTAATTCAATTCTGAGAAGATTAATCATAGCTTTTGCAGAAAGAGTTTTGATCTCAGAAGTTCTACAAGAAAACATATAGAACAAAACTTCTAGCCAGGGGCTCCAATGCCTGTAATTGCTTATTATATCTTCAAAATACATATAAACATCAATTTCCTTGTGTGTTCAAGCAAACTGGAGTATGCCATAATATTCAAACCATGTTATAGTAGGGGCATAAATATAAGCAATGTGAAAATTTCTAGTGTGTCCAAAATAAATATGGATATTATTTATTAAGTTCCAGTTATTGTCATATGCAATTCTTAGATTCTAAGAATTATAACATTTGAACAAAATAATTATTTGAACCTCAATGGTAAGTAATTTGATTTTAATGACTAGACATTCCCAACAAAATTCATGCCTGCAATTTGAACAGAGCTCAATTTGGGACATTTGTTTCCTGGAATTAGAGCTTTCCCTTGTTTCGAAGACTTTGATTTCTTGGGTAGGATTGCTGCCTTCTCTGGTAAGCATATCTGCAAGGTAGTTTCCTTTACCTGACTTTTATATGAATTCAAAATGAACTCCCTCAAACCATAATTCCCATTGTAAAATTCTTGAATTTCCTTGTTCTAACAGATGTTTGTTTCCAAGCATTCCTTTCATATGCTTGAGATCTGTTTTTACCATAAAATGGACACTTTTAAAGAAGAGATGTAATCTCTTGATGCCTCTCTTGATTGCCAGAATTTCTTTGTGTGAGGAGGGATATTTTAATTCAATATCTAAAAATGTCACTGATGCGTAGGCGCAAACATCTTCCTTTTTATGTTGTTGCTATAACACAATTAGAAGCATATGTTTCTAAAAAGAAAGGCAAATTATCTTGTGGTAATGCAAGAGGAGGAAGAGTTTTAATATTATCCTTGATTGCTTTGACTGCTTTTGTCATGGCATCTATCCATACTGCATTCCTCTTAAGCCTTTGTTATATGACCTTTGTATCTGTTGACTGTTTTTCATAGAAATGTCTGATATATTTCAAACATCCAAGGAATCATTGAGCTGTCTTGAAATCTGGAAACCAGTCTAGGAATTTTAATAAATTCTGCAAGACATGATCCTGTAACATTATCTTTCCCTATGAAATGACAATATCAAGATCATTTATCGTGGTTTGAGCAATGACAAATTTGTCTCGTCCGGAAGACAATACTAAACCATGCTTATACACAAGCTCATAGAAGGCTTCAAGATGGATTTTATGTTCTTCAAGATCTTTGTTGAAAACTAATAAATCATCTATATATACAATGACAAAATTTAAATGTCTCAATATATCTTCCATTCTTTTCTGAAATTCAGATGGTCCATTCTTTAAACCAAAGGGTAGAACTGTCCATTGATATTGTCTGTTTGGGACAACAAATGTTGTTTTGAATCTGTCACTTGGAACAATTCCTATCTGCCAAAATCCACTCTTCAAATCAAATTTGCTAAAAATGTTAGCTTGAGAAATTCTAGCTAACAAGATTTCCTTATTTGGAAGAGGATACCTGATAGGAGAGAGGGCATCATTTACAGCTTTATAGTTTATGACTAACCACTTCTTCCCCATTTTTGTTCTGAATTCTTGTTGACATAGAAGGTTGGGCATGCCCATGGGCTTTTTGATGGTTCAATGAGACCTCTGTCAAGCAATTGTTGAATTTCTTGTCTGCATAACTCCTATTCGGAAGTGCTCATATGATTTGCTGATGCCTTTTGTGGAGTTTGTCTCATACCTTCTTTATATGGGAGTGTGATGAAATATTTTTCTCTAAACTAGAATGCATCAGGGTGTTCTGACATGCAATTCTATTTCAATTTCTCAAGCACTTCTTTTAAGACCTCAGGTGCATGGAGATCTACATTTTTGATGATTTTCTGAATTTTTGTGAGATCTTTAAGAGAAACTTCCATATCTTCTACTTTTTTGTCAGGATCAATTTTTATGATAAAACTGCTTTTGGCTGCAATGTGAACTTTTGAAAACTCAATTGTAAAAGTTATACTACTCTTATCTTCAATAATTGGCATATATTTCTGTACAAATCTTGTCATACCAAAATATCAGCACCTACATCATAATTGTATAATGTAACATATGTTACCAAATTATTCAACAGAATAGGAAAATCTGGAGCAACAAAATAGACCTTCATGATTTGTTGGTTGAATGCTCTGAATTGGATTTGTGTTGGCTGCCAATAGTATGATGGAATTGCTTTGTATTTGTAGAAGCTACTCATTACACCTGTGTTTATTTGAGAATCTAGATGATAATGTTTATAGCCTATTATTTTGATACCAATTTGGATGACTAATCTATCTCCAATTTCACTAATGTCTTTTAATTCAGATTCTTCAAATTCTTTTTTTGAATCTGAGTTTTTCAGATATTCAATTTCATAATTGGGTCCAAGTGGAAGTTATGATGCTTTAGTCATCATGGTGACAAACTGGGAGTTCAATTCATCAAGCAATTGGATATCTTGCTTAATATCATTGGCTTTTGTGGCTATTAAATTGCTATTTTTTCTGATCCTATTCTCAACCTGATTGATTTGGTCTTCTAGAGTCCCTCTAAGAGAAGCATAATTAGGAGGTAAATCTTCTCTTTCTTCAACTGGTAAAAAGGTCCTGACAAGAGGAACACTCTTTTGTAATTCATTTATTCTTTTTTGAAGCCTGCTTCTTGGGACAACTGGGTTGGGAGACAGTTTATCAATCTCTTGGTGAAGATAGCTGATTTCATTTGAAATTTTATATCCCAAGAACATTTTACAATCTGCTATGAATGTACAATCATTGTTTTCATCATCACTAATATTTACATCTAATCTCTGAAAATGTTGTGTTAAATCTTCATCATCTGAACTGGAACTATATACTGAAAAACATTCTGCTGAAGAATCATAGTCTGAAATTAGTTCTCATTCGGCTAGATTATATGATGTAGAAAACAAGTTAAAAAGTTTGACCTGCGTCTTTTGCTTTCTAGATGGACATTTGTTAGCCCAATGGCCTCTTTGTCCGCATATAAAACATTTGCTTTTATCAGCAGTAGTAGGTCTTCTTTTCTTTCTAAAAATATATCTGGATCTTTTTTCAGATGATGGCATGAATTGTTTCTTCTTACCTTTCCATTTGGGTTTGGAGAAATTACAATGCTAAGATTTTTGTTGAGGATTTCTTTTCGGAGTTTTGTAACACCCAAATCTATATGTCTCTGAAAACATATCACAAAGCTGAGGACTGAAAGCTAACTGCTTTTCAAGATTTCTTTTGTTCTTATATGTTGGACATTCATTTCCAAGGAGGGTGAGGATATGCTGATGAAGTGCTACCAAAGAAAGAGAATCAATAGAAATATTTTGCTTAGCTAGTTCTTATGTGACTAGATCTAGAATTCTTCCTGGCATAGAAGCAATGTAATGTCGCAAATATGCTACATTCTCATGATCTAGAATCTTATAATAAAGCCCTTGCATAATGCAATAATACTCAGTGGGTAAGTCAAGATCACACAATTTTTGACTCATGAATAACTGAGCATAATCAGACTCATCTGAAGGTATAATTCCAAGGAATTCATGTGATAATGATAAGAGTATGGCTTCTAAAGGATCATCTTTGTTCAAGATTTCAATCTGTTTAGATAATTCTAGTATCAGAGCCATTCATATGTTATGTATTTGGAAAAGAATTTAGTGAAATCTCTTGTTATCGTGATTTGTGATAAGTCCCTCTTGTTGAGTGTCGTTGAAGCTGAGGAAGGCATGGAGTGCGTTGTTAGGGCATGAAGAGTTACGACTAATCAAGTTATTCTGCTACAAGAATTTTCCAGGTGCATAAGTTATTCTATTCTTCTAATGGCTAATAATTCTTATAGTTTGACAGACAATTCAGAGCGTAAAGCTGCTCATGAAAAACGTTGGGCTTTCTTGAAATATTTCAATAAGAAAGAATCAGATCCTATTTATAATGCAAGAATAGTCTCGCAGGAATTTGACCCTCAGCCAAATTGGCCACTACCTGTTGGCTCGAATGATTCATCAGGGAAGAGACCCCGGGTTTAGGCACAAAAGGCCAACAATGGTCCGATGTAGAAGGGTAAGGAGTCTCACCCGAAATGCACCGCGACCAAAAGGGGAGAAGGGCTGAGCATGGAGTCGAGGGGATTTCAGTTGAACACAGGCAGTCATACACATATGTGTTCATAAATCATGGAACAGAGATAATGATACCCTAAACTCATACACAAGGACTCATCATAAATACCACAGAACTAACAACATTCTAGTATCGATCTAGCAAGCACCAGCTTCATGCAACAAGGAGACTATTTATAATTTTAATAAGCCCACAGAACATGATGTGCAATGTGCTATGAGTCTTAACAACCATCAACTATGATTTCATTAAAGCAACAGAATAGAATACATTATAACTTGGCATCTCCCCATTAACAATACATAAAGTACCTGGCTTAGTAGCTCAAGTTAGATCTGCTCCACAACCTAGTTCCTTGGTTTCCAACTCTTCCTATTTTTGCTATTCTGTCTGCGTACCTCCTCGGCAGCCAAATCCTTTAGCATCTGGCAGGTCCGTCCTCAACAACAACCCCAACGATCAACAAAACCGAAAAACAACAACAACCTCTTTCTTTCTATTCTTGCTCTTTTTATATCCTCCCCGGCTGCCTGGACTGTCAGTTCTCACTCGGCTACTTGCTTCCTTGGCTGCCTCTATTCCTTCCCGTCTCCTCAGCTGTCTTTGCCTTCCATTGGCACCTTTCCATCACCTTTCCACAACTACTCGTTCCGCTACCCAACCATTGCTACCATTTGTCCTTTCCTGCCCTACGGTTGGTCAAAACTGGTCAAAAATCTTCAAAATTAATGAAGGCTCCAACAAGCCCCAACCACAATTTATTGACTCGTCCCCGAGTCAATTCATTTTGACCTCTAGCGGCTATGTTGTTGTTTCGATGGGTTCTATGAGTGGCAGTTGTGTTACTACCGACGTTGTTTCCACTGTGTGTTGTTCTGGCACCTCTGTTGCTACAATACTTTCTTGCAGAATAGGCATCTCTTCCATTTCAATCCTAGCCCATGGTGTGGCACTTGTTTCTGTGGCCCTCTCTTGACCATGTGGCTCCTCCATTCCAAACGAAGGCTCCAACTCGGGGACTGTTGTTGTCGTCTGCTGCCTGAACTCACTGTATCACTAGATAGCCAAGTCCCAATTTGCGAGGATTGCATCTGTGCTTTGTGTGAATACGTCGACTGATTGTGATGTTAAGGTTGTCGCCCATTGGATCTACAAGTTGTCTAATTGCTGGTTTCTTGAGTCGCATGCCTCCTTTAACAGCAGGACCTACATTCGAACTGGGGCTGCAAGTCTCGGATTACTCTTTTCATCCTTGCTGACTCCTCCTCAATTGCGTCAACCTGGGCCTGGAGGACGTCGATTTGTTCACTTATTTGCTGGAGCTAAGCAGGGTTTGTGCATGCCCTTGTGCTGGAAAATAGAGATTGAATTTTCTCTCGCAACGGGTAGACTTGGTGATTCTTTAGAGCTAGAATGCTTGACCAGTCATGGACCTTACCCATTAAGGCATATCCATCGGTGAGGGCATCGACTAGTGCTTGTTTCTTTGTCTCGAGCTCTCGTACCTTGCTTTCAACCAAGCGTGCATAGATTTCTATAGGGTCTAGCAGAGCAGACCTGACGGTCTCTAGCTTCCTCTTCATTTCTACATTTGTGGTTGCTAGGTGTATGCACGCCATCTGTATATGATCACAGCAGTCGATCAAGAAGCAGGCGGACATGTCTGTCGGTGCTTTTTTGTTGTCTTCGGTGACGATTGGCCACATCGATTGAAATCTCTAATAAGTTGATCCACTTGTGCTTGCAACCCTGTATTTGCCTCTTATAGGTGATCCTGTTCTTTCATTACTACGAGCAATTGCATCTTCTGCTGCTCATTTTCCCTAGCCAGTTTCTCATGTAGGCTCTCGGCCTTATGGGCGGCTTGCTAAATGAAAGAAAATAACTAGGCTGATGACTAGTGATAGAGTGTATCAGCCCTCATTGTGTCTGGTTCTGGAAATTGTTTCTATAAGGGTAGGCCACTTGCAATGGATTTATCGGGATGTGAGGCAGGTGAATGCTCTTGCTGGGATGGTTTTTGTGATGGCGGGGTGAACTGTGGTGTGGCTGGGGTGATACTAGGGTTTGGGGGGACTGTGATATTTATAGGGAGAGTGGGTAGGTACGGGCCAGTCCTTTCTCCCTGCCAATTGGTATCCAGGCATCTTCTAGTCAGTGGATCTAGTCCCAGCATTGGTGTTGTACTCTCGGTGGGTGGCATCCCTAAGGTCGAGGTGGCACCTTCTTTCCAGCCAGTTGAATAAACTTCTGCTTCCACAGATAGTCTCTTATGGCTGAAGGGGAAGATCTCGGACACCGTTGCGGAGGTGGAAGCTGTTTGCAGGGATGACTCCCGCAACGGTTGTACTGTAGTGGCTGCAGTGGTGGGGATTTCCTCGACTATGGCAGTTGTGGGAATTTGGTGTTCAACCTCAACAGTGAGATCGATGACTGGGGCTGGGGTGCTAACTTTTGGCTTTTTGGCAACTGGCTTTTTGACTTGGGGGGTGCGGATAACTCGCTTCTTTTGTGGCTTGGGTACTGGTGTCATGGAGGGAGCCTGGGCTACTCCTATGGGAGGTGTCATTGAGAGGGGTGGTGTTATAATGGGGAACAACATAGTTGAACCTTGAAAATGTTCGGGATAGTCAACCTCACCTAGATCAAAGCTTGCGAGTGTCCTTCTTACCTCGAACATTTTCTCCTCCATTTGGAGTAGCATTGATTGGAGTACTTCGGTTGCCGCCCTTCTACTATTGCTTTCTGCCCCATCTCCCTCTTGGTTTTGTGGCATCAGAGCTCCGAATAGGTACCTGGGCTTCTGTTCCATTATTTCACAGGCCACTCCCAGTCAGGACTCTACTTCTCTGCGCAAGGCCTCCTCTGTCAGGCTAAATCTTTGTGGCCTTAATTTGAATGTGGTGGGGTTGACACACCATGGTCTGAGATAAGTATGCACATGGGAGGCCCCAAACTAGAGGTCGCCTGAGAACACATCCAGGAGAGTCCTGGGTATTCTCTCTGTAGACTGAATAGCATCCACCATCTATGTGTAACAGCTCTTGAAGGCCGTTTCATTGATCCCTTTTATGTTGGGATCCCTCGATGCCCTTCATGGTTCATATCTAAGTGTAATTGGCTTATCTTTAGTAATATTTGTCATCTGCCTCTCTGGTGGTGGCCTCCACTTCCACAATACCAGTGCCATTACCAAATATCTGAACACAAAGCCAATGCTCTGCCAGTAGACATATTTACATGCCTCAAAGAGTTCGTTGAGTACGAAGGCTACCCAGTTTAGTATATCACCTTGGTAGTAGTGTTCTACTATTGATATTGTGTCTAGGGTGCACTCATTTCTCATGAAGTGCCTCATCGTCTTTCTTGCAATGAGGTAGCAGGTGAATCGGATGTTATCTTTGTTGATTCTGTCTAGCTTCGCACCTCCCCCCGCTCCATCCCATAGCGGGTGTAGATGTTGTCCTCTATCGGTTTCTTACCTCGCTTGGCCCCAGCCTTGAATGTTGTGCTCACTGCATTCCCCATGTTTGCCAACTCGGTCAATCGATAGATATCCTCGGCATGGATCGGGTATTCTCTGTCCATCCATAGCGAACCTCCATGCATCCTGCTCGCTAATAGCTTGGTGCACTGCATGGTGGCCAGTTGGGTGCCGAACACAGGAAGATTTCTCAGGCTAAATAGCGTGGAATTCTGTAGCCCTTTGAAGTCTCCCCTGATTCTAGAGGCCCTGGTGCCATCCTCCCATTGAAATTCTTCCACGTATACCTCCCTTTTCATTGCTGGAAATTGGAACCCGTCTGTGAAGTCGTTGTCGATGAGGTTTGACCAGTCATATTTCCCATACAGGTCATCCAGAACTTTGATTCTTGCATCTAGAGCGATCTGTTGGGCTGATATGATTCTCTTTTCCATTGTTCCCCTTCTTCTATAAACAATTTGCACTAGTGGTCTTCTGTTTCTCCTGTCCTGCTCCTGTTCTTCTGAGTGCTCCTGGAATCCTTCTAGTGTTTGAAATTCTACCATTCCCTACATTCTCCTAAGATTTATGTAGCTGGTTTTGACATGACATCCCCTGACTAATGAGGCTTTAATCAACTAATTACTCCAGCGGCCTTTCCATGTATTTTAGCTATCTTTTTGTTGTCGTCGGCTAACTGGTACATGCCAACTATGACGTGGGCTTGGAAAGTACAAAGTGGGCTGCATGGCATCTTTATTCTGCCATGATGGGCTTATTTATTAACTAATTTTATGCTTAACAGGAAATATTTTGTGACCCTACCTTGATAGTTGCCTTATTGATTACTTAATCAGGAAATAACTACTGGTACGGCAGATGGGACGAGTACGTGTGCGGCCATCAATTTTGGAAAAAGTTTGAACCTACGTGTATTCTACTAACGCGGTTTGACACTTACGACTACTGTTCCTGCCAACTAGGCCTGCTGACTCTATTGACACTACCCCCCCCCCACCCCCCCCCCCCGACCACAAATGGGTATCTCTCTACTAGCTGCAACCTTATTATGCGATTTTTTAATTTTCTTTTACTTGCGAAAGGGTTTCAGGTGTGCACCATTCACCCATCCTAGTAGTAGGACTCCATCTAGTTTCACGAGTCTTACCGCACCTGATTCTTTTATATGTGAAATTATGAACGGGCCTAACCAGTGCATCTATAGTTTTCCGGGGAACTTGAGGAACTTGCTGTCATAGAGGAGCACTTGGTCGCCGACTTCGAACAATTTCTTCTTAATGTGCCTATTGTGCCAAGCCTTCTGTCTTCATTGCTCGATAGATTGATGGAACTCTGCCAGGAACCGTGTTTCATCGAGCTCTAATAGCTGGCTTAGTCTGTCCCGCAAGGCACTGCTATCAGTCATTCATGTTGCCTCTGAAATCAACATGCTAGGTAGTATGAACTCTACTGGCACCACCGCCTCTCTGCTGTATACTAGCTGGAATGGAGTTTGTTTGTGGAGTCTTTTAACTATTGTTCTATATGCCTAGAGTGTCGCTAGAATTCTTTCATCCCAGTCATCTCAGTTGGCTGATATGATTTTGGTTAGCCCTTTTTCTAGTATCTTGTTGAATACCTCTACTACACCGTTTGCTTGTGGATGGTAAGGACTGCTCTTGTGATGCTGTACCATAAAATTTATTGACATGACCTGAATTGTCTCATTTAGGAAGTGTGTGCCCTGGTCGCTTGTGAGGCTCCTCGGGCATTCGAACCTTGAGATGATATTTTCAAAAATGAATCATGCCAATGCTTTCGTTTTGCAGTCTTTTACTGGCATGGCTTCTGCCCATCTTGATAGGTACTCTATGGCGATGATTATGTATTGGGCTTTGGAGTTTTGTGCTAGTGGGGAGATTGGGCCAATGAAATATACTGCCCACTTATCGAATATTTGCACCGTATGGACCAGGTGTAGTGGTAGCTCATCGTGTCAGGAAGGCCTTCCAACTATTTGACAGAGATCACGTTCATTGGCGAATGCCTTTGAATCCTTATGCACAGTGGGCCACCACAGTCCTACTTGTAGTATCTTCCTAGCAGTTCCCTTACCCACTACATGGCCTCCCGCGACCCATACATGGCACTCGCATAAGATATCTTTTCTTTCATGTTGTAGGAAACAACGTCTGAGTATCCAGTCTAAACCCATTTTATAAAGGTGTCTTGCTATGAGTTGGTAATTCGCTACTCTGACCACTAAGTGCCTTTTCTGCGTTGCAGTGTAGCCCTATGGAAAGCTGCCTATTGTGAGCAAAGCAGCAATCTCCTGCAGCTGGTCGGGTATGGCTTCTATCTTGAATAAATCGGCATCGAGTAACCAGTCGTCTATTGCTCCATCATTCTCCCCTGTTTCTAGGCGAGAAAGGTGATCTAGGCCTACATTCAGTCTTCCTGGCTTAACAACTACTTCAAACGTGAACTCTTGAAATAGTAATAGCCATCTGCATATTCTTCCTTCCAATACTGACTTGTTTACTAGGTACTTTAGTGCAGAATGGTCTGTGAAAAATTTGAATGGCGCACCCAGCAGGTAGTGCCTAAACTTTTGGAGAGAGTAGACCATTGCTAGAGCTTCTCATTCTATTTTTGTGTAGTTTTTTGCACCGTGGAGAGCTTTCTGCTTGCGTAGTATACTAGATGATCCATCTTCTCTCCTGGTTGTGCTAGGACTGCTCCTAGTGCTATTCCAGATGCATCAATATGTACATGGAACATTTTGTTCCAGTCAAGGTACACCAATATGGGCGCACTTACTAACCTTTGTTTTAGTTTGTCCAGTGCTTCTTGATAATCTATTGTCCAAATGAATTCCTCCGTCTTCCTTAGCAGTCTCTCCATTGGGGCTGTTATGGTTGCATAGTTTTTGATGAACCTTCTGTAGTACCCCGTATGGCCTAGAGTTGCTCTTAGTTGCTTTATGTTGTGGGGTGGTTCCATGTGGACAATTACTGCTATTTTGGCAGGGTCCATGTAGACTCCATCTTTGCAAACAATATGGCCCAGCAGGGTTTCGAAGGGAACCGCAAAAATGCACTTCTTCAAATTTAAAGAGATCTGTACTTGTCTCCATCTTTCGAAAATTACTCTCAACAGACTAGTATGCTTCTTCAACATGTTGTATACTATCTAATCATCCATGTAGACTTCTAGGAACTTATGAATGTAGTCTCGGAAAGCTGCTATTACAATCCTTGAAAAGACTACTGGCGCATTCTTTAATCTGAATGGCATTACATTGTATGTGTATGACCCCCACTCCATCATGAATGTTGTTTTCCTTTTATCTTCTTTGACTATTCAGACTTGATGGTAGCCTGAGAAGCCATCTGTGAATGAGTAAGCCTCATTCCCCACAACATTGTCTAGGACTTCGTCGCTGAAAGGCGTGGGGAATGGGTCGTGCACGCATGCATTGTTCAGGCTTCTATAGTTGACGCATACTCTAATCTCGGTCGCATCCTTCTTATTCTGAATCACTATAGGGCTTATCCAGTCAGCTTCATCGACCAGAAAAATGATTCCTGCATCCAACATTTTATCAATCTCCCTTTTAACTTTCTCTTTGACCCTTGGGTTTAGTTGGTATGGTATGTGCTTCATTGGTTAGACTCCTGGTTTTAGAACCATTTTCATCTCTCCCAAGTTACCTTTTATACCCTTGAGTTCGAATACTAAAGTTGGGAATAGGTCCTGGTATTCTTGTAGTAAATCAAAAATTTCTTTAGTGGTCTGTTCGTCCCAGTAGTCTCCCACTGATGCTATCTTGGGTTTATCCTCCGTCCCTACATTCTGCTTTCTCATCTTCACTGGTAGGAGATGGCCACCTTCTATCGAGGGGCTCTTGCAGATCCCACTTTCTCCCTCTATTACTTCAAAGGCTAGGTGTCTAAGCCCTTCCAATCTGTCTTCTTCTGGTTTTGCATCGATTCTGTTGCAGGTCGCAAATCTTGGAGATTCCATGTCAAATAAGAATTGCAGGAATTTTCTTCATGCTCCCCTCCAACTAGGGTCTCCGGGGTGAACAAAACTCCTTTTACCGCTTGAAGTGCTTCTATCATTTATGCTTCACTCTCCTTGAATGAGAAATCGCCAATGAACTATGTTTTCAAGGCATCCCAAGCATCTTTTTGTCGTCGTAGTTCTTTATGGATGTACCACACTAGGGGGTTGAAATTGAGGGTGCATATAAAGGCATGTAACCACAGGTTCTTTGGCAGCTCTCGTCTTTCCCAATTGGTCGTGCACCCTTTGACATGTTCCCCGGGACTTGAATTCCCTGTGTATTATTTTTGGTCTAGTGGTCGCTATTCTTTCTTGCTAAACCTTTCCTTCATTGCTTGCTTTACATCATTCTAGTCTTCCAATACCTAGCGGTGTGCTTTCCACCATCTTGTCGGTGTTTCCATGAGCGTAATTTCCAGAAAGGGAATTCTCTAGTCTTTCGGTACATCCTGGTCCATCCTATCTAGGAATTGATCTATCGGTTTAAGGTCACAGTACTTCGGGATGTCCTCCTTTCCTATATATCACCAGTTTACTCGGCTTATCATTGCACATCACCAGGTTGTTAGTTCGTATCCACCCTGCTACCATGCATCCCATGCAGCTTCTGAACTTTGGATTCTCCTCCAGCTAACTGATCCTCCGGCTGTAGGATTTATGTAATCTTCCCACTTTCCTGCCGTGAGTGTATACAACTAATCTAACATCCATGGTTCTTCCCTGTCATCTGTTGGCTCTGTAAACCTGGGTCCTTAATAAGGGTCCAGCAGCTAAATCACCCTTAGTCCTTCTACTTCGAAGATCATCAGTTCCTTTTTCAAATCTATGATGGCATAGTTTTTGTATGCCCAGTCAATCCCCAGGAGTGCTGGATATGGGTCTTTATCCCCCATAATGTCTATTACTTCGAATTCAGTGTGTGTTTTTACTCCTGCTACATCGACCTCTACATTCTCCAATCTTCCGATGGGCAGTATACAATATTGATTTTCCATTCTCAACTGAATTGGCGAATACTTCAGTTGTGGCTTCCCCATTGCCTCCCAGGTCTTCCAGGGTAGGATGTTTACGTCCAATCCTAGATCTAGCATGGTGTCCTTTATCTAGAATCCTGCCACTTGCACATTGATTTGGAATTCCTTCCCACTTCTCTTCTTATTCCGCTTCACCCTCCTGGAGGCTTTCTCTGACCAGACTTCACATGGTTGTCCCACGTCCTCTTGCTCTATGGACACTACGGCTTTCAAGATTTTTCGTAATTCCCTTAGCATGGTCTCATCTTCAACAATTTTTAAGAATAGTTTAAACTATTCCCCAATGGGTTTGGCAGGGCCGGGCACATAGACTTGTGGACCTCGGGTGTCCCTGTCTTTAGTCATCCCTTCAAACAATTTGGATGCTTCTTGGTAATACTGATTTTTGCGCTCGGGCTAATACGCCTTTAGTGGTGACGCTGCTTTGACGATCACATTTGACTATATTGATATTTGTTGCGGGGAGACCCTCACCGATTCGGGGCTTTCCATTCACCAGGTTAGCCCCTCGCTGTCTGGTCCTCTCTTCCCATTTCGCAATGAGATCTGGGCAGTCTTTTGTCGCATGGGTGTTAACTCTACACTGCGAACACCATGGTCTTCTTGGGAGCAGGCATTCCCTTGCAACATGTCCCTCCTGGCTGCAATTGTAGCATCTTAAGGGTCCTCTACCCCCGATCTCCCTCCACGTCCATTTCCTCCTCGCCCCCCTTGATTTGCTTCATTGACTATGAATGTGGATCTATCCAACCTTTCAGCTAGAGCATCCAGTGCTTGGCATTGATCGGTGTGATTAGTAGTTGATGCGCAAAACTCATAGTAGTTGTTATTGGGGACGCTAGAGTACTTTTGCACCACTAGACACATTTGCGATAAGTGTCCATACGTTTTACAAATTTTGTAGAAATCTGCATTATTCCTTCCTGGGAAGGGTCCTTGCACCCCGATGGCTGCAACCCTTGCAGTTGAAGTGATTCCTGATGACCCTGCCACCCCTCCTGCTTGCTTAAGACCCCGCAGTCGCGGGAATTCCGTCACAATGTGCCCCTCCACCAAGCAATGGGTGCACCAAACATTGGGCCTAGCCGGTCGTATGGGCTGAAGATCCCTCAGCTTCTCGGTCAGGTTCGCGATCTAGCTTTGCAAGCTCATGATTGCTAGATCTTGCAGACTTGTGCCTCCCCAGTATTCGTGGGGATATCCTGCCATTACTTCTATCTGAGATGCTTGTTGTAAGGCATCTTGCAAGGTTCCTATCTTTTGTTGTGTCAACAGTGTCCTGGTCAAGGGCAAGAGTGCCTTGATGAACTAGTCCTGCTGGTGGTTCGAGTCCAAAGTGTAACCTAGCTTAGCAATGGCATCCTTAAACCTTTACATGAACTCCCAAGCAGTCTCTCCCTCCCTCTATTTAATTTCCCACAACTCTGATAGCCACTTGTGTTTCGAGGTTGGGGTTGCTGAACTTTGATGGATGTTGGTTCCTCGTCGAACAACTTCCTCATTTTGTCACCCATATTGTAGCCATCTTCGAGCCAACATGGGTGTCGATCTTGCGTTTCTTCTTCCGCAACCTTCAAGGAGGACCCCCCATACGCTCCTGGTTGCAATCCCACATCCGTAACATTTCGAGATAGTCCTCCTCCAATTCCCTATTGCGATCTTATTTCCGCATCCTGCAGGGAGTGCCCTTCCTCCTCTTCTTGATTCCGACATCCCTTCATCCCATCTTCGGGTGCCCTAGCATCCTCTTCCCCCTCCATCTCAGCTCGAGGTTTCTCCATCACCACTCCTATCAGGCGGGACCCTCTCCTTTTTTCCCTAGGGCCCAAGCTACTCTTGCCTTCCACTTATCCGCTAGCAGCACCCTTCTTTGTGCTCTAACATCCCTGCTCTCTTTGATCCCTCTGCATCCATCCCCCTGCAACATTGTTATCCCCTTATGGGCAGCATTTTCCCCTTTAGTTCCTTCCCTCGATATTGGGGTTTTACACTTCCATCCCGGCAGTGAATAGAGATAGCAATCCCTCTTCTACCAAAAGCATATTAATCCATGTCGAGATTTACCCTATCAATTTCCCCCTTAGCTCAGAGTTGAACACTGCCTCCACCTTTGAGTAGGACAGATAGCTTTTTGCAACAAACTCAACCATGTATCCTTCCACCGTAGTTCTCACCTAGAAATTAACTGCTCTCGTCAGCTCATTATCCAGTTGTTGTAATAATGCAATCTCAGATGAAGTCCAACTATGGAACGCTCTCACCGATCCGCTTGAAGGACTTTGTCACTTCAGTTCCCTCAACCAATTCTACAGGTCCTAAAGGAATTTGCACCAAAAAACTTCATATTGGTCGTCTGAGCTATCGAAGTATAAGATCTCCTTACACACCTTGCCGATCGGCTGATTCCTACTAGCAGCCCTTTCGACCACAAATTGGTCTATTTTGTGGTTCCACCAGTTTCTGATCTCTCTCTTAAACATCCTCGACACCATATTATGAACCAGTTCTCCTAACTTTAGGTCCCAGCAACAGAACCATTTGTTGGCTCGAATGAGTCATCAGGGAAAAGACCCCAGGTTCAAGCATGTAAGGCCAACAATGGTTTGTTGTAGTCTAGGAGAACGCTCACATTTTCACCTCACCCCAAAGGGCAAGGAGCCTCACCCAAAGTGCACCGTAACCAAAAGGGGAGAAGGGCTCAGCATGGAATCGAGGGGATATCAGTTGAACATAAGCGATCATACACATATGCATTCATAATACATGGAACAGAGATAATGAAACCCTAAAATCATACACAAGGACTCATCATAAATACCACAGAACTAACAACATTCTAGTATCGATCTAGCAAGCACCAGCTTCATGCAACAAGGAGACTATTTAAAATTTTAATAAGCCCACAGAACATGATGCACAATGCGCTATGAGTCTTAACAACCATCAAATATGATTTCATTAAAGCAACGGAACAAAATAGATTATAACTTGGCATCTCTACATCAACAATACATAAAATAACTGGCTCAGTAGCTCGGGTCAGATCTGCTCCGCAACCCAGTTCCTTGGTTTCCAGCTCTTCCTGCTTCTGCTCTTTTGTCTATGTACCTCCTAGGTAGCAAAATCCTTTAGCATCTGGCAGGTCCATCCTCAATAACAACCCCAACTATCAACAAAACCCATCAACAACAATAACATATTTCTTTCTGTTCTTCCTCTTTTTATATCCTCCCCGGCTCCCTAGACTGCCAGTTCTCACTCGGCTGCTTGCTTCCTTGGATGCCTTTGTACCATCCTATCTCCTTAGCTGTCTTTGCCTTTCGCTACCACCTTTCTACAACTTCTCATTCCGCAACCCAATCGTTGCTGCCGTTTGTCCTTTCTCGCCCTATGGTTGGTCAAAATTGGTCAAAACTCTTCAAAATTAATGAAGGTTCCAACACTAGCCAATATAGATGTCGAAAAAATCTATTAACTTCCTATGTTCAAATTTAATGCTGCAAGTTTTCTTCAATTTACTTCTGCAAATGTTCAAATTTCAGTAGGACAATCTGTTTATCAAGTACCACTGCTGAGTAGAGAAGACATTGAATGGGGAATGGAAAATGGATTTAAATATGTTCATCCGGGAATGATTCAATTTGGAATCAATCCATTAGTTAGGCCAGGCCTTAACAGCTCCTACCTAAGTTGTGTTCTATACTCTAGACATAATGATTTCAATGATGCATTAATAGGAGGGTTTCACAGTCCATTAAATAATGGACCTGTATGGTCATTTATGGTTCCCATATATCATATCTCTCTCACTGATCCATACATAAATCAGTTTCTCCAAGCATATATTCAGTTCAATGGTTTTGATGTGGCCCTAGGCACTCATATTGCTAAGTTACATACTTCAGTCTGTTTCTGATTCGTAACTACATGTATGCCTGCCATAATTCAAAAATTGACAAAAATAGCTTTGAAAGAAGGTGTTGCTGTTGGACCAGGAAATACTACCCCTCTCCAATTAGGTTTCACAGAGGTATCTTTGCCTAATGAATGGGATAGTCAGTATACACCTATTCCTAAAAATTATCCTCAGTTAGCCTCTACCTCATATCAGTTGGAAAAATTCATTGCTTCTAATGGATCTAGCAAAAATATATTTGGTAAATCCAAATATACAGATGGAAAAAAGTCCATTCCTTTAGTAAGACTCCATCAGAATATATCATTTCCTAAACAACCAAAGTCCTCCATGAAACTTTCATATAGTATGAAGATTCTAGTTTCTCCTTATCAAAAACATGTGCAAAACCATAAGGCTACTACTTCTACAGATTGTATTTTTTGCCATAAACAACAAGAAGAACGAAGGAAATTTTTTTCCCTAACCAATGAAGAAATTGGTCATTCTTTGGTGGATCATAAAGGCCAACACCCTGACTGCAAGGATTGCATACATATATTTGTACCTCTTAAATATTTTAAGATGTATATTCTTCCAAGGGAAAAGACTAGAACATTACCTATTTTTCCAGAAAGACATCTAAATCTAGGTAATAGCACTCAAAATTTCAAAAATGGAACTTTATGAGGAGATTTACAATTTATTCATTTAAGAAATCCTCCAGACCCAGAGCCGGCTGAATAAATCAAGATGCAAAATTATTCAAATTATCAATATGTTTGCCTCTCTCAAAATCTAGATGATATTGCTAAAGATGTTATTGAATTAAAAGAGCATATCAAAAGGTTACATCAGACAATAGATAGTTTACAAGATGGATATGATAAGAAATTAATTGAAATCTCGACACAGTTAGATACCATTAGCCGTGTTGTAACAAATTTTCATAATGCTCTTCCTAGACCACACTCTCCTCCATACTTCAAGGCAGTCGACCAAGAAGGACCAAAACTCACTTACCATAGACATAAATCTGATCCATTATTTCTTAAGGCAATTATGAAAGAAGAAGAAGAAACAATACGAAAAATCAAGAAGGGATCAGATTTAACTAGAGAGAAATTTACACTAGTAAGTGATAAATTATCTAGTTTTATTCTAGATATTAAAGGAAAAGAAACTTCCCACAGAGAATCAGGGGAAGGATCTTCTAAGTAAAAAAAAGAAGAGTCTTTTCGATTTTCAAATAAAAATGCCAAGTTCATAGAAGGAGATGTATCATCCCAAAATCAATCCAATCCTTTCACTAGATGGACACAACTTCTAGTAGAGACTGATGAAAAATCAGATCCAGAATATTTTAGAACTATTGGAAATTCTTTATTTATAAACTTTGATTGTTTAAATAGAGATCAGACATTGATTCTCCTCCAAAGGATTAACACTTGGGCATCACAGAAAAAAGTTGAAACCAAACAGACTTGGAAATATCTAGTGATCCAAATCACTTGGGCATTAAAAGGAAATGCTCAACTATGGTGGGAACATATAGATAAATCTGAATAGAATTACAGACTTTGTAGCATAGCACAGAGCGTGTGGATCGACCTTAGAAAAGTCTCAGACTCAATGCTTCCTATGAGTCCTGCCACTTTAGGTTCACATATGCATCCAAGTGCACATGCACAGGCTTGTCGAACTCGACCTAAGATAGAATGATAGAGAGCTTGTAGAAAAAGAGAGATCTAGTGACTCGAATGCCCAAATGGAAATACACTTTCTTTATTTATAGGATTTCAAGAGAGCATCTAGTCTCTTCTCAAGATATGACCTATTTCTACATAAATTGTACAAACTATAGATCTCAAATCTAAACTTTTCCGTAGTTTCTCTTAAATGTGGGTCAAGTCCCACCAAAAGTCCAAGAAGTGCTCCGAGTTTCATATATTCATTCGGAAAGTTAACCTAAGATTTACACAGTGGAGATTCTTTATGGAGAGAACCCACTAAACACCAAAAGTAACGATCATTATTGCCCTTAAAGCTTTACATAGTGGAGATTCTTTATGGAGAGAACCCACTAAAAAACAAAAGTAATGATCATTATTGTCCTTAAAGTTATTACACAGTGGAGATTCTTTTACAAAGAGAACCCACTAAACAGTGAAAGTAAAATTTGTACAATAGAAAAGAGAGATGCTCTTAATAATACCCTTTCAGACTATGGTCAGAGTCATATCCACTTGGAGGAGAATAATCATCTTTTTCTTAAGAGTCTTCATGGAGAGTTGGCTGGGCCCCAGGAATAACTTGATCAAGCCAGTGAGGAGAAAATTGTCCAAGACAAGCGTAGAAAGGACTGTACATGAAATGATGATCTAGCTGATCAGATGGAAGACGGGTATCTCCAAAAAATTCTACAGCCAAATGGAACTCATTCTGAGCAGCGAGGTTGACTATTGTAACTTGGTGAGATAAAATAAATGCAAAGATGTTGTAAGCCAATGCCCCTTACTGTAATTCAATTTTGAGAAGATTGATCATAGCTTTTGCAAAAATATTTTTGATCTCAGAAGTTCTAGGAGAAAACATATAGAACAAAACTTCTAGCCAGGGGATGCATTACTTGTAATTGCTCATTATATATTCACAATACATATAAACATAGATTTCCTTGTGTGTCCGAGAAAACTAGAGTGTGCCATAATATTCATACCATGTGATAGTGGGGTGATAAATATAAGCAATGTGAAAATTCCCAGTGTGTCCAAAATAAATATGGATATTATTTATTAAGTTCCAATTGATGTCATATGCAAGTCTTCCATTCTGAGAATTATACCATTTGAAAAAAATCATTTGTTGAACCTCAATGGGAAGTAATTTGATTTTAGTGACTAGGCATTCCCAACAAAATTCATGCCTGCAATCTGAACAGACCTCAATTTGGAACCTTGTTTCTTGGAATTATAGATTTCCCTTGTTTTGAAGACTTTGATTTCTTGGGTAGGATTGCTACCTTCTCTGGTGAGCATATCTGCAAGGTAGTTTTATTTACTTGATTTGTATATGATTTCAAAATCAAATCCATCAAACCATAATGCCCATCATAAAATTCTTGAATTTCCTTGTTCTAACAGATGTTTGTTTCCAAGCATTCCTTTCATATGCTTGAGATATGTTTTTACCATAAAATGGACACTTTTCAAGAAGAGATGGAATCTCTTGATGCCTCTCTTGACAGCTAGAATTTATTTGTGTGAGGAGGGATATTTTAATTCAATATCTGAAAATGTCCCTGATGTGTAGGCACAAAATTCTTCCTTTTTATGTTGTTTCTGTAACAAAACTGCAGCCCATACATGATTAGAAGCATCTATTTCTAAAATGAAAGGCAAATTATCTTGTGGTAAAGTAAGAGCAGGAAGAGTTTTAATTTGATCCTTGATTTCTATGACTGCTTTTGTCATGGCATCTATCCATACTGCATTCTTCTTAAGCCTTTGTTGTATGACCTTTGTATCTGCTGACTGTTTTTCATAGAAATTTCTGATATAGTTCAAACATCCAAGGAACCGTTGAGTTGTCTTGATATCTGGAAACTGGTCTGGGAATTTTAATAAATTTTGCAAAACATGATCTTGTAACATTATCTTTCCCCGTGAAATGACAAGACCAAGATAGTTTATCTTGGTTTGAGCATTGAAAAACTTGTCTGGTCCGGAGGACAATACTAAACCATGCTTATACACAAGCTCATAGAAGGCTTCAAGATGGATTTTACATTCTTGGAGATCTTTGCTGAAAACTAATAAATCATCTATATATACAATGACAAAATTTAAATGTCTGAATATATCTTCCATTCTTTTCTAAAATTCAGACGGTGCATTCATTAAACCAAAGGGTAGATCTGTCCATTGATATTGACCGTTTGGGAAAACAAATGTTGTTTTGAATATGTCACTTGGAACAATTCCTATTTGCCAAAATCCACTCTTCAGATCAAATTTGCTAAAAATGTTAGCTTGAGAAATTCTAGCTAACAAGATTTCTTTGTTTGGAAGAGGATACCTGATAGGAGAGAGGGCATCATTTAGAGCTTTATAGTTTATGACTAACCTCTTCTTTCCTTGTTTTTGTTCTGAATGCTTGTTGACATAGAAGGCTAGGCATGCCCATGGGCTTTTTGATGGTTCAATAAGACCTTTGTCAAGAAATTGTTGAATTTTTTGTCTGCATAACTCTTGTTCGGAAGGGCTCATATGATTTGTTGATGCCTTTTGTGGAGTTTGTCTCATACCTTCTTTATATGGGAGTGTGATGAAATATTTTTCTCTGAACCAGAATGCATCAGGGTGTTCTGACATGCAATTCTGTTTGAGTTTCTCAAGCACTTATTTTAAGACCTCAGGTGCATGGAGATCTACATTTTTGATGATTTTCTGAATTTTTGTGAGATCTTTAAGAGAAACTTCCATATCTTTTGCTTTTTTGTCAGGATCAATTTTTATGATAAAATTGTTTTTGGCTGCAACCTGAACTTTTGAAAGCTGGATTGTAAAAGTTATACTGTTCTTATCTACAATAATTGGCATATATTTCTGTACAAAATCCTATCCTAACAAAATATCAACACCTGCATCATAATTGTATAATGTAACATATGTTACCAGATTATTCAACAGAATAGGAAAATCTAGAGAAACAAAATAGACCTTCATGATTTGTTGGTTGACCGCTTTGAATTAGATTTGTGTTGGCTACCAATAGTATGATGGAATTGCTTTGTATTTGGAGCAACTGCTTATTTCACCTGTGTCGATTTGAGCATCTAGTTGATAAAGTTTATAGCCTGGTATTTTGATGCCAATTTGGATGACCAATCTATCTCCAATCCCACTAATTTCTTTTAATTCAGATTCTTCAAATTCTTTTTCTGAATCTGAGTTTTTCAGATATTCAACTTCATAATTGGGTTTAAGTGGAATTTCTGCTTCTTAAGTCATCATGGTGACAAACTAGGAGTTCAATTCATTAAGCAATTGGATACCTTGCTTAATATCATTGGTTGTTGTGGCTATTAAATTTTTATTTTTTCTGATCCTATTCTCAACATGACTGATTTGGTCTTCTAGAGTACCTCTAAGAGAAGTATAATTAGGAGGTAAATCTACTCTTTCGTCAACTTGTAAAAGGGTCCTGATAGGAGGAACACTCTTTTGTAATTCATTTATTCTTTTCTGAAGCCTACTTCTTAGGACAACTAGGTTGGGAGACAATTTATCAATATGTTGTTGAAGATGGCTGATTTCATTTGAAATGTTATATCCCGAGAACATTTTACAATCTTCTATGAATGTACAATCATTGTTTTCATCATCACTAATATTTACATCTAATCTCTGAAAATGATGTGTTAAATCTTCATCATCTGAACTGGAACTATATACTGAAAAACATTATGTTGAAGAATCATAGTCTGAAACTAGTTCCCATTCGGCTGGATTATATGATGAAGAAAACAAGTTAAAAAGTTTGACTTGTGTCTTTTGCTTTCTGGATGGACATTTGTTAGCCCAATGGCCTCTTTGTCCACATATAAAACATTTGCTTTTATCAGTAGTAGCAGGTCTTATTTTCTTTGTAAAAATATATTTCGATCTTCTTTTTTTAGATGATGGCATGAATCTTTTCTTCTTACCTTTCCATTTGGGTTTGGAGAAATTACAATGCTGATATTTTTGCTGAGGATTTCTTTTCAAAGTTTTGTAACACCCAAATATATATGTCCCTGAAAACATATCACAAAGCTGAGGACTGAAATCTAACTGCTTTTTAATATTTCTTTTGTTCTTATATGCTGCACATTCATTTCTAAGGATGGTGAGGATATGCTGATGAAGTGTTGCCAAAGAAAGAGAATCAATAGAAATCTTTTTCTTAGCTAGTTCTTGTGTGACTAGCTCTGGAATTATTCTTGGCATAGAAGCAATATAATGTTGCAAATATGCTACATTCTCATGATCTAGAATCTTACAATAAAGCCCTTGCATAATGCAATAATACTCAGTGGGTAAGTCAAGATCACACAATCTTTGACTCATGAATAACTGAGCATAATCAAACTCATTTGAAGTTATAATTCCAAGGAATTCATGTGATAATGCTAAGAGTATGGCTTCTAAAGGATCATCTTTGTTCAAGATGTCAATCTGTTCAAATAATTATGGTATCAGAGCCATTCATATGTTATGTATTTTGGAAAATAATTTAGTGAAATCTCTTGTTATCGTGATTTGTGATCATTCCCTCTTGTTGAGTGCCATTGAAGCCGAGGAAGGGGTGGAGTGCGTCGTTAGGGCGTGAAGAGTTATGACTAATCAAGTTATTCTGCTACAAGAATTTTCTAGGTGCATAAGTTATTCCATTCTTCTAATGGCTAATAATTCTTATAGTTTGATCGACAATTCAGAGCGTAAAGCTGCTCATGAAAAACATTGGGCTTTCTTGAAATATTTTAATAAGAAAGAATCAAATCCTATTTATAATGCAAGAATAGTCCTGCAGGAATTTGACCCTCAACCAAATTGGCTACTACCCAATATAGCTGTCGAAAAAAATATATGAACTTTCTATGTTCAAATTTAAAGCTACAAGTTTGTTTTGATTTACTTCTGTAAATGTTTCAATTTCAGTAGGACAATCTGTTTATCAAGTACCACTACTGAGTAGAGAAGACATTTAATGGGGAATATAAAATGGATTTAAATGTGTTCATCTGGGCATGATTCAATTTGGAATCAATCTATTAGTTAGGCTAGACCTTAACACATCCTACCTAAGTTTTGTCCTGGACTCTAGACATAATGATGTCAATGATGCATTAATAGGAGGGTTTCAAAGTTCATTAAATAATGGACCTATATGGTCATTTGTGGTTCCCAGATATCAGATCTCTCTCACTGATCCATACATAAATCAGTTTCTCCAAGCATATATTCAGTTCAATGGTTTTGATGTGGCCCCAGGCACTCATATTGCTCAGTTACATACTTCAGTCTGTTTGTGATTCGTAACTACATCTATGCCTGCCATAAATCCAAAATTGACAAAAAGAGCTTTGAAAGAAGGTGTTGTTGTTGGACCAGGAAATACTACCCCTCTCCAATTAGGTTTCACAGAGGTATCTTTGCCTAATGAATGGGATAGTCAGGATACACCAATTCCTCAAAAGTATCCTTAGTTAGCCTCTACCTCAAATCAGTTGGAAAAAGTCATTGCTTCTAATGGATCTAGCAAACAATGATTTGGTAAAGCCAAATATATAGATGGAAGCAAGTCCATTCCTTCAGTAAGACTCCATCCAAATATATCATTGCCTAAACAACTAGACTCCTCCATGAATCGTTCATATAGTATGAAGATTCTGGTTTCTCCTTATCAAAAACATGTACAAAACCATAAGGCTACTACTTCTGCAGATTGCAGTTTTTTCCATAAACAACGAGAAGAACAAAGGAAATTTTTTTCCCTAACCAATGAAGAAATTGGTCATTCTTCTGTGGATCATAAAGGCCAAAATCATGAATTCAAATATTGCATACAAATATTTGTACCTCTTAAATATTTTAAGATGTATATTCTTCCAAGGGAAAAGACTGGAACATCACCAGTTTTTCTAGAAAGACATCTAAATCCAGGTAATACCACTCAAAAGTTCAAAAATGGAACTTTGCAAGGAGATCTAATATTTATTCATTTAAGAAATCCTGTAGACCCAGAGCCAGCTAAACAAATCAAGATGGAAAATTATTCAAATTATTAATCTGTTAGTCTCTCTCAAAACCTAGATGATATTGCTAAAGATGTTCTTGAATTAAAAGAGAATATCAAAAGGGTGCATCAGACAATAGATAGTTTATCATTAGCCGTGATGTAACAAATTTTCATAATGCTCTTCCTAGACCACAATCTCCTCCAGACTTCGATGCAGTAGACCAAGAAGGACCAAACTTCACTTACCATAGACATAAATCTGATTCATTGTTTCTTAAGGCAATCATGAAAGAAGAAAAATAAACAATAGGAAAAATCAAGAAGGGATCAAATTTAGCTAGAGAGAAATTTACACTAGTAAGTGATAAATTATCTAGTTTGATTCTAGATATCAAAGGAAAGGAAACTTCCCGCAGAGAATCAGGTGAAGGATCTTCTAAGTCAAAAAGAGAAGAGTCTTTTGAATTTTCAAATAAAAATTCCAAGCTCACAGAAGGAGATGTATCTTCCCAGAATCAATCCAATCCTTTCACTAGATCGACACAACATCTAGCAGAGACTGATGAAAAATCAGATCCATAATGATTTAGACATAGGAGGGTTTCAAAGTCCATTAAATAATGGACATGTATGGTCATCTATGGTTCCCATATATCAGATCTCTCTCACTGATCCATAAATAAATCATTTTCTCCAAGAATATATTCAGTTTAATGGTTTTGATGTGGCCACGAGCACTTATATTTCTTAGTTACATACTTCAGTCTATTTGATATTCGTAACTACATCTATGCCTGCCATAAATCCAAAAATGAAAAATGGAGCTTTGAAAGAAGGTGTTGTTGTTGGACCAGGAAATACTACCCCTCTCCAATTAGGTTTCACAGAGGTATCTTTTCCTAATGAATGGGATAGTCAATATACACCTATTGCTCAAAAGTATCCTCAGTTAGCCTCTACCTCAAATTAGTTGGAAAAAGTCATTCCTTCTAATGGATCTAGAAAACTTAGATTTGGTAAAGCCAAATATATAGATGGAAGCAAGTCCATTCCTTCAATAAGACTCCATCCAAATATATCATTGCCTAAACAACCAGAGTCCTCCATGAATCGTTCATATAGTATGAAGATTTCGGTTTCTCTTTATCAAAAACATGTGCAAAACCATAATGCTACTACTTCTGCAGATTGTATTTTTTGCCATAAACAACTAGAAGAACGAAGGAAAAGTTTTGCCCTAACCAATGAAGAAATTGGTCATTCTTCTGTGGATCATAAAGGCCAACATCCTGACTACAAAGATTGCATACAAATCTTTGTACCTCTTAAAGATTTTAAGATGTATATTCTTCCAAGGGAAAAGACTAGAACATCACCTATTTTTCTAGAAAGACATCTAGATCTAGGTAATAGCACTCAAAATTTTTAAAATCGAACTTTGAAAGGAGATCTACAATTTATTCATTTAAGAAATCCTGCAGACCCAGAGCCGACTCAACAAATCAAGATGCACAATTAATCAAATTATCAATATGTTTGTCTCTCTCAAAACCTAGATGATATTGCTAAAGATGTTCTTGAATTAAAAGATCATATCAAAAGGTTGCATCAGACAATAGATAGTTTACAAGATGGATATGATAATAAATTAACTGAAATCTCAACACAGTTAGATACCATTAGTCATTCTGTAACAAATTTACATAATGCTCTTCCTACACCATACTCTCCTCCACACTTCGAGGTAGTGGACCAAGAAGGACCAAAATTCACTTACCATGGACATAAATCTGATTCATTATTTCTTAAGGCAATTATGAAAGAAGAAGAAGAAACAATAGGAAAAATCAAGAAGGGATCAGATTTAGCTAGAGAGAAATTTGCACTAGTAAGTGATAAATTATCTAGTTTGATTCTAGATATCAAAGGAAAAGAAACTTCCCATAGAGAATCAGGTGAAGGATCTTCTAAGTCAAAAAGAGAAGAGTCTTTTCAATTTTCAAATAAAAATGCCAAGTTCGCAGAAGGAGATGTATCATCCCAGAATCAATCCAATCCTTTCACTAGATGGACACAACGTCTAGCAGAGACTGATGAAAAATCAGATCTAGAATCTTTTCAAAGTATTGGAAATGCTCTATTTATAAACTTTGATTGTTTAAATAGAGATCAGACATTGATTCTCCTCCAAAGGATTAACACTTGGGCATCACAGAAAAAAGTTGAAACCAAACAGCCTTGGAAAGATGTAGTGATCCAAATCACTTGGGCATTAACAGGAAATGCTCGACTATGGTGGGAACATCTAGATAAATCTGAATAGATTGACATCTTGAACAAAGATGATCCTTTAGAAGCCATACTCTTAGCATTATCACATGAATTCCTTGGAATTATACCTTCAGATGAGTCTCATTATGCTCAGTTATTCATGAGTCAAAGATTGTGTGATCTTGACTTACTCACTGAGTATTATTGCATTATGCAAGGGCTTTATTATAAGATTCCAGATCATGAGAATGTAGCATATTTGCGACATTATATTGCTTCTATGCCAGGAAGAATTCCAGAGCTAGTCACACAAGAACTAGCTAAGCAAAAGATTTCTATTGATTCTCTTTCTTTGGCAGCACTTCATCAACATATCCTCACCATCCTTAGAAATGAATGTGTAGCATATAAGAACAAAAGAAATCTTAAAAAGCAGTTAGCTTTCAGTCCTCAGCTTTGTGATATGTTTTCAGAGACATATAGATTTGGGTGTTACAAAACTCCGAAAAGAAATCCTCAGCAAAAATCTCAGCATTGTAATTGCTCCAAACCCAAATGGAAAGGTAAGAAGAAACAATTCATGCCATCATCTGAAAAAAGAAGATCCAGATATATTTTTAGAAAGAAAAGAAGACCTGCTACTGCTGATAAAAGAAAATGTTTTATATGTAGACAAAGAGGCCATTGGGCTAACAAATGTCCATCCAGAAAGCAAAAGACACAAGTCAAACTTTTTAACTTGTTTTCTTCATCATATAATCCAGCCAAATGGGAACTAATTTCAGGCTATGATTCTTCAGCAAAATGTTTTTCAGTATATAGTTCCAATTCAAAGGATGAAGATTTAAAACAACATTTTCAGAGATTAGATGTAAATATTAGTGATGATGAAAACAATTATTGTACATTCATATCAGATTGTAAAATGTTCTCAGGATATAACATTTCAAATGAAATCAGCCATCTTCAACAACAAATTGATAAATTGTCTCCCAACCTAGTTGTCCCAAGAAGCAGGCTTCAGAAAAGAATAAATGAATTACAAAAGAGTGTTCCTCCTGTCAGGACCCTTTTACCAGTTGAAGAAAGAGAAGATTTACCTCCTAATTATACTTCTCTTAGAGGGACTCTAGAAGACCAAATCAGTCAGGTTGAGAATAGGATCAGAAAAAACAAAAATATAATAGCCACAACAGCCAATGATATTAAGCAAGATATCCAATTGCTTGATGAATTGAACTCCCAATTTGTCACCATGATGACTAAAGAAGTAGAACTTCCACTTAAACCCAATTATGAAATTGAATATATGAAAAACTCAGATTCAGAAAAAGAATTTGAAGAATTTGAATTAAAAGACATTAGTGGAATTGGAGATAGATTAGTCATCCAAATTGGCATCAAAATACCAGGCTATAAACTTTATCATCTAGATGCTCAAATCGACATAGGTGCAATGAGCAGTTTCTGCAAATACAAAGCAATTCCATCATACTATTGGTAGCCAACACAAATCCAGTTCAAAGATTTCAACCAACAAATTATGAAGGTCTATTTTGTTGCTCCATATTTTCCTATTCTGTTGAATAATCTAGTAACATATGTTACATTATACAATTATGATGCAGGTGTTGATATTTTGTTAGGACAAGATTTTGTACAAAAATATATGCCAATTATTGTAGATAAGAGCAGTATAACTTTTACAATCTAGCTTTCAAAAGTTCAGGTTGCAGCCAAAAGCAGTTTTATCATAAAAATTGATCCTGACAAAAAAGCATAAGATATGGAAGTTTCTCTTAAAGATCTCACAAAAAATCTGAAAATCATCAAAAATGCAGATCTCCATGCACTTGAGGTCTTAAAAGAAGTGCTTGAGAAACTCAAACAAAATTGCATGTCAGAACACCCTGATGCATTCTGGTTCAAAGAAAAATATTTCATCACACTCCCATATAAAGAAGGTATGAGACAAACTCCACAAAAGGCATCAGCAAATCATATGAGCCCTTCCGAACAGGAGTTATGCAGACAAGAAATTCAACAATTGCTTGACAAAGGTCTTATTGAACCATCAAAAATCCCATGGGCATGCCCAACCTTCTATGTCAACAAGCATTCAAAACAAAAATGAGGAAAGAAGAGGTTAGTCATAAACTATAAAGCTCTAAATGATGCCCTTTCTCCTATCAGGTATCCTCTTCCAAACAAAGAAATATTGTTAGCTAGAATTTCTCAAGCTAACATTTTTAGCAAATTTGATCTGAAGAGTGGATTTTGGCAAATAGGAATTGTTCCAAGTGATAGATTCAAAACAACATTTGTTGTCCCAAATGGACAATATCAGTGGATAGTTCTACCCTTTGGTTTAAAGAATGCACCATCTGAATTTCAAAAAATAATGGAAGATATATTCAGACATTTAAATTTTGTCATTGTATATATATATATGATTTATTAGTTTTCAGCAAAGATCTCCAAGAACATAAAATCCATCTTGAAGCCTTCTATGAGCTTGTGTATAAGCATGGTTTAGTATTGTCCTCCGAACCAGACAAATTTGTCATTGCTCAAACCAAGATAAACTATCTTGGTCTTTTCATTTCATAGGGAAATATAATGTTACAGGATCATGTTTTGAAAAATTTATTAAAGTTCCCAGACCAGTTTCTAGATATCAAGACAACCCAATGGTTCCTTAGATGTTTGAACTATATCATAAATTTCTATGAAAAATAGTCAGCAGATACAAGTTTCATACAAAAAAGGCTTAAGAAGAATGCAGTATGGACAGATTCCATGAAAAAAGCATTCAGAGCAATCAAGGATAAAATTAAAACTCTTCCTCCTCTTGCATTACCACAAGATAATTTGCCTTTCATTTTAGAAATGGATGCTTCTAATCATGTATGGGTTGCAATTTTGTTACAGAAACAACATAAAAAGGAAGAAGTTTATGCCTACGCATTAGGGACATTTTCAGATACTGAATTAGAAAATCCCTCCTCACACAAATAAATTCTGGCAGTCAAAGGAGGCATCAAGAGATTCCATCTCTTCTTGAAAAGTGTCCGTTTTACGATAAAAATGAATCTCAAGCATATGAAAGGAATGCTTGGAAACAAACGTCTGTTAGAACAAGGAAATTCAAGAATTTTACAATGGGCATTATGGTTTGATGGATTTGATTTTGAAACCATATACAAATCAAGTAAAGAAAACTGCCTTGCAGATATACTCACCAGAGAAGGTAGCAATCCTACCCAAGAAATCAAAGTCTTTGGAACAGGAGAAACCTCTAATCCACGTGACAAAGGTTCCAAATTGAGCTCTGTTCAGATTGAATGCATGAATCTTGTTGGGAATGTCTAGTCACTAAAATCAAATTACTTCCCATTGAGGTTCAACAAATGATTTTGTTCAAATGGTATAATTCTCATAATGGAAGACTTGCATATGACATCAACTGGAACTTAATAAATAATATCCATATTTATTTTGGCCACACTAGAAATTTGCACATTGCTTATATTTATGACCCTGCTATCACATGGTATGAATATTATGGCATACTCCAGTTTTCTCGGACACACAAGGAAATCCATGTTTATATGTATTGTGAAGATATAATGAGAAATTACAAGTCTTGGATCGCCTGGCTAGAAGTTTTGTTCTATATGTTTTCTCCCAGAACTTCTAAGATCAAAAATATTTCTACAGAAGTTATGATCAATCTTCTCAGAATTGAATTACAAGAAGGCGCATTGGCTTACAACATCTTTGCATTTAGTTTATCTCACCGAGTTACAATAGTCAACCTCACTGCTCAAAATGAGTTCTATTTGGTTGTAGAACGTTTTGGAGATGCCTATCTTCCAACTGATCAGCTAGATCATCATTTCATGTATAGTCCTTTCTACACTTGTCTTGGACAATTTTCCCCTCATTGGCTTGATCAAGTTATTCTTGGGGCCCAGCCAGCCCTCCATGAAGACTCTTTGGAAAAAGACGATTATTCTCCTCCAAGTGGATATGACTCTGATTGTAGTCCGAAAGGATATTATTAAGAGCATCTCTCTTTTCTCTTGTACAAATTTTACTTTCAGTGTTTAGTGGGTTCTCTCTGTAAAAGAATCTCCACTATGTAATAACTTTAAGGACAATAATGATCCTTACTTTTGGTGTTTAGTGGGTTCTCTCCATAAATAATCTCCACTATGTAAAACTTTAAGGACAATAATGATCCTTACTTTTGGTGTTTAGTGGGTTCTCTCCATAAAGAATCTCCACTGTGTAAATCTTAGGTTAACTATCCGGACGAATATCTGAAACTCAGAGCACTTCTCTGACTTTTGGTGGGACTTGACCCACATTTCAGAGAATCTACGAAAAAGTTTAGATTTGAGATCAATAGTTTGTACACTTTATGTAGACATAGGTCAGATTTCAAGAAGAGACTAGATGCTCTCTTGAAATCCTATAAATAAAGAAAGTGTATTGCCATTTGGGCATTTGAGTCACTAGAGCTCTCTTTCTACAAGCTCTCTATCATTCTGTCTTAGGTCGAGTTTGACAAGCCTGCGCATGTTCACTTGGATGTATATGTGAACCTAAAGTTCATAAGTTATTATGTTCTTCTAATGGATAATAATTCTTATAGTTTGACAAACAAATCAGAGCGTAAAGTTGCTCATGAAAAACGTTGGACTTTCTTGAAATATTTCAATAAGAAAGAATCAGATCCTATTTATAATGCAAGAATAGTCTCGCAGGAATTTGACCCTTAGCCAAATTGGTCACAAACCAATATAAATGTCGAAAACATCTATGAACTTCCTATGTTTACATTTAAAGCTGCAAGTTTGTTTCGATTTACTTCTGTAAATGTTCCAATTTCAGTAGGACAATCTATTTATCAAGTACCATTGTTGAGTAGAGAAGACATTTAATGGGGAATAGAAAATGAATTTAGATATGTTCATCTGTGCATGATTCAATTTGGAATCAATCCATTAGTTAGGCCAAGCCTTAACACCTCCTTCCTAAGTTGTGTTCTAGACTCTAGATAATGATTTCAATGATGCATTAATAGGAGGGTTTCAAAGTCCATTAAATAATGGACCTGTATGGTCATCTATGGTTCCCAGATATCAGATCTCTCTCACTGATCCATACATAAATCAATTTCTCCAAGCATATATTTAATTCAATGGTTTTGATGTGGCCCCGGGCACTCATATTTCCCAGTTACATACTTCAGTCTGTTTGTGATTTGTAACTACATCTATGCCTGCCATAAATCCAAAATTGACAAAAAGAGATTTGAAAGAAGGTGTTGTTGTTGGACCAGGAAATACTACCCCTCTCCAAGTAGGTTTCACAGAGGTATCTTTTCCTAATGAATGGGATAGTTAGTATACACCTATTGCTCAAAAGTATCCTTAGTTAGCCTCTACCTCAAATCAGTTGGAAAAATTCATTGCTTCTGATGGATCTAGCAAACTTAGATTTGGTAAAGCCAAATATATATATGGAAGAAAGTCCATTCCTTCAATAAGACTCAATCCAAATATATCATTGCCTAAAAAACTAGAGTCCTCCATGAATCGTTCATATGGTATGAAGATTCTAGTTTCTCCTTATCAAAAACATGTGCAAACCATAAGGCTACTACTTCTGCAGATTGTATTTTTTGCCATAAAAAACCAGAAGAATGAAGGAAAAATTTTTCCCTAACCAATGAAGAAATTGGGCATTCTTCTGTGGATCATAAAGGCCAACATCTTGACTGCAAAGATTGCATACAAATCTTTGTACCTCTTAAATATTTTAAGATGTATATTCTTCCAAGGGAAAAGACTGGAACATCACCTGTTTTGCCAGAAAGACATCTAAATCCAGGTAACAGCACTCAAAAGTTCAAAAATGGAACTTTACAAGGAGATCTACAATTTATTCATTTAAGAAATCCTGCAGACCCAGAGCTGGCTGAACAAATCAAGATGCAAAATTATTCAAATTATCAATCTGTTTGTCTCTCTCAAAACCTAGATGATATTGCTAAAGATGTTCTTGAATTAAAAGAGCATATCAAAAGGTTGCATCAGACAACAGATAGTTTACAAGATGGATATGATAAGAAATTAACTGAAATCTCGACACAATTAGATACCATTAGCCGTGCTGTAACAAATTTTCATAATGCTCTTCCTAGACCACACTCTCCTCTAGACTTCGAGGCAGTAGACCAAGAAGGACCAAAATTCACTTACCATAGACATAAATCTGATTCATTGTTTCTTAAGGCAATTATGAAAGAAGAAGAAGAAACAATAGGAAAAATCAAGAAGGGATCAGATTTAGCTAGAGAGAAATTTACACTAGTAAGTGATAAATTATCTAGTTTGATTCTAGATATCAAAGGAAAAGAAACTTCCCACAGAGAATCAGGTGAAGGATCTTCTAAGTCAAAAAGAGAAGAGTCTTTTCAATTTTCAAATAAAAATGCCAAGTTTGTAGAAGGAGATGTATCATCCCAAAATCAATCCAATCCTTTCACTAGATGGACACAACATCTAGCAGAGACTGATGAAAAATCAGATCCATAATCTTTTCAAAGTATTGGAAATTCTCTATTTATAAACTTTGATTGTTTAAATAGAGATCAGACATTGATTCTCCTCCAAAGGATTAACACTTTGGAATCACAGAAAAAAGTTGAAACCAAAAAGCTTTGGAAAGATGTAGTAATCCAAATCACTTGGGCATTAACAGGAAATGCTCAATTATGGTGGGAACATCTAGATAAATCTAAATAGATTGACATCTTGAACAAAGATGATCCTTTAGAAGCCATACTCTTAGCATTATCACATGAATTCCTTGGAATTATACCTTGAGATGAGTCTGATTATGCTCAGTTATTCATGAGTCAAAAATTGTGTGATCTTGACTTACCCACTGAGTATTATTGCATTATGCAAGGGCTTTATTATAAGATTCCATATCATGAGAATGTAGCATATTTGCTACATTATGTTGCTTCTATGTCAGAAATAATTCCATAGCTAGTCACACAAGAACTAGCTAAGAAAAAGATTTCTATTGATTCTCTTTCTTTGGCAGCACTTCATCAACATATCCTCACCATCCTTAGAAATGAATGTGTAGCATATAAGAATAAAAGAAATCTTAAAAAGAAGTTAGCTTTCAGTCCTCAACTTTTTGATATGTTTCCAGAGACATATAGATTTGGGTGTTGCGAAACTCCGAAAAGAAACCCTCAACAAAAATCTCAACATTGTAATTGCTCCAAATCCAAATGGAAAGGTAAGAATAAACAATTCATGCCATCATCTAAAAAAAAAAAGATCGAGATATATTTTTAGAAAGAAAAGAAGACCTGGTACTACTAATAAAAGTAAATGCTTTATATGCAGACAAAGAGGCCATTGGGCTAACAAATTTCCATCCAGAAAGCAAAAGACATAAGTCAAACTTTTTAACTTGTTTTCTTCATCATATAATCCAGCCGAATGGGAACTAGTTTCAAACTATCATTCTTCAACAGAATGTTTTTCAGTATATAGTTCCAATTTAGATGATGAAGATTTAACACAACATTTTCAGAGATTAGATGTAAATATTATTGATGATGAAAACAATGATTTTACATTCATAGCATATTGTAAAATGTTCTCAGGATATAACATTTCAAATGAAATCAGCCATCTTCAACAACAGATTGATAAATTGTCTCCCAACCTAGTTGTCCCAAGAAGCAAGCTTCAGAAAAGAATAAATGAATTACAAAAGAGTATTCCTCCTATCAGGACCCTTTTACTAGTTGAAGAAAGAGAATATTTACCCCCTAATTATACTTCTCTTAGAGGGACTCTAGAAGACAAAATTAGTTAGGTTGAGAATAGGATTAAAAAAAACAGAAATTTAATAGCCACAGCAGCCAATGATATTAAGCAAGATATCCAATTGCTTGATGAATTGAACTCCCAGTTTGTCACCATGATGACTAAAGCAACAGAACTTCCACTTGAACCCAATTATGAAATTGAATATCTAAAAAACTGAGATTCAGAAAAAGAATTTGAAGAATCTGAATTAAAATACATCAGTGGAATTGGAGATAGATTAGTCATCCAAATTGGCATCAAAATACCAGGCTATAAACTTTATCATCTAGATGCTCAAATCAATATAGGTGCAATGAGTAGTTGCTACAAATACAAAGCAATTCCATCATACTATTGGCAACCAACACAAATCCAATTCAGAGCGGTCAACCAACAAATCATGAAGGTCTATTTTGTTGCTCTAGATTTTCCTATTTTGTTGAATAATTTGGTAACATATGTTACATTATACAATTATGATGCAGGTGTTGATATTTTGTTAGGATGGGATTTTGTACAGAAATATATGCCAATTATTGTAGATAAGAGCAGTATAACTTTTACAATCCAGCTTTCAAAAGTTCAGGTTGCAGCCAAAAGTAGTTTTATCATAAAAATTGATCTTGACAAAAAAGCAGAAGATATGGAAGTTTCTCTTAAATATCTCACAAAAATTTAGAAAATCATCAAAAATGTAGATCTCCATGCACCTGAGGTCTTAAAAGAAGTGCTTGAGAAACTCAAACAGAATTGCATGTCAGAACACCCTGATGCATTATGGTTCAGAGAAAAATATTTCATCACACTCCCATATAAAGAAGGTATGAGACAAACTCCACAAAAGGCATTAGCAAATCATATGAGCCCTTTCGAACAAGAGTTATGCAAACAAGAAATTCAACAATTTCTTGACAGAGGTCTTATTGAACCATCAAAAATCCCATGGGCATGCCCAGCCTTCTATGTCAACAAGCATTCAGAACAAAAACGAGGAAAGAAGAGGTTAGTCATAAACTATAAAGCTCTAAATGATGCCCTCTCTCCTATCAGGTATCCTCTTCCAATCAAAGAAATCTTAATAGCTAGAATTTCTCAAGCTAACATTTTTAGCAAATTTGATCTGAAGAGTGGATTTTAGCAAATAGGAATTGTTCCAAGTGACAGATTCAAAACAGCATTTATTGTCCCAAATGGACAATATCAGTGGACAGTTCTACCCTTTGGTTTAAAGAATGCACCGCATGAATTTCAAAAAAGAATGGAAGATATATTCAGAGATTTAAATTTTGTCATTTTATATATAGATGATTTATTAGTTTTCAGCTAAGATCTCGAATAACATAAAATCCATCTTGAAGCCTTCTATGAGCTTGTGTATAAGCATGGTTTAGTATTGTCCTCTGGACCAAAAAAATTTGTCATTGCTCAAACCAAGATAAACTATCTTGGTCTTGTCATTTCACAGGGAAAGATAATGTTATAGGATCATGTTTTGCATAATTTATTAAAATTCCCATACCAGTTTCCAAATATCAAGACAACTCAATGGTTCCTTGAATGTTTGAACTATATTAGAAATTTTTATGAAAAACAGTCAGTAGATACAAAGGTCATACAACAAAGGCTTAATAAGAATGTAGTATGGATAGATGCCATGACAAAAGCAGTCAGAGCAATCAAGGATAAAATTAAAACTCTTCCTCCTCTTGCATTACCACAAGATTATTTGCCTTTAATTTTAGAAACATATGCTTCTAATCGTGTATGGGTTGTAGTTTTGTTACTGAAACAACATAAAAAGGAAGAAGTTTGTGCCTACGCATCAGGGACATTTTCAAATACTGAACTAAGATATCCCTCCTCACAAAACGAAATTCTGGCAGTCAAGAGAGGCATCATGAGATTCCATCTCTTCTTGAAAAATGTCCATTTTACGGTAAAAACAGGTCTCAAGCATATGAAAGGAATGCTCGAAAACAAATTTCTGTTAGAACAAGGAAATTCAAGAATTTTATGATGGGCATTATGGTTTGATGGATTTGATTTTGAAATCATATACAAATCAGGTAAAGAAAACTACCTTGCAGATATTCTCACCAAAGAAGGTAGCAATCCTACCCAAGAAATCAAAGTCTTCGAAACAAGGGAAAGCTCTAATTCCAGGAAACAAAGGTTCCAAATTGAGCTCTGTTCAGATTGCAGGCATGAATTTTGTTGGGAATGTCTAGTCACTAAAATCAAATTACTTCCCATTGAGGTTCAACAAATGATTTTGTTCAAATGGTATAATTCTCAGAATGGAAGACTTGCATATGACATCAACTGGAACTTAATAAATAATATCCATATTTATTTTGGCCACACTAGAAATTTGCACATTGCTTATATTTATGACCCTGCTATCACATGGTATGAATATTATGGCATACTCCAGTTTGCTCAGACACACAAGGAAATCCATGTTTATATGTATTGTGAAGATATAATGAGCAATTACAGGTCTTGGAGCCCCTGGCTAGAAGTTTTGTTCTATATGTTTTCTCCCAGAACTTCTGAGATCAAAAATCTTTCTGCAAAAGCTATGATCAATCTTCTCAGAATTGAATTATAGGAAGGGGCATTGGCTTACAACATCTTTGCATTTAGTTTATCTCACCGAGTTACAACAGTCAACCTCACTGCTCAGAATGAGTTCCGTTTGGCTGTAGAATTTTTTGGAGATACCTGTCTTCCAGCTGATCAGCTAGATCATCATTTCATGTACAGTCCTTTCTACGCTTGTCTTGGACAATTTTCTCCTCACTGGCTTGATCAAGTTATTCCTGGGGCCCAGCTAGCCCTCCATGAAGACTCTTTGGAAAAAGACGATTATTCTCCTCCAAGTGGATATGACTCTGACCGTAGTCCGAAAGGATATTATTAAGAGCATCTCTCTTTTCTCTTGTACAAATTTTACTTTTGGTGTTTAGTGGGTTCTCTCCGTAAAAGAATCTCCACTATGTAATAACTTTAAGGACAATAATGATCCTTACTTTTGGTGTTTAGTGGGTTCTCTCCATAAAGAATCTCCACTATCTAAAACTTTAAGGACAATAATGATCCTTACTTTTGGTGTTTAGTGGGTTCTCTCCATAAAGAATCTCCACTGTGTAAATCTTAGGTTAACTTTCCGGACGAATATCTGAAACTCGGAGCACTTCTCCAACTTTTGGTGGGACTTGACCCACATTTCAGAGAATCTATGGAAAATTTTAGATTTGAGATCTATAGTTTGTACACTTTATGTAGACAGAGGTCAGATTTCGAGAAGAGACTAGATGCTCTCTTGAAATCCTATAAATAAAGAAAATGTATTGCCATTTGGGCATTCGAGTCGCTAGAGCTCTCTCTTTCTACAAGCTCTCTGTCATTTTGTCTTAGGTTGAGTTCAACAAGCCTGCGCATGTGCAGTTTGATGTATATGTGAACCTAAAGTGGCAAGACTCTTAGGAAGCATTGAGTCTGAGACTTTGCTAAGGTCGATCTGCACGCTATGCTACAAAGTTTGTAATTCTGGTATTAGAGCCATTCATATGTTATGTATTTGGAAAATAATTTAGTGAAATCTCTTGTTCTCATGATATGTGAACCTAAAGTGGCAGGACTCTTAGGAAGCATTGAGTCTAAGACTTTGCTAAGGTCGATCCACACGCTCTGCGCTATATATATTGCCTAGGATAAGAGAGACTGGTTTATAATAAGTTGTCAATGCTTCTAAGCATGTAATATAAGTATATTGAATTCCTTGGTTAATCATGCATGTTACGTAGCCCAGTAAATAAGTAAAAGATAAGTAGGAATTCATATTATTGTGTACAGGTTATACCATAAATAAATAAATAATTTATTTTATCCATGGTAAAAGTAAAATTGGTCTAGGGATATGTTACAAGTGGTATCAGAGTAGGCTACCACACTGAGACCTAAGTAGGGTAATTGCGTTAATACCAATTTTTGGCTACCACACTTAGACCTAAGTAGGGTAATTGTGTTAATACCAATTTTTTTTTGTTTTGCTCCACACAGAGAGGGAAAGGATAAGAGGAGAGGTAGTAGCAAAATGACTACCACACCTACTAGGACTCTTATCAATCTCATATCAATTCCGCTACAAGGTCCAAACCCAAAAATGTGGGCTCAGCTAGGGGGGAACTCAAATCCCCATTACTACATTGATAGAAGCAGTACAACAGTTGAAAGCGTAGGTGGAAAAGTTAAGGAATGATAATGAATAGTTGATGCGGGAACAAGAAAGGATAAGTAAAAGTCTCACAGACAAGTAGAATCAAAGTGACTCAATCCAAACTGTTGATAATGGCAATCGGACAGAATCCCACCGACAGATGGTAAACAACCCTTCGAAAAAGAGTGATACTCAGGCATCCGAAGGAGGATCAGAATATGACAATGAAGACTAGGGGAAGACATCCTTGTTGGAAATAATACTGAGGGGGGGGGGGAATCAGTATTATCTAGCAATTTACCAAATCTTCCTTATTTGATCTTTTGAAATATTCTTGCATATCAGTACCATAAAACAATGAGCATGAATAAAGAAAATAGACAGTCACACCAAAGAACACAAGATGTAAGGTGGAAACCCAATGCGGGAGAAAAACCACCTGCTGCAATAATGTCTCTATCTTCTTTCAAGAAATTCTTTTTACAATGATTTTGTACTGGTGCAGTCCTTTACCAGCACGCAGGCTGCAACCTGCAAAGAGCTACAACTCTTTCTTGTTTTCCAGACTTCTCCTGGAAGGGAGCTACAACCCCCTACTTCTTTTTCAAAATGATCAACAAGTATACAACAGATACAGTCTACTACAGATATCAGATCAGTAATTACAGAAACAACCCAGAACACCTTATGAACAGAAATATACAGTTAACAGATCATCTTGAGACAGGGACGCATATTTTCTTTCTGTGGCCTGCGACTGGACGCAGTATACCTTATGCTGTTCTGCGTGCAGACGCACTGTTACTTTTGCTTGTCTGCGACCGACGCACACATCAACACTATCGCGCCGCGTCTTTTGCTTCAGAGACGCACCCAATACCACAGTCGCGCCGCGTCCTTCGCTTCAGAGACGCACCTGATCCTTTACTGTACTGCGTCCCGGCGCACTTTCCCTTCACTGAATCTGCGTCCTTTTAGATATAGAAGATAAGAGGACTTCAGAACCAACCCAAACACTCAGATCCACAGATCTGATCATGCGCCATATAGATCGTAGTCCATTAGAAGATTTACCCTTAAAGATATGGACTAGATCACACCAAGAGATGATCAACCAAGATGATGCATAATCCAAATGAACTCCTTTGCTTTATATAGGCAAGCTTCTCCCCAAAGCGTGGAACAATACCACGAGCCGACACCATAGAAACACGCAACCGTCGGCTAGATACCACACAAGAAGCCCCCACGAGCTTTTCTCTACCTTGAAATGTGTGCACTGGGCGGACGCACCTTCTGAACGGCTGGCCAGCGTCCCTGGACGCGGGTTCTGTATGGAATACCTGCGGGGACGCACTTGCTGAACAAAATTTCCTGCGTCCTTCTTGATTTACCATCTGAAAGAGTTTGCCATCAAGTACAACACCTGAATCATAATGCCAACAAACTCCCCCTTTGGACTTGATGGCAACCACATAATCTTCAGCTTCATCATTCTCCCCCTTTGACATCAAGAGCAAAGGGTATGCTCCCCCTATGCTCATGCTTCTCCAGATTTGTAACCAGAAATCCATCATGAAGGAGACAGAGACATATTGCAGCTATTTCCAAGATCTCCTTCTCCATAATGCCAACAATGCATTATGTGCTCCCCCTGAGCCTATACCATCAATAGGAAGATGGTCAACAGTGAGATGATGCATCAACAACCCCCAGCTTTTGCCTGAGGTATTCAAAAGTGTCCCTGGGCAACGGTTTGGTGAAAATATCAGCAACTTGTTCCTTAGAAGGAACATACTCCAACTTGACCTTCTGTTCAAGTACATGTTCCCGGAGAAAATGGTACTTGATTGGTATGTGCTTGGTTTTTGAATGCATAACCGGATTCTTTGAGATGCTGATTGCACTTGTGTTGTCACATAAGATAGGAATAGGAGGTGTACAAGTGATTTGATAATCCTGCAAAGTCTGCATCATCCAAAGAAGTTGGGTGCAACAAGATGCAGCCGCAACATATTCCGCTTCAGCTGTAGACAAGGCAATTGAACTCTGTTTCTTGCTGAACCAATATACCAGTCTAGAACCCATAAAGAATGCACCACCACTTGTGCTTTTCCTGTCATCCACGCTTCCGGCCCAATCTGCATCTGTATAAGCATGAAGAGTGAGATCTGTATCTCTAGGATACCATAGGCCATAATTTTGAGTCCCTTGAAGATATTTGAAGATTCTCTTTACTGCTTGAAGATGAGTCTCCTTTGGATTTGCCTGAAACCTTCCAACTATTCCAACTGCATGCATGATGTCTGGTCGGGTACCTGTCAAATATAGTAGACTTCCAATCATAGATCTGTAGGTTGGTTGATGAACTGCTGCAGATTCGTCATTTGCACTGAGACTACATCCTGTAACCATGGGTGTACATACTGGTTTTGCATATTCCATGCCATATTTCTTCAAAATCTGCTTGAGATACTTGGTTTGAGATAAAAGGATTCCTCCTTTCTTTTGTTGGATTTGCAAACCAAGAAAGTATGTCAGTTCTCCTAGCAAGGACATCTCAAATTCTTTCTGCATGACTGAGGCAAAGCTTTGACTCATAGCTTCTTCATTACTGCCAAAAATAATGTCATCTACATACACAACAAGTATTAGTAATTTGTCATTTTCAACTTTTATATAAAGAGTGCTATCTGCTGAACCTTTTGAAAAACCTTGTTGATGAAGATATTTGTCCAACCGGTAGTACCAAGCCCTTGGAGCTTGTTTGAGACCATAGAGAGCCTTTTTTAATCGGCATACAAGATTTGGATCGTTTCCAAGAATGAAACCATCTGGCTGTTCAATGTACACTTCTTCATCCAAGTCTCCATTCAGAAAAGCTGATTTCACATCCATTTGAAATACTTTGAAGTTCTGACAACTTGAGAGAGCAAGAAACATTCGGATGGCCTCAAGTCTTGCAACAGGAGCAAAAGTTTCTTCAAAGTCTATTCCTTCTTGCTGTGCATACCCTTTACAAACAAGTCTGGCTTTGTTTCTAATTACTTCTCCATTTTCATTCAATTTATTTTTGAAAACCCATTTTGTTCCGATAACATTCTTATCCTTTGGTCTAGGAACCAGCTCCCAAGTATTGTTCTTTTCGATTTGCTCAAGTTCTTCATCCATTGCTTTCACCCAACATTCATCTTTGCATGCTTCTTTCACATTTTGTGGTTCAGTAGAGGAGAGTAATGCCAAATAACTTGAAGCTTCTGCAACTGTTCTTCTAGTTTGTATACCTGCTTCCTTTTGTCCCATGATCTGAGATTCTGGATGGTTCTTTTGAACATATCTGGATGGAGTCTTTTCTTCTATTCTTGTTCTTTCTTCTGCTTCTTCGTGAGGTCCGTCTTGAAATTGTTCTTGCGGTTCTTCTTCTTCATCATTCTGTCTTTGAGGGTAGCTTTCATCTTCTTCAATGTCTTCACGATGTATTTGCCTAGGAATGTATCCTTTCTCATCAACCACTACATCAATGCTTTCAACAATTCTGCCAAGTCTTTTATTGTAGCATTTGTATGCTTTGCTATGTGGAGAGTAGCCAAGAAGAATTCCTTCATCTGCTCTAGGATCAAGTTTGCCAAGCTGCTCCTCAGTATTTTTGATATAGCATTTGCTCCCAAAGATTTTGAAGTGCTTTACTGAAGGAGTTTTACCACTCCAGAGCTCATGAGGAGTTTGAGTGCTGTTCACTCGGACATTTGTCTTGTTGAGAATAATAACTGCCGCATGTGCAGCTTCACCCCAGAAGGTTGCAGGAGTTCCTGATTCATCAAGCATAGCACGAGCCATTTGCTGGACTGTTCTGTTCATTCTTTCCACTACTCCATTTTGCTGAGGAGTTCTAGCTGTAGAAAATTCTCTCCTTATTCCATGTTCATCACAGAAATCGAAAAATTCATTTGAAGTAAATTCTCCACCTCTGTCGGATCTGAGGCACTTAATCTTGTGACCTGATTCATTTTCAGCCAAGGCTTTGAAGGATTTGAATTTTTCGAAAGCTTCATCTTTGTGCTTCATAAGTCCTAACCAAACAAACCTGGAGAAATCGTCAATAAATAATATCAAGTATTCCTCTCCTCTAGGTGTTCTTTTTCTGAATGGTCCACATACATCTGTATGTACTAGCTCAAGAGGCATACTGGCTGATCCTTCTTTCTCTGGAAAGTTAGTTCTAGTCTGTTTTCCAAACTGACATGATCTGCACATGGTGTTGTCAGGAATTTTGATATCTGGAAGATCGCGAACTGCCTGATATTTGCAAGCTTTCCTTATTTGTGAGAAGCTTAGATGTCCCAATCTTCGATGCCATAACCAGTGCTCTTCATCCTTGCTTAAATAGCATTGTTGTTGTTCTTCATCAAAAATGTATAGATTATTTGAAGTTCTTTTTCCTTTGAGAACTGTTTTACCTGTATCAAGATCACGAACAAGACATCCATTTGATCTGAATATAACCTCGGTTCTTTGATCACACATCTGGCTTACACTTAGAAGATTATGCTTTAGTCCATCAACAAACAAAACATTTCCAGCCTTAACATCTTCTTTTAAAGGAGCAATACCTTTTCCTTTTATAGTTGCAGGAGTATCATTTCCAAAAGAGACTTTCTTTCCCTTTTCTAAATTAGAATAAGATTCAAGTTTTTCTTTATCACCTGTCATGTGCTTTGAACATCCACTGTCAATGTACCATAGATTTTCTTGTCCTTCTGCATAGAATGCTATCCCACATTTTTCTGTTTGAGGTTCCTTTATTTTCCATGTTTTGGTGCCTGAGGTTTGTTCCCTTTTTTGTTCTTGTACCTTTCTTTCCAGAAACCTGCTTCTACATTCAACATCTTCATGTCCAAAATTATTGCAAATAGAGCATTCAACTTCATTTTCAAGAGCTGAAAAATTGTTATAGGTCCTTTTTGTATTCCCTGTCATGCTTCTTTGTTTTTGAGCTTCCCTAGTCATGATTGTTTTATACGCAACACATTGGGCTGCTTTGTGACCAAAGTTATGGCAAGAAAAGCATTGTCCATTGAAGAAGTTTCTGCGATTATTGAATCTACCAGCCGACTGATTGTAATTTCTATTTTCATCTATTCTTGAACCAAATTGAGAAGGTTTTACCTGTGGCTGGTTGTGGCTTTTGTTCACCCTTAAGCTGGATTGCCCCTGATAGTTTGAAGTTTGTCCCTGCTTTACCTGATGATCTTCCTTGTGTTCTTGCTCATTTCTTCTTGCTGCATCAAGATAACTTTTTGAAGTGGAAGCTTGAGAAGTTTCTCCATTGTAGCCCAGACCTGTCTTATTTAGAGGAGATCGCTGCACACTGATAATCTCATTCAACGTTTCAGATCCTTTGACAAACTTGAGATTAATAGTTTTTGTTTTCTCAATTTCTTTTCTAAGACCAACAATTTCACCTTCTAATTTTTCAAGATGTTTTTCCTTTTCATCAATCTGAAATTGTAGAGTATCAATAATCATGTTCTTTTCTTCTATACATCTCTTGAGTCTAGTAATTTCATCATAAAGGTTATCCACATCTATAGCATCCTCATAATTATCATCTTCAAATGCCATTAACAATCTATATTTGTTACCTTGTTCATCTTCATCACTGTTTGATAAGCCATCGCTATCTTCATGGGTGTAGTAGCTTTTCTTATTTGTACCCTGTTTCTTGTTCCATCTAACTGGTTCCTTTCCTTTATCCTTATAAGAGCATTTTGCAGCATAATGACCTACTCTTCCACAAGCAAAACATTTGAAAGGTAGCTTACCTCTGAACCTTCCAGAACCCCTTTGAAGATTTCTGACAAAGTTTGATTCTTCTTCCTCTTCTTCTGGAACATGACATGCTTCATAGTGATCTTCTTTGCCTGATGCTTTAAAAGCAGCTTCCCTTCTGTCTGATGGACCTCCCTTTCTCATTTCATAAGCAGTTATAATTCCATGCAGCTGAGACATAGTGAGAACACGGAGATTTTCCTTTTCTTCTACTGCAGATACTTTAGATTCAAACTTGGGAGATAAAGATCTTAGAATCTTTTGAACTACTATAGTCTCTTTTATTTCTTCACCCAAATTTTTCATACAATTAACAATCTCATCTACTCGAAGAAAATAATTAGCCACACTTTCATCATTATACATCTTGAGAGTCTCATATTGAATCCTGAGAGTTTGAAGTTTAGCTTCTTTTACCTGTTCATCTCCTTCATAGCTAGTGATCATTTTGTCCCATATCTCTTTTGCTGATTTGAAGTGCATGACCTTCATGAACTCTGTTTGAGATATACTTCCTAATAGAGTACTGACTGCTTTTGCATTTGTTTCATACTGCTTTTTCTCAGCTGGATCTGTAGGAGTAACTGAAGGAAAGGCATAGCCTGATTCTACAATGTTCCAAACTTCTGTACCAAGAGATTGAAGATATGCAGTAACTCTTACCTTCCAATAATTGAAGTTTGTTCCATCGAAGACGGGTGGCCTGATTGATGCTTCTCTCTCGTAGTTTCTCATGATGAACGATCTACCTTCAAGCGATCAAGCTGTTCTGAAGGACCTGCTCTGATACCAATTGTTGGAAATAATACTGAGGGGGGGGGGAATCAGTATTATCTAGCAATTTACCAAATCTTCCTTATTTGATCTTTTGAAATATTCTTGCATATCAGTACCATAAAACAATGAGCATGAATAAAGAAAATAGACAGTCACACCAAAGAACACAAGATGTAAGGTGGAAACCCAATGCGGGAGAAAAACCACCTGCTGCAATAATGTCTCTATCTTCTTTCAAGAAATTCTTTTTACAATGATTTTGTACTGGTGCAGTCCTTTACCAGCACGCAGGCTGCAACCTGCAAAGAGCTACAACTCTTTCTTGTTTTCCAGACTTCTCCTGGAAGGGAGCTACAACCCCCTACTTCTTTTTCAAAATGATCAACAAGTATACAACAGATACAGTCTACTACAGATATCAGATCAGTAATTACAGAAACAACCCAGAACACCTTATGAACAGAAATATACAGTTAACAGATCATCTTGAGACAGGGACGCATATTTTCTTTCTGTGGCCTGCGACTGGACGCAGTATACCTTATGCTGTTCTGCGTGCAGACGCACTGTTACTTTTGCTTGTCTGCGACCGACGCACACATCAACACTATCGCGCCGCGTCTTTTGCTTCAGAGACGCACCCAATACCACAGTCGCGCCGCGTCCTTCGCTTCAGAGACGCACCTGATCCTTTACTGTACTGCGTCCCGACGCACTTTCCCTTCACTGAATCTGCGTCCTTTTAGATATAGAAGATAAGAGGACTTCAGAACCAACCCAAACACTCAGATCCACAGATCTGATCATGCGCCATATAGATCGTAGTCCATTAGAAGATTTACCCTTAAAGATATGGACTAGATCACACCAAGAGATGATCAACCAAGATGATGCATAATCCAAATGAACTCCTTTGCTTTATATAGGCAAGCTTCTCCCCAAAGCGTGGAACAATACCACGAGCCGACACCATAGAAACACGCAACCGTCGGCTAGATACCACACAAGAAGCCCCCACGAGCTTTTCTCTACCTTGAAATGTGTGCACTGGGCGGACGCACCTTCTGAACGGCTGGCCAGCGTCCCTGGACGCGGGTTCTGTATGGAATACCTGCGGGGACGCACTTGCTGAACAAAATTTCCTGCGTCCTTCTTGATTTACCATCTGAAAGAGTTTGCCATCAAGTACAACACCTGAATCATAATGCCAACAATCCTGTGAAAAATTCCAAAAGGGAGTGAAGAGGCAGAAGCTAGAATTGCGAGGGGAGTTTAGGAAATTAAAACCCCCAACCTTTGATGGTGAAATTGAAGAAGTTGTTGAAGCATGGATATTCAATGTTAATAAATATTTCACATCATGAGTATAACGATAACATAAAATCCCAATTAGTGATTTATCTATTGAAAGGGAAGGAAACATTATGGTGGGAAGAAGTTAAGCTTGTTTAAGGAGTGGGCAAGCAAAGAATTACTTGGAAAAAAATTTAGTAGCATTTTAAAACTAGGTATTTGACTGAACATTTCCACAATGACGAAGCTAGACAATTTCAAGATCTTTCACTGGCACAATTAACTATAGATGAATATGTGACCAGATTTACCTCCTTATTCAAGTATATCCCTTACATAGACAAGGAAAAGGCAAAGGTGCAGAGATTTATAAGCAGTTCACCAACATTTATGAAAGAATGATTTGAATTTAATAATCCTAAGACAATGGATGATGTAATACGTAAGGCTCGAATATGTTATTAACAGATCAAGTAGAAAGGGGGTGGTTCCAGAAAGTGGACAAATAAAAAAGTGCAGAAACACCCTCAGAGCATTAAACATGGAAAATATTTGGGCTCTAGAAACTCCAATAGAAATCAACAAAATAAGAATGTGGGCAGGAATTTGCAAAGATCCAAAATGCCAAGTGAAGATAAGGCAATAGAACAATCAAACAAATTGGAGCTTGACTAGCTTGCAAAACCTCCATTACAATGTTTGGGATGTGGAGAACCCCATTACATAAAAAAATTCCCTTATTGGAGAAGGACAAAGTCAATAGCTCATGTCCAAGAAGAATCCACAATAGGAGATATAGAAAGGAAAATACTGAAGATTAACGTCACTTTGGAGGATCACCAAGAAAAATATCAACCGACAATGATAGAATTTAAAGGTAAAATCTTTAACAATGTTGTGTCTATTTTAATCAAACCTGGAGCCAGTTTAAGTTATGTAACACCTAAATTAGTGGAACTTTGTCATTTGCAAGTTGAAAAAATTAAGAGCCCATGGTTAGTGCAACTAGCCACTGGTGCAAAAAGGAGAGTAACAACCAAGATAGATAATTTTCCTCTTAAGGTTGTAAACCAATCCATAACATCAAAATTGAACATTTTACTATTAGGATCATATGATGTCTTACTTGGTATGGATTGGATTGAGAATCATTGGTCACTAGTAAATTGTAAAACTAAATCTATCAACTTCCTCAATGAGGAAGGTGTTAGGAGGGAGATTCAAGGATGCCAAATACCCCTAAAGTTGAGGTCAATTAGATCCTCCTAGCTAGGAAAGTGTATCAGAAAGGGGTGCCATATTTACATAGTGCAGGTGGGGTACACCAATTCCAAGTAGAAGACTGCATCTTTGGAAAATTTACCGATTATATAAGATTTTGCAGATGTGTTACCGAAGGATATTCCTGGATTACCTCGAAATTGAGGCATACATTTTACTATTGAATTAATTTCAGGGACCAGTCCAGTATCTAAGACCCACTATCAGATGAGTATAATAGGACTGAATGAGCTCAAAATGAAACTACAGGAGTTGTTGGATAATAAGTATATTCTCCCAAGTTTCTCTCCTTGGGGAACCCTCACACTCTTTGTGAAGAAAAAGGATGGTACATTTCAACTTTGTATCGATTATAAACAATTAAATAAGCTATCAATTAAGAATAAGTATCCATTACCCAGGATAGATGATCTATTTGATCAAGTTAAAGGGGATATTTTCTTCTCCAAAATCGATTTATGTTCTGGGTATCACCAAATACGAATTGGGCAAGAAGACATATGCAAGACTACTGCATCCAGAACACGTTATGGACATTATGAATTTGTTGTTTTTCCTTTTGGTATTACCAATTCCCCCATGACATTTATGTGTCTATTGAATAGTATTTTCCATCAATATCTTGATAAGTTTGTCTTAATATTTATTGATGATATTCTTATTCATTCTAGAAGTATGGAAGAGCACCAAAATCACTTGCAAATAGTATTGCAAACCTTGTGGGATCATCAGTTATACAGTAAGTATAGCAAATGTGAATTTTTCAAAAGATCGAATTCAATGGCTAGGACACGTTATTACTCAAGAAGGCATAGCGGTATCCCTAGAGAAAATATGAAACATCATGCAATGGTTTGTTTCAGAAAACATGGCAGATATCAAATCCTTCATGGATTAGTTGGGTACTATCGTCGTTTTACTGAAGGGTCTTCGAGTGTAGCTTATACAATCACTTATCTAAATAAGAAAGGAAGGAGTTTTTAGTGGACAACAGAGTGCCAAAACATATTTGATCAGCTAAAACATTTACTTACCACTGCCCATATTTTGCGGATTGCAAATCCTAAAAAGGAATTTGTGGTGTGTACGAATGCATGCAAGGAAGTTGTGGGAGGAGTATTAATGCAAGAAGGCAGAGTGATGGCTTATGAATCCCGAAAGCTAAAAGAACATGAGAAAAAAAATTTGGCTTATGATTTAGAATTAACATCGATGGTACATGCCCTAAAGGTTTGGTGAAATTATTTACTTGGGAAAATATTCTTATCGATGACATATCACAGTATTTTAACCAAATATTTCAGACATCCCACATTAAATGCTCATCAAGAATGATTGGTCGTTCCTAATTGAATTTGAGTTCGACATTAAACATTTGAAGAGTAGGGAGAACCAAGTGGCAGATGCTTTAAGAATAAAATTACATTGTCTATATGAAATCTCATTTAGTCAAGATAAAACTAACTTCAATGAGCATATTAAGAGTGATGTTCTAAAAGATGCAGAATAACAATTTTTATGGAAGAAAGTAAAACAATAGAACATCAATGAAAAGAAGTTGAGGTATGACATTAATAGTGACAACATGTTAATTTTTAGGAACAAACTATATGTACCTAATCAAAAAATCTTAAAACAATTAATTCTAGATGAGTACCATAAAATGCCTGCAACCCACTCAGAGTATCAAAAATTAATCACTGCTCTAAGGAAGGACTATTTTTGGACGGGTATGAAAAAGGAAGTGGCAGAATATTTGGTAAGTTGTTTTGAATGCCAGTAGTTAAAAGTAGAGCACCAACATCCAGCTGGGCTACTACACCCATTGCCCATCCCTGAACGGAAATGTGAATACATCACACTCGACTTCATTATGGGTTGACCGAAAACTAGACAACAGAATGACTCTATAATGGTGGTATTTGATAAGTTAACAAAACACACTTTATACTAGTACATTCCACCTACAAAATGGTTCGAATTGTTGATATCTTCATGCAGGAAATGTTTTTGCTTCATGAAATACCTAAAGTGATAATATCAGAGAGGGATGTGAAGTCCACATCTTCCTTTTGGCATGCTCTGTTTATCGGATTAGGCACTCATATACAGTTTATCACTGCATGTCATCCTCAAATGGATGGACAGATGGAACAGGTGAACCAGGTACTTGAGGACATGCTCAATATGTATGTAATGCAGCAACCCACCAAGTGGGAGGATTACCTCCACTAGGTAGAATTTGTTTATAATAATCGTTATCATGCCTCTCTCAAAATGAGTCCATTCGAATTTCCATATGGATGAAAATGTAGGACACCTGTCAACTGGAGTGGACCTAAGGATAAATTAATGGTAGGACAAGATATGCTAAGAGAAATGGAATGCAAGATAAAAATAATTAGAACAAACTTGAAATTTGCACAGGACAGACAAAAGGCCTATGCAGATAACAGAAGAAGTTATCAAGAGTTTCAAGTAGGTGATCATGTTTATGTGTGAGTAAAACCCAAAGGAGCACACTCCAATGGATAAGTTGTGTGAAGTTAGCTCCTTGACCTTACAGGCATTTTCAAGTCCTTTCCTACGTCAGACTTGTGGCTTATCAGCTAGCCTTACCCAGCCATATCCATGTTCATGGTGTGTTTCATGTTCCATTGTTAAGTGAATATGTTTACCATCCTAGACATATTATTTATTGGCATGATATACAGGTACTTAAATAATGAAAGTAAAATGTGTAAGTATTTTAAATTTCTAATGGAACAAGAATTAACAAAATTTATTGGTTGGATGTAGGTCAAACCAAACGGATATTTCCTAGTCGAGCCTCTATGTATACTAGACCATAGAGAAGTATTGTTTCATAAACAAGCTATCATTCAAGTTAAAGTGCAGTGGATGCACTTTAGCCCAAAAGAGGCTACCTAGGAAGATGAAAAATTTATGAAGGAAACTTGTCCCAACCGATTTTGAAGACTTGGAAAAACTGAAACAATGTTTTGTTTCAGGGGGGAGATGTAATGCCCCCTAGTTTAACTTGTATGCATTTTTTTATGTGTTTTATTGATGGTAAAAATCTTTCTTAAATATATTCCTTGAAGAGACTTTATTGACTTTAATATTAGGCATAATATGTAGATGGTTTCCAGTTATAAAAAAGGTTATGCTAGAGGAACTCACACCCCAGGTAGTTGGAAAGTTACGGGAAAGGCAGTTATCTGCCCAAAACTTCTCCTGAAGATAAAAATTCCAAAAAAATCCAAGAGGGTAATATGAACCTACAGTAAAAAAGAGGAAGCAAAGAGAACAATTGAAAAGATAGTGATTAAGGAATAAAAGTTGTTGTTTTAAACTCATAAGTTGGTTGGCCAATGGAGTCTATCTGCAACCAGGAAGCTAAAACAACTAGAAAATCCCTTGGTTAATTCTTGTTGGGACAAGATAGTCATTGGTAAAATTATTAAATTCCTACAGCTATTCAGAATAACTACTCTGGTGGTGGTGTCATCTCGGGGGGAGATGCAGTTGTGACTGATCTCTTAGGTTGGGAGGAGCATTTCCTTATGGTATCTGGTGGACGAAAAATTAAACTCTGGCATAACTGATAAGTAGTTTCCATTTCTTCATTGATTGTATGTAGTATGATGAATTTGATGTTAAAGTTGTTCTTTGTTCTAAAGTTATAAGCGATTATCTGGTGTTGGTATATTGGAATTGTAAATGAAAATCTTGGTTTGTAGTTTGTTGATGCTTGAAATGATCCTTGTCTATTTTTTTTGGGTTATTTATTTCTTTTATTTATTTCACGAAATGTTTGGCTAAAATTCCCAGCAAAGCCAATAAAATAGGCATCTAGAGTTTAGTACCTTATATTTTTTTAGTATGGGTAATGTTCCAAAGTATTCTGTCAAGAACAACTCAATCAAGAATGAAATTTCGGAAACAATATTCTATAACCAGAAAATAAAAATAAAATAAAATAAATAAAAAAATTTAACCTCAAAATAGTCATGTATCATTGGAACTGAGGTTAGCCAAAGGTCAAGCTATAATACCTAGCAACCTTGGCAGTCCCACTTTCCTTGAAAGGATACAACATTATTCTTAACAATGACAAATAAAGAAAACATAACTAGAATAATTAATATTTTTAAATAGTAGCATTAATATTTCTAACAGTGAGGCTACATAGGCCTCTAGAAGAAACTAATAGATTCATTCGAAGTATAAAGAAATGTAAAATACTACATGTAAATTAATCGCTCTGAAAATTTGTCGAAATTATTCCAGTGGCGCAAAAATAAATTATCCATATAATAAAGAATGAATTACAGTGTACAGAAGTTGAAACTTAGGCTAGATTCATCATTCATTATGACTGCAAGGAAAGGCATAATCAGAATAGAGAAACTAACACAACAAAAATATCAGTGTATTTACCAAGTGATATGCTCAATCGAGCAGATGGGTAGCGACCTAATAGTTGGGCCTTACAATTCACTTACAGCTAACTAGGGAAATAAGATAGGTATGTGTCGAGATAATAAAACTTGACCATGATTTTAACAAACCCTTCTGGTCCCATGTTACATTTACAACTAAGAAGTCTAGAAAAAAAACCCTTTATATAAATAGTTGAAAAGAAACCCATCAGAGATAAACTATCAATTATAAGGAAATTCATCTTGGAAACCCAATAAGGAACATGACAAATGATTTTGCACCTAGGGGTATGAATTTTGTCGATGAACACAAATCTCGGTGCAACTTCTTTGGAGAATAATGACCTTCGACCCTAAAGTGAAAAAACTCGTAAATCTGTCATTCAAGCATGTACAAAGAAAATAGAATTATTGTATCAGATGCAACTACAGCAAGAGGAAATTAAATATATGAGAAATAAGGGAACATATTACTTGCTGAGAAACTTATTTTGTTGCCTAGTGCCCCTTTCCTCCTTATAACCTTAAAAAAAACAAAGGACTTGTAACGTTGTTGCGAAGATAGTACCCGTATAGGCAAAATAATGTGGAGTGAATCTGAGTGGTGCTCACAAAACCTCGAAAGGTAATACCTTGAGCAATCTAAATCTTCCAGGAATCGTAGAACATAGACAAGGGCCCTAGAACCCTTAAACAAACAAACAGAAAACCTAATTAAAATTTGTAAGAAGGCATAAAAATTTGAGGGGAACATAACTATTAACCAAGGTGAAAGGAATGCACTTGTACATAAAAACCACTGATTGAATCTCACAGGAAATTAGCCAGAGGAGTTGCAGAGACTCATGTAGGCTTGTGTGGTGAAAATGAGGCTACACACACTAGAGAAAGAAGGAGTAGTTACATTGATAACCACTTTCATCCCCAATTGTCAATATCAAACCCTAGCCTTCAAGACCATAGATCAGTGTTGCAAATCTCAAGGGTTCCCTGTGCCAAGTGGCAACGGATAAGTGTGCATCCAAAACCCTCTAAATATTAAGGGTAGAGAACCATAGGTTGTGTTAAATAATTTCTTCCAACCGATATATCTATTTTGGCTAGGGTAAGAGCAACCCGGTTATAATAATTTATCAATGTTTCTGACCACGTAACATAAGTATATTGAATTCCTTGGTTAATCATGCTTGTGACGTAGCCAAGTAAATAAGTAAAAGATAAGTGGGAATTCATATTATTGTGTACAAGTTATACTATAAACAAAATAAATAAATAAATTATTTTATCCATGGTAAAAGTAAAATTGTTCTAGGTATATGTTACACTACCACTATAATCTCTAGGTGCATACGTATATGTATGCCCCTTTGGCACGCACAGGAGAATTGGTGGATTTGAACATGGAATCTCATCCATAAGAAAAAGCATTAAAAAATATCTATATGTACCCCAAGTTAAGTCTATTGTATCTTATAAATGGTTGTATAAAATTAAACATGGTGTTGATGGCAATATTGAAAAATATAAAGTTAGATTTGTGGCTAGAAGTTTCTCTCAAAAAGAGGGAATATATTATGACGAAATTTTTGCACCTGTTTCTCATTACACCACCATCCAATCTATTGTAGCTCTAGTTGCTAGCCAAGGATGGTCTCTTCTCCAAATGGATGTGAATATTGCTTTTTTTCATGGCTTCCTTAAAAATAAGTATTTTTGGAGAAACCACAAGGATTTGAAGTACATGATCCAACATATCATGTGTGTAGGCTTGTTACACAGTATTTTTTCATGCCTCCTACACTTCCCTATGACATACCCCGAAGTGCCCCAAACATGACCATTATACAATATACTTATCCATGTATACATCTCAGATCCCTCATTTAACTTTGCTTGGAAAATGTCTTGAGCTTTCCCTGAAGAAATAGCTCTTAAAACACTAAAATGAAGGTCATCCCTCTTATGAAGCTAAAAACATCAATGGTCGTCTATTGCACCATGTTTGACCCACGATGGAATCGCTCGTTTCCCTATCATACCCACGATGATCAGAAAAAGGTAATTTTCCCAAGGAGGATGAGAAGCTTTGTGATCTAGAAACTTCTAGAGCAGCGAGCTGGAGGTGGTTTCGCATAGATGAGGTCATATCCTCTTAACTTGACCTCTTTGTCTTATCCCTATGAGCTACCTCCTTGATATGTGGGCCTAATCCTATCTTTGGAGAAGTCCTAACTACCTCTCCCTGCCTATAACTCATCCTCTTCCATTCCCAAATGGTTGGTCTATGTCCATTTTCACCCCTATGTTGTGCTTGTGCTTAGAGGCTATTCATTAGACTTGGAGAAGGAGTGTTTGGAGAGTTTCTTGGCTTGGACTTGGATTACCACTCAAGGAGAGCATTTCAACATCAAGGCTATGGTTATAAGGTTCTGTTTATTCTTTAAATAATATACAACTTATGCTTCATCTTCCCAAAATATATATGTTCATGTATGTATTAGCTTGCCATTCCTTGATCAGCTAAGTAGGTTATTATTGGATTTGATTTTGGTTTTGGCATGCTTTTTTGCCTCTTGATCACTCATGCGATTACATAAGCGCTGAGAGAAGTAGGAACAAGTATGTGACACAAGCGGTTTGAAGCTCTCAACAAAGGAAATCGGAATAGCATCAGAATGAGGTAGGCCATATCTTTCATTCTGCTTTTCAATTATTACCTAGGAAGATGTCTAGTTGATTGTCACTTCAATTGCTAGACCCACTCATTGGGCTAGAGGGATCATCTCTGTCCATAGAGAGGATTAACCTTGTCAACAAAATGGCGACTCCACTGGGGAGCCTATGACCCTTTCCTTCCCTTTATTCACCTTGTCTTTTGACAAGTTTGATCAATCATTCATTTTTAGACTTCATTGCTTGTCTATAGTCAGTGTCACTTTCTGGTAGAAGTCTGAAGTTTGTTAATTTGAATTGTTCTTGAAGATTTTGAGTTTCTTTTTTTCCTTGACCATCGTGGGTTTGACCCTAACAATCGTGATGATATCACGGGTTTGTTGATTACAGTAGCGATGATTGCTACTTTCTTCCTTACAAGTGCGATGATTGCAAGAAATTAAGAAATTTGGGGTTTCTCTTCTTATCTTCAGTTATGTTTTCCTTCTCCGAGTGATTTATCAATGTGATCCTCATTGACTATGTTATTTTCTGATTAAAATCACCTCTTAACTTGGTTCGAGTGTCCTTGAAGTTTGATTATCCTTTTAGGGTTTCTAGGTCTTCTAGGTCAACCTTCGTCCACTCGTTGGTCTTTTCCTCAGTTATCAAAGATAAATTACCTGTGTTTAAAGAGTATTTGTGTGTTCAGACATCCTTTGCAAATAAATTTTGGTTCTTGTGTCTTAAGTTTTTTTCATTAGTAGATATTGTGGAAGTTTCTTAAGTTCTCTTTAACAAACGATAGATTACAAATCGATTGTCTCATCAGAATCAAAAGGAAGTGTTTGCTTTGAATTTTTTGTTTCGAAAAATGAAAGCGAAAGTGTTATTTTTTTCATAGTTTTCGAATCATTTTGAGTTGCATTAAAATCATTGATGTGAAAGAGATTTTCATATTTGTTGGCTTGCTTTTGTTCTCTTTTACTTTTGCACTAGATTACATTAGTTTCATTTTGAAAAAGAGAAAAAATCATCATTATATCTTAAGGAAATTTTCCTTTAAGGTTTGTTTTGGCATTGCATTTTCTTATGATATGAAATATTAGATTTCATATTTTCCATTTAGAGTTTGAAGATTGTATGGATGCACTTTTGTATTTGGTTTGATGCATGATTTGAGTGATCTTCTTCCCTACATAGATAGATTTCATTGAATTGAAGGATTTCATTTCATCATCTAGTTTGTATTTTAGGAACAAGTAACATCGTTAAGGCCTTGAAATTGAAACATAACTACAAGATCAACATTAAAATCTATCAATTAATCTAAGGATCATTTAAAACATTAACTTTCACATTTAGTGGTCTAGGCTAGAGATGTGTTCCAGCTTCTTTAAAACTTAGCAGTTGTCGCTCGCTGTGGCATTAGACAGTGCTAGCATGGACTTGTGCTCCCCCTACGATCATGTATATAAAGGGAGACCCCCATATATTGCAAACCTTTATCCATTGGAAGCAAGTCTGCCACCCTGTAAACGTGATACATTGAACGCAACATTTGGGGAGATTGCCTGCACGTACATCAAGTCCTTGGTAAATTTATTTGCTGAGGTGTATATTGCAGTTCATGGTTACTTGGTACTCCTTTTACCTAGATTCATTGAGCAGTCATTTCGATCTTTTCTGACTCTTTAAATTTGAAAATATCATCGAACAACTTGTCCTTTCAAGCTCACTAAACCATCAAAAGTGACTAGAGTCACCATTTCACCCTTTTCTCAACTCTTAAAAGATGAAAAGGAAAAGTTTTTGTTTCTAAAAAATAACTGCCCACGATAAACATGTCGAACCCAAGCAGTTGCTTCTTGGACCAATATTGAGTAATTCCTTGTTAATTTCAAGATTGTTAAAATCCCTAAACAAATCTCCTTTCCTTTTTTTCTTTTGAGAGGAAGTGATTGTGGCTGAACCATTGAGTTCATCTCATAGTTCCCCTTCATTTTATGACACTGAAGGGTCCTCCGACGGAGTTCATCTGAAATTTCCTTAGTCACTTGAGGATCAAGGTTTTGAAATTGGAATTATTCCGAGCATCCAACCTTTGTCTTATCGTCTGCCTCCATCAGATTCTTGGTCACCTCAAGAATCTGATCTAGATTCCTCTAATAACCTTATTCAAACCCCTAAGAGTCTGCAGACTCTTCAGAGTCCATGTAGGCTTGTTGTCTATTCTTCGAATCTATTGTTTGATCCTGTTATCATATCTCCTCAGTGTCCTTACAATCCATACAATCATCCTGGTATTCCTTTGGAGTTATCTCCTCATACATCTCAGGTTCCTCGTCACCAATTGTTTCCATCTATGGAGTCAAAAGGTGAAATTCAAGTGTCCTCTCTAGGTCATTCGGAAGTTTCCTCCACCCTTAATCCTCATGTGGATGATGAGCAAGGATATGAATTCCCTCTAGAAGGCTTTCCTTATATAGGAAGAGTCCCCTCTCTCACCTATCCTGAAACTAGTGGACCCATGTGTTGTGGCCAGCAACAACCCCCCCTTGTTCATTTAAGTGTTGTCCAAAGTACTAAATGAATGGGGACCCTTAGTTAAATTTTGAAGAAAAAAGCAAGAGTTTCCTTTCTTCAAAATAAGGTTACCATCGTAAGCTTAGAAAGGTCTTTTGAATATTTTTAACCTAAGTCTACGATAAGGGAAATGTCTTTAAAAGCCATGTTGCAAAAAGATAAGAAATACCTCCATTGCTCTATAATATCAGTATGCACAGGACCCTTGTGTTAAGCATAACATCGCATCGCAATAAAGTAATACTCATAAGGGAAAAACTTAAAATATTTACCGATCTATGATAACACCGATCGCAAGATCGCATATCGCAGAAATAAGCTGGCAAGATTTGGCAAACATCAAACTTCTGCGACCTGCAATGTTGCGATCGCTGCGATATTATATTCTCATGATCTGCGATGGTGCGATTTGCGATGGCGTGATCTGCGATGTTACGTAAGCAAATCATAAATCACTTCATCACGAATCCTTCGGGCACGCCATTCAAAGAAAAGCCACTTACCATAATCCGACTCAAGATCATGCGCTTTTAATGATAGTAAATGAACCAGTTGTCAGTTATTAAATGAAGTAAAGACGTGTGCCTTTGTAAAGAATTACTTCACGTAAGGTGGCATATTTGATATATCTGTTGCATTTAAAACTCTCCCATCACCTTTCTGGATCAGTAATTTCCATTTCACTCGTAATCTGCAGGAACGAAGAGCTAAGACGATTCAAAGCCAAACACAGGAAGAAATGGGACAGAAAAATAAAGCTCAAGGCTCTGAGGCGAAAGAAAGGGCGAAGGAGATGGCACCTTTGTATACAGACACAGCCTGTAACAGAGACGCAGGGATATCGACATGGGAAAGCATGTACAGGCTGCTTGAAGAAGAAAATCCTAGAATAATGAAGGTTGTTGCTGTCGCGGGCTCACAACGCTCTTCCGAGGCGTCCTTAGAGGAGCTAGCATGTTCATTTCTTCACCGGATAGCAGCAAGGCCCAAAATTCTACCATATACGGATATGATCAAGTGGATACTTGACAATGCAGAGATGAACAACAGACAATTCAAGGTTCAAGGACACGGGCTCATCGGATCATTCGCTGTGTAAGATTTAAAGCTTATGTATCATCTTCCTGAACCGCAGGCGACTTACAATGCACAATTCGTTAAGAAATTTGTGGCAGAGAACCCAAACCTAGCAAAGACCACCAAAGATTGGTCCAGAAAAGAGGAGCCGCTCAAAAAGGAAAAAAACGGTATGTACAACACTGGTTCCCTCACCTCTCCGTATTGTTTTGCTGCAGCCATGCTTTGCAGATTGTTTGGGATGCCGAATATCAATAAGTTTTCGTCTGAATGGCTACCATTAATAGATGCTGCCACAAATGTCGATATTATGGATTGGGCCAAGATCTTTTCTGATAATCTATACACGGCTGTTATCAATTACCGGTCTAAAAGATCCTTGTCTCAAAGGATCTATCCTCCTTTTTATCTGTCTGCATATGTTATGGATTCTATTTTTTATGTGTCTAAATTTCCCACTATGGGTTGGAAATGGACTACCCAGGACCCATTACCTATCCATGTTTATCATAAGGTGTTATGGGATTCTCAGTTCGTCCCACACTTCTACCAGATTTGCCACGGGCTTATCTTACCCTTGTATAGAATGATGTATGATGAAGACCCCTCGAGGTGCTCACCCGAGGCACAAATAGACATCATGCCCATCGCAAGATGGTTCAGGGAAGAATGGTTTACCTATATTAGAGTGTTTGGAAGCACTGTACCTCCACATGTCCTACCTCTATATATCCCCGATAAACTTTTGGCTCGGGAAATTGCTTATCAAACCTGTTCAAAAGGCGGCCTGACCAAAGACCTAAAGGACAAAAAGAAGGCCATATGGCCTCAATTTCCTGTAGCTTGTGGGGCCTTCTCATTGTTCGATGTAGGACACGCTTTCACCGAAGTGGAGAATGTGACGTGTCTACAATTATTTAAATTCCCAGCAAGGCCATTTGACCCAAATGATGTTGCCCAAAATTTCACAACGAACGTCAAAATAAAAGTATTCGTTGGAAAGAAAGATTTGTTTGATGATTTGTTTCAGAGTAGAAGCTCACTCCAAGAAATTTTGCGGGAAGCTCGGTCGAGGTTGTCTCCAGATGACCTCCAAAGATTCATGTTATATAGGGAAAGAAGGCTGGCCAGTGTTCCTCTAGAGAAGCTGCGACTGCCTGCCAAAGAACCAACTCCAAGTGTTAGCCTCAGTGGAAACTCTAGCACTTCCAGATCTAAATCCAACACTGCGCAAGGAGTACCTGAACATTCTAAAGGGTCTGAAAGCGACCAAGGAAAAAATGAAGAAACAGCTAAAGATACAGCTCAGTCAAGTGCAATGTCGCAACAGCAAGTTATCGCCTCCCCGCCAAGAGATGTCCCCCCTCCTGTCATCGAAGCACCACTCGTCACAACAAAACTGGAAAAAGAATGGGAAACCTTCAATGAACTGATCAATCTTGAAGGGAAAGCCTCGAAAACACCTGTGAACAATACACAGGTAGCGCAAGAAGTGGTTTCAACCATAGTCAGCAGTGTCACAGAAACGGAGCACATTCCTATCGCTCCACCTTCTGAGCTGCTACTTAATGTACAAGAAATTCCCCCACTAGATGTATTCTATAGTCCCCAACATAAAGCAGTTGTAAGGAGACAGAGGAAGAAAAGAAAACTAGAAAATACACTGTCACAAGATGCTGAACATTTTGACGTCTTATGGAAAGACCCCAATAATAACCTGACTGAAAATCTCATTAAGTTGTCTCAGATCGTAGGAGCATATGCTTCTGCAACTATTGACAAGGCATCGGAAGTTCAGCAACTGTTGAAGAACAAGAAGATCAAATACAGCTACTACAACGACAGTTGCAACAAGCCAAGGATAATATTGAAGCTTCCAAACAGCTCGAGAAGTTGCAGGAAGACTTTCAACAGATGCAGATAGGCTATCAAAGAAGTCTAGACAAGAAAGGAAAACAATTGCAAACTTTACAAGAAATGCATAAAGATGAGCCTAAGCTGGCGGAATTTATTTCTGAATCTATTGGCTTAAATGAGCAACTACTGCAGCAACAGGAAGAGTTGGGACGTAAAATATCACAGTGGAGTCACTATTGCGAGCTGAGCGATAAAATCACCAATCAAGTGGTAGACTTGCGAAGTGACTATGATCAGAGTGACAGACGAGTGACGGAATACCTAACTTGGCAGGATGAAGATGAAGGGAAAAGAGCAGGTGCACCTAGAATAAACGAGAATCATAAAGAATTGCTCTTTAATAAATGGGACGATCAAATCAGGCAGGCGGAACGAGCAGCAGAGACAGCGGCCACACAAGCAAGCATTCTTATCAACTGTGTAAATGAGAATTTACACAGGGCCAATTTAATCGCAGAGACCACCCCGGGGTACCTACCAAATAAGCTACAACTGGAAGCAAAATGGAAGTAGAAGGCGCAGGCAAAGGGAAAAGCGATCCAAGCATTAAACAATTTGAATTGGGAATGTTACTGGGCATACTTGGTCAAGCCGCATAGTCAATGGATGACTGTGAAATGCATCACAAACGCGACCGAAAAAGTAGTGCCAGCTCTCATAGATGTTGTTTTCGCAGCCCAGCTCAGCGTAGAAGTCAGTCAGCCGACTCTCCTCAAGCCCATGATGAACACTTGCAGCTTTAAAGACCAAATTCAGAAGTAGCCTTATTTTAGAATGTTGTTTTTTCTTTTAAATTAGATTAGAAAAAGGACGGTCATTTGAAAACCGCATCCTAAATTTTGTAAAAACACTATTATTAGAATTAGGAAGTAGTATTTTAACCCTTCTCATGCATCTAGAGAAGGGTCCAGAAATTTGTCAAAAACTTGTCCTCGGAACATGCACTTCTGCACCCTCAGAGGAGGTTTTGATGAATGGATGGATCGAGATTTATTAATGTTTGCATTTGATGTCTGCTACTGATGTTGCACTTTTGTACTCTTAGTAGATGTTAGAACAAGTAGAGATAAATCGTTTTTGCTTGAAGCTTATGAGTAGGATTAGTCATAAATGGTACTTTTATCTCTTGACCATTTCTGCTTATATTCTTAAAGTGATATACAGTTTTTAGTTGTTTATATGTTACTGCATGAATGTATGAGTTATCATTTGGCACTTTTGTATGGTGGAGTCATTTATTTATGTCTGATATATGAATAACTTATTATGCGATATGCTGTTCACAACTGTTTTGCTTAACTTTTTATGCAAAGTGGTTTATCTTAATTGATTTCTATTCTTATGATAGCTGAATGATCTTTATTACCAGTTATTGTTTGAAATCTCTTTAGATCGCATAATAGAAGAAATGCATCCCGGGTTAGCGTAGATTAGATGTGTTGTTTCTCATTAGATTACAATAGCATAGAGTTAGTTTAGAAGTTTGAATTAAATTAGCTTTAAGTACTCTTAGATCAGCATCATCCAACTATACACACACACACACCCTTAGATTGGGAAACTGGTCCCATTATCCCCAGTTGGACCCGCTATACCAAACGGATAAGGAGCTGCCAACCAAGGTCCGGACCGGGCGGGTATCCCCCTTGTTGTCGACCCGATTTTCGGGGCTTCAACATATTTGGCGCTAGAAGGAGGGCCTGAACATAGTGTCTGTTGGAATGATTTTCAATTGTAACATTTGAATCAGGATGGCTGCTCGCAAACTTCCCATTTGGAGTTGCATCCATGTTCCTACCTCTTCCAACACTCCACCTGAAGTGGTAAGACTCTTGTCTCAGGTAAAATTCAATGGTAAGAATAATTCTTCTGCTTTTAATCATGCTCTTCAATTTATTCAAAGAGTTTCAAGTTCTGATATTCAAAGAATTGATGAAGGCGTTTTATGCAGAATTTTTACTCTTACATTCACGGTGGAAGCTAGAAAATGGTGCAGAACCCTCCCAGTTGCATCAATTCACAGCTGGGACCAATTCGTCAAGACTTTCATTTTTGAATTTGATTGTTATGACTATGACCAGGTATATGATGAAATTGATTATCTACGGAAACAAGATGAATCTGTTAGGGATTTTAATATGCGATTTCATCTTAATTGTCTAAAGTATGATCTTGAAAGTGAACTCATGGATGAAGAATCTTCGGATTATGCTGAGTATTCCCTGCCTCCTATGTCTGATCAAGCAGAAATTAGTTCAAGCTTTGTCTCATTTTCTTCTAATGTGAATGAGAATTCCAATTTGAATATACAAATCAGCCATGATGAAGAAAGTCCCCAAAGCCTAGGAGACATGCATGCTCTAATGCAAGAAGACAAAAGCGAGAATGCTGGAGGAAAGCCTACCTTGGAACCAGGAGATGACTTTGATACAAGGTCAGATAATATCGTTGCAAATCAACAAATGCAGATGCCAAGGTTAGAACAACAAACTATTTCTCTTTCAAAAAGTATCAGTACACAAAGGTATGATCTAAAGCCCGATGTCTATGATGAATCTGATGAACAAAGATTTTTCCATGATGATATTTTCAAATGCATTGTTCCAGAATCGCATTTTTCTCTTTATCCTGATGTTTTTAGTGATGATAATTTTTCCCCTCTCAATATTAAAGATATCTCAAAAAGCACAGAGGATTATTCAAATGAGTCATCATTAGGTTTTCAAGATAAAAAGACAGCTATAGAACATCCTTTGACCATTTTCAAACAAGAACCACTTGACCTTCCTTGTCTGAAAATATATGACGAAAAAGAGAAATCTAGGGAAACCTGTAAAATCATTTATGATAGTTACTTTGACAACGATGATGTTGTTGATTTATCCCAAGTAACTCAACAAAGCTCAGATAATGAGAGATATTCTAATTCAGGAATCATATCAGTCAATCCTCATTTCAAAGTAAAAGATCATTTGCATGATTTTACTATCCAAGACAATACCCCGGTCTATAATTCATATCATGAGGAAACCCCCATCCCTGTTCACAATCATAACTTGTCTTCTGATTCACAAGACGGAATTCGAAATTGCTCGGATCCCATAATTCTGGCCAGTTCTTGTGAAAAGCAAGATATTCCAAGTCAATCCCAGTTGTGATGTAACATTATTTGTACAGATAATCATCTATTTCTTTCTCACTTGCACTCATTTTGTACAAAATCGGATTGTGTTTTAAATTTTCACACTTTTGATAGATTACTGTGGTATGTTGAGCACCTTATCAAAAAACATTCGAAAGGTGTGCTACCATTTTGGAAAGCTAAACTGTGTCAAGGAAGTATAGAACTTTTTCAATTCCAAGATCAATCAATATCAGACTTCCTTAGAAAACTTATTTGGCATCCAAAACATCATCAACGAAGGAAAGTACCTTTCGAAACTTGTCGGCAATTCGCGCCAAGTGATAAATATCTTTCCAGAAATTTCCATCTATTCTGCATTGATTTATTTAGTGATTTATATATGGAAACTTTCCTTTTGCAAGAAATCGTTAAAAGCTCGACTTTAACGCACAGTAGGTTACAAGCCATTGAAACTGAAAAATCATATGCACAACCTGGCTTGTCATCTTTCCTATTACGAGATCATCAATCCATAACAGAAATTCATCCTGATTTTTATGATCCAATAGGTATCCAGTTGGAAAGAAGTTGTCATGAGAAAGAAATATCAGACAGAATTAAAACTGAAGTTACACATTCTTATTCCACATCCAACATTAACAGTCCAGGAAAAGTTTTGTTCTTAACGCTAATATTTGAAAGTTACATATGGGTAGGAATAAAAATGAAAAGATGGTTCCACTGGAAATACCATTTCACCTAGTTAATTTTCTGTATATAGTTAGGATAGGAGTAGGAGTAATTTAGCCAGGTTATTAGGTTTTAGGTTTACTTTTAATAGTTGGTAGGTAAAATAAGAGAAGAGATTATCCCTATTCTGTACATAATCCTAGGGAATATCTACCTCTCATTTCGTTAAATATTTCTCCCTATAATAAAATTTGCTATGGTTAACAACATTTGACATTTACTAAAGACACCTTTTCTCTATCAAGATTTTGAACTTCTGCTTCTATAAATAGAAAATCTTTTGGAAATTTGATCTTTATTATCAATAGAACTTTAACTCAGATATGATACTAGTTTCAACTCCAAAAAATTTGAAGAAAGTAATCTTAGTGAAGAAATTGTTTTATGTCAGTACAATGAAAGGCATCAATAACAAAATAAGGATTCCCTGTAGAAACAACCATTTCCAAAAAGCTCTATTTTGTCGTCCAGAACTTTCTTAAGGAAAAATTTGATTTCCTCCCTGCTAAAGGAAATCGCAACATTCAGAGGAACAATCCAAGAAAACACTATATCTCAAAGAATAAGAGGTCTCATCACGAGCCGGCTTATCATGATCACAGGTATTATAACTTGCTGACTTTGCCAATACTGTCCACCAAAATAGGGCAACGACTCAAGATTGTCACAATCAAAAGACAAGGGGTCTCATCACGAGCCAGCTTGTTCAGCAAAAGTGTAAATCAAGTGAATGACTGTCTCATAATTTGGCCACCAAACCAAGACATTGTTCTTTAGAGAATAAAAAAAAAAAAGGAAAAAAGTATCAAAATGGGTTTTTCTCTGAAAAGTTGTAAATAACCTTAAGCAGGATAAAGGATCATTACTGGATAATAGGTAACCCTGTCGAGGCTATGGACGCCTGCTGGCAGCAGAGGCTCTACCTGTGACAAAGGAGCATATTTAAAAAGCTGCAACACAGGGAAGACTTTGTTTTAATTTTTTTTTTACAAGACCAAGTAATGGCTGATGTAAATGCAAGGACAAGTTGAGGATACAAGTAATTAAAATAGAAATAGGTTGAAACAAAATATCATTGACAGTTTGAAGTATAATATGCTTTATCTTTTTATAATAAAGTTTAAGTTTTCTGAGAAAAAAATTTTTGTTTTGGAAGTTTAAAAAACGTCAATAGAAGATCAGAGATAACTGGTTCTCCCAAGTGAATCGCCAATTGTTGTGGCCAGCAACAACCCTCCCTTGTTCATTTAAGTGTTGTCCAAAATACTAAATGAATGGGGACCCTTAGTTAAATTTTGAAGAAAAAAGCAAGAGTTTCCTTTCTTCAAAATAAGGTTACCATCGTAAGCTTAGAAAGGTCTTTTGAATATTTTTAACCTAAGTCTACGATAAGGGAAATGTCTTTAAAAGCCACGTTGCAAAAAGATAAGAAATACCTCCATTGCTCTATAATATCAGTATGCACAGGACCCTCGTGTTAAGCATAACATCGCATCGCAATAAAGTAATACTCATAAGGGAAAAACTTAAAAGATTTACCGATCTGCGATAACACCGATCGCAAGATCGCATATCGCAGAAATAAGCTGGCAAGATTTGGCAAACATCAAACTTCTGCGACCTGCGATGTTGTGATCGCTGTGATATTATATTCTCGCGATCTGCGATGGTGCGATCTGCGATGTTACGTAAGCAAATCATAAATCACTTCATCACGAATCCTTTGGGCACGCCATTCAAAGAAAAGCCACTTACCATAATCCGACTCAAGATCATGCGCTTTTAATGATAGTAAATGAACCAGTTGTCAGTTATTAAATGAAGTAAAGATGCGCGCCTTTGTAAAGAATTACTTCACGTAAGGTGGCATATTTGATATATCTGTTGCATTTAAAACTCTCCCATCACCTTTCTGGGTCAGTCATTTCCATTTCACTCGTAATCTGCAGGAACGAAGAGCTAAGACGATTCAAAGCCAAACCCAGGAAGAAAAATAAAGCTCAAGGCTCTGAGGTGAAAGAAAGGGCGAAGGAGATGGCGCCTTTGTATACAGACATAGCCTGTAACAGAGATGCAGGGGTATCGACATGGGAAAGCATGTATAGGCTGCTTGAAGAAGAAAATCCTAGAATAATGAAGGTTGCTGCTATCGCGGGCTCACAACGCTCTTCCGAGGCGTCCTTAGAGGAGCTAGCATGTTCATTTCTTCACCGGATAGCAGCAAGGCCCAAAATTCTACCATATACGGATATGATCAAGTGGATACTTGACAATGCAGAGATGAACAACAGACAATTCAAGGTTCAAGGACACGGGCTCATCGGATCATTCGTTGCGCAATATTTAAAGCTTATGTATCATCTTCCTGAACCGCAGGCAACTTACAATGCACAATTCGTTAAGAAATTTGTGGCAGAGAACCCAAACCTAGCAGAGACCACCAAAGATTGGTCTAGAAAAGAGGAGCCGCTCAAAAAGGACAAAAATGGTATGTACAGCACTGGTTCCCTCACCTCTCCGTATTGTTTTGCTGCGGTCATGCTTTGCAGATTGTTTGGGATGCCGAATATCAATAATTTTTCGTTTGAATGGCTACCATTAATAGATGCTGCCACAAATACCGATATTATGGATTGGGCCAAGATCTTTTCTGATAATCTATACATGGCTGTTATCAATTACCGGTCTAAAAGATCCTTGTCTCAAAGGATCTATCCTCCTTTTTATTTGTCTGCATATGTTATGGATTCTATTTGTTATGTGTCTAAATTTCCCACTATGTGTTGGAAATGGACTACCCAGGACCCATTACCTATCCATGTTTATCATAAGGTGTTATGGGATTCTCAGTTCGTCCCACACTTCTACCAGATTTGCCACGGGCTTATCTTACCCTTGTATAGAATGATGTATGATGAAGACCCCCCGAGGTGCTCACCCGAGGCACAAATAGACATCATCCCCATCGCAAGATGGTTTGGGGAAGAATGGTTTACCTATATTAGAGTGTTTGGAAGCACTGTACCTCCACATGTCTTACCTCTATATATCCCCGATAAACTTTTGGCTCGGGAAATTGCTTATCAAACCTGTTCAGAAGGCGGCCTGACCAAAGACCTAAAGGACAAAAAGAAGGCCATATGACCTCAATTTCCTGTAGCTTGTGGGGCCTTCTCATTGTTCCATGTAGGACACGCTTTCAACGAAGTGGAGAATGTGACGTGTCTACAATTATTTAAATTCCCAGCAAGGCCATTTGACCCAAATGATGTTGCTCAAGATTTCACAACGAATGTAAAATAAAAGTATTCGTTGGAAAGAAAGATTTGTTTGATGATTTGTTTCAGAGTAGAAGCTCACTCCAAGAAATTTTGCGGGAAGCTCGGTCGAGGTTGTCTCCAGATGACCTCCAAAGATTCATGTTATACAGGGAAAGAAGGTTGGCCAGTGTTCCTCTAGAGAAGCTGCGACTGCCTGCCAGAGAACCAACTCCAAGCATTAGCCTCAGTGGAAACTCTAGCACTTCCAGATCTAAATCCAACACTGCGCAAGGAGTACCTGAACATTCTCAAGGGTCTGAAAGCGACCAAGGAAAAAATGAAGAAACAGCTAAAGATATAGCTCAGTCAAGTGCAATGTCGCAACAGCAAGTTATCGCCTCCCCGCCAAGAGATGTACCCTCTCCTGTCATCGAAGCACCACTCGTCACAACAGAACTGGACAAAGAATGAGAAACCTTCAATGAACTGATCAATCTTGAAGGGCAAGCCCCGAAAACACCTGTGAACAATACACAGGTAGCGCAAGAAGTGGTTTCGACCATAGTCTGCAGTTTCACAGAAACGGAGCACATTCCTATCGCTCCACCTTCTGAGCTTCTACTTAATGTAGAAGAAATTCTACCACTTGATGTATTCTATAGTCCCCAACATAAAGCAGTTGTAAGGAGACAGAGGAAGAAAAGAAAATTAAAAAATACACTGTCACAAGATGCTGAACATTTGGGCGTCTTATGGAAAGACCCCAACAATAACCCGACTGAAAATCTCATTAAGGTCTCGGATCGCAAGAGCATATGCTTCTGCAACTATTGACAAGGCATCAGAAGTTCAACAACTGTTGAAAGAACAAGAAGATCAAATACAGCTACTACAACGACAGTTGCAACAAGCCAATGCTAATATTGAAGCTTCCAAACAGCTCGAGAAGCTACAGGAAGACTTTCAGCAGATGCAGATAGGCTATCAAAGAAGTCTAGACGAGAAAGGAAAACAATTGCAAACTTTACAGGAAATGCATAAAGATGAGCCTAAGCTGGCGGAATTTATTTCCGAATCTATTGGCTTAAATGAGCAACTACTGCAGCAACAGGAAGAGTTGGGACATAAAATATCACAGTGGAGTCACTATTGCGAGCTGAGCGATAAAATCACCAATCAAGTGGTAGACTTGAGGAGTGACTATGATCAGAGTGACAGACGAGTGACGGAATACCTAACTTGGCAGGATGAAGATGAAGGGAAAAGAGCAGGTGCACCCAGAATAAACGAGAATCGTAAAGAATTGCTCTTTAATAAATGGGACGATCAAATCAGGCAGGCGGAACGAGCAGCAGAGACAGTGGCCACACAAGCAAGCATTCTTATTGACTGTGTAAATGAGAATTTACATAGGACCAATTTAATCGCAGAGACCACCCCGGGGTACCTACCAAATAAGCTACAACTGGAAGTAGAATGGAAGCAGAAGGCGTAGGCAAAGGGAAAAGCGATCCAAGCATTAAACAGTTTGAATTGGGAATGTTACTGGGCATACTTGGTCAAGCCGCATAGTCAATGGATGACTGTGAAATGCATCACAAACGCGGCCGAAAAAGTAGTGCCAGCTCTCATAGATGCTGTTTTCGCAGCCCAGCTCAGCGCAGAAGTCAGTCAGCTGACTCTCCTCAAGCCCATGATGAACACTTGCAGCTTTAAAGACCAAATTCAGAAGTAGCCTTATTTTAGAATGTTGTTTTTTCTTTTAAATTAGATTAGAAAAAGGACGGTCATTTGAAAACCGCATCCTAAATTTTGTAAAAACACTATTATTAGAATTAGGAAGTAGTATTTTAACCCTTCTCATGCATTTAGAGAAGGGTCCAGAAATTTGTCAAAAACTTGTCCTCGGAACATGCACTTCTGCACCCTCAGAGGAGGTTTTGATGAATGGATGGATCGAGATTTATTAATGTTTACATTTGATGTCTGCTACTGATGTTGCACTTTTGTACTCTTAGTAGATGTTAGAACAAGTAGAGATAAATCGTTTTTGCTTGAAGCTTATGAGTAGGATTAGTCATAAATGGTACTTTTATCTCTTGACCATTTCTACTTATATTCTTAAAGTGATATACAGTTTTCAGTTGTTTATATGTTAATGCATGAAAGTATGAGTTATCATTTGGCACTTTTGTACGGTGGAGTCATTTATTTATGTCTGATATATGAATAACTTATTATGCGATACGTTGTTCACAACTGTTTTGCTTAACTTTTTATGCAAAGTGGTTTATCTTAATTGATTTCTATTCTTATGATAGCTGAATGATCTTTATTACCAGTTATTGTTTGAAATCTCTTTAGATCGCATAATAGAATAAATGCATCCCGGGTTAGCGCAGATTAGATGTGTTGTTTCTCATTAGATTACAATAGCATAGAGTTAGTTTAGAAGTTTGAATTAAATTAGCTTTAAGTACTCTTAGATCAACATCATCCAACTATTCACACACACACACCCTTAGATTGGGAAACTGGTCCCATTATCCCCAGTTGGACCCGCTATACCAAACGGATAAGGAGCTGTCAACCAAGGTCCGGACTGGGCGGGTATCCCCCTTGTTGTCGACCCGATTTTCGGGGCTTCAACATATTTGGCGCTAGAAGGAGGGCCTGAACATAGTGTCTGTTGGAATGATTTTCAATTGTAACATTTGAATCAGGATGGCTGCTCGCAAACTTCCCATTTGGAGTTGCATCCATGTTCCTACCTCTTCCAACACTCCACCTGAAGTGGTAAGACTCTTGTCTCAGGTAAAATTCAATGGTAAGAATAATTCTTCTACTTTTAATCATGCTCTTCAATTTATTCAAAGAGTTTCAAGTTCTGATATTCAAAGAATTGATGAAGGCGTTTTATGCAGAATTTTTACTCTTACATTCATGGCGGAAGCTAGAAAATGGTGCAGAACCCTCCCAGTTGCATCAGTTCACAGCTGGGACCAATTCGTCAAGACTTTCATTTTTGAATTTGATTGTTATGACTATGACCAGGTATATGATGAAATTGATTATCTACGGAAACAAGATGAATCTGTTAGGGATTTTAATATGCGATTTCATCTTAATTGTCTAAAGTATGATCTTGAAAGTGAACTCATGGATGAAGAATCTTCGGATTATGCTGAGTATTCCCTGCCTCCTATGTCTGATCAAGCAGAAATTATTTCAAGCTTTGTCTCATTTTCTTCTAATGTGAATGAGAATTCCAATTTGAATATACAAATCAGCCATGATGAAGAAAGTCCCCAAAGCCTAGGAGACATGCATGCTCTAATGCAAGAAGATAAAAGCGAGAATGCTGGAGGAAGGCCTACCTTGGAACCAGGAGATGACTTTGATACAAGGTCAGATAATATCGTTGCAAATCAACAAATGCAGATGCCAAGGTTAGAACAACAAACTATTTCCCTTTCAAAAAGTATCAGTACACAAAGGTATGATCTAAAGCCCGATGTCTATGATGAATCTGATGAACAAAGATTTTTCCATGATGATATTTTCAAATGCATTGTTCCAGAATCGCATTTTTCTCTTTATCCTGATGTTTTTAGTGATGATAATTTTTCCCCTCTCAATATTAAAGATATCTCAAAAAGCACAGAGGATTATTCAAATGAGTCATCATTAGGTTTTCAAGATAAAAAGACAGCTATAGAACATCCTTTGACCATTTTCAAACAAGAACCACTTGACCTTCCTTGTCTGAAAATATATGACGAAAAAGAGAAATCTAGGGAAACCTGTAAAATCATTTATGATAGTTACTTTGACAACGATGATGTTGTTGATTTATCCCAAGTAACTCAACAAAGCTCAGATAATGAGAGATATTCTAATTTAGGAATCATATCAGTCAATCCTCATTTCAAAGTAAAAGATCATTTGCATGATTTTACTATCCAAGACAATACCCCGATCTATAATTCATATCAAGAGGAAACCCCCGTCCCTGTTCACAATCATAACTTGTCTTCTGATTCACAAGATGGAATTCGAAATTGCTCGGATCCCATAATTCTGGCCAGTTCTTGTGAAAAGCAAAATATTCCAAGTCAATCCCAGTTGTGCTGTAACATTATTTGTACAGATAATCATCTCTTTCTTTCTCACTTGCACTCATTTTGTACAAAATCGGATTGTGTTTTAAATTTTCACACTTTTGATAGATTACTGTGGTATGTTGAGCACCTTATCAAAAAACATTTGAAAGGTGTGCTACCATTTTGGAAAGCTAAACTGTGTCAAGGAAGTATAGAACTTTTTCAATTCCAAGATCAATCAATATCAGACTTCCTTAGAAAATTTATTTGGCATCCAAAACATCATCAACGAAGGAAAGTACCTTTCGAAACTTGTCGGCAATTCGCGCCAAGTGATAAATATCTTTCCAGAAATTTCCATCTATTCTGCATTGATTTATTTAGTGATTTATATATGGAAACTTTCCTTTTGCAAGAAATCGCTAAAAGCTCGACTTTAACGCACAGTAGGTTACAAGCCATTGAAACTGAAAAATCATATTCACAACCTGGCTTGTCATCTTTCCTATTACGAGATCATCAATCCATAACAGAAATTCATCCTGATTTTTATGATCCAATAGGTATCCATTTGGAAAGAAGTTGTCATGAGAAAGAAATATCAGACAGAATTTCAACTGAAGTTACACATTCTTATTCCACATCCAACATTAACAGTCCAGGAAAAGTTTTGTTCTTAACACTAATATTGGAAAGTTACATATGGGTAGGAATAAAAATGAAAAGATGGTTCCACTGGAAATACGATTTCACCTAGTTAATTTTCTGTATATAGTTAGGATAGGAGTAGGAGTAATTTAGCCAGGTTATTAGGTTTTAGGTTTACTTTTAATAGTTGGTAGGTCAAATAAGAGAAGAGATTATCCCTATTCTGTACATAATCCTAAGGAATATCTACCTCTCATTTCGTTAAATATTTTTCCCTATAATAAAATTTGCTATGGTTAACAGCATTTGACATTTACTAAAGACACCTTTTCTCTATCAAGATTTTGAACTTCTGCTTCTATAAATAGCAAATCTTTTGGAAATTTGATCTTTATTATCAATAGAACTTTAACTCAGATATGATACTAGTTTCAACTCCAAAAAATTTGAAGAAAGTAATCTTAGTGAAGAAATTATTTTATGTCAGTACAATGAAAGGCATCAATAACAAAATAAGGATTCCCTGTAGAAACAGCCATTTCCAAAAAGCTCTATTTTGTCGTCCAGAAATTTCTTAAGGAAAATTTTGATTTTCTCCCTGCTAAAGGAAATCGCAACATTCAAAGGAACAAACCGAGAAAACACTATATCTCAAAGAATAAGAGGTCTCATCACGAGCCGGCTTATCATGATCACAGGTATTATAACTTGCTGACTTTGCCAATACTGTCCACCAAAACAGGGCAACGACTCAAGATTGTCGCAATCAAAAGATAAGGGGTCTCATCACGAGCCAGCTTGTTCAGCAAAAGTGTAAATCAAGTGAATGACTATGTCATAATTTGGCCACCAAACCAAGACATTGTTCTTTAGAGAATAAAAAAAAAAAAAAAAGGAAAAAAGTATCAAAATGGGTTTTTCTCTGAAAAGTTGTAAATAACCTTAAGCAGGATAAAGGATCATTACTGGATAATAGATAACCCTGTCGAGGCTATGGACGCCTGCTGGCAGCAGAGGCTCTACCTGCGACAAAGGAGCATATTTAAAAAGCTGCAACACAGGGAAGACTTTGTTTTAATTTTTTTTTTTACAAGACCAATTAATGGCTGATGTAAATGCAAGGACAAGCTGAGGATACAAGTAATTAAAATAAAAAGAGGTTGAAACAAAATATCATTGACAGTTTGAAGTATAATATGCTTTATCTTTTTATAATAAAGTTTAAGTTTTCTGAGAATTTTTTTTTTGTTTCAGAAGTTTAAAAAACGTCAATAGAAGATCAGAGATAACTGGTTCTCCCAAGTGAATCACCAATTGTTGTGGCCAGCAACAACCCCCCCTTGTTCATTTAAGTGTTGTCCAAAATACTAAATGAATGGGGACCCTTAGTTAAATTTTGAAGAAAAAAGCAAGAGTTTCCTTTCTTCAAAATAAGGTTACCATCGTAAGCTTAGAAAGGTATTTTGAATATTTTTAACCTAAGTCTACGATAAGGGAAATGTCTTTAAAAGCCACGTTGCAAAAAGATAAGAAATACCTCCATTTCTCTATAATATCAGTATGCACAGGACCCTCGTGTTAAGCATAACATCGCATCGCAATAAAGTAATACTCATAAGGGAAAAACTTAAAAGATTTACCGATCTGCGATAACACCGATCGTAAGATCGCATTTCGCAGAAATAAGCTGGCAAGATTTGGCAAACATCAAACTTCTGCGACCTGCGATGTTGCGATCGCTGCGATATTATATTCTCGCGATCTACGATGGTGCGATTTGCGATGGCGCGATCTGCGATGTTACGTAAGCAAATCATAAATCCCTTCATCACGAATCCTTCGGGCACGCCATTCAAAGAAAAGCCACTTACCATAATCCAACTCAAGATGATGCGCTTTTAATGATAGTAAATGAACCAGTTGTCAGTTATTAAATGAAGTAAAGACGCGTGCCTTTGTAAAGAATTACTTCACGTAAGGTGGCATATTTGATATATCTGTTGCATTTAAAACTCTCCCATCACCTTTCTGGATCAGTCATTTCCATTTCACTTGTAATCTGCAGGAACGAAGAGCTAAGACGATTCAAAGCCAAACACAAGAAGAAATGGGAAAGAAAAATAAAGCTCAAGGCTCTGAGGTGAAAGAAAGGGCGAAGGAGATGGCGCCTTTGTATACAGACACAGCCTGTAACAGAGATGCAGGGATATCGACATGGGAAAGCATGTACAGGCTGCTTGAAGAAGAAAATCATAGAATAATGAAGGTTGCTGCTGTCGTGGGCTCACAACGCTCTTCCGAGGCATCCTTAGAGGAGCTAGCATGTTCATTTCTTCACCGGATAGCAGCAAGGCCCAAAATTCTACCATATACGGATATGATCAAGTGGATACTTGACAATCCAGAGATGAACAACAGACAATTCAAGGTTCAAGGACACGGGCTCATCGCATCATTCGCTGCGCAAGATTTAAAGCTTATGTATCATCTTCCTGAACCGTAGGCGACTTACAATGCACAATTCGTTAAGAAATTTGTGGCAGAGAACCCAAACCTAGCAGAGACCACCAAAGATTGGTCCAGAAAAGAGGAGCCGCTCAAAAAGGACAAAAACGGTATGTACAGCACTGGTTCCCTCACCTCTCCGTATTGTTTTGCTGCGGCCATGCTTTGTAGATTGTTTGGGATGCCGGATATCAATAAGTTTTCGTCTGAATGGCTACCATTAATAGATGCTGCCACAAATGCCGATATTATGGATTGGGCCAAGATCTTTTCTGATAATCTATACACGGCTGTTATCAATTACCGGTCTAAAAGATCCTTGTCTCAAAGGATCTATCCTCCTTTTTATCTGTCTGCATATGTTATGGATTCTATTTGTTATGTGTCTAAATTTCCCACTATGGGTTGGAAATGGACTACCCAGGACCCATTACCTATCCATGTTTATCATAAGGTGTTATGGGATTCTCAGTTCGTCCCACACTTCTACCAGATTTGCCACGGGCTTATCTTACCCTTGTATAGAATGATGTATGATGAAGACCCCCCGAGGTGCTCACCCGAGGCAAAAATAGACATCATCCCCATCGCAAGATGGTTCGGGGAAGAATGGTTTACCTATATTAGAGTGTTTGGAAGCACTGTACCTCCACATGTCCTACCTCTATATATCCCCGATAAACTTTTGGCTCGGGAAATTGCTTATCAAACCTGTTCAGAAGGCGGCCTGACCAAAGACCTAAAGGACAAAAAGAAGGCCATATGGCCTCAATTTCCTGTAGCTTGTGGGGCCTTCTCATTGTTCGATGTAGGACACGCTTTCACCGAAGTGGAGAATGTGACGTGTCTACAATTATTTAAATTCCCAGCAAGGCCATTTGACCCAAATGATGTTGCCCAAGATTTCACAACGAACGTCAAAATAAAAGTATTCGTTGGAAAGAAAGATTTGTTTGATGATTTGTTTCAGAGTAGAAGCTCACTCCAAGTAATTTTGCGGGAAGCTCGGTCGAGGTTGTCTCCAGATGACCTCCAAAGATTCATGTTATACAGGGAAAGAAGGTCGGCCAGTGTTCCTCTAGAGAAGCTGCGACTGTCTGCCAGAGAACCAACTCCAAGCGTTAGCCTCAATGGAAACTCTAGCACTTCCAGATCTAAATCCAACACTGCGCAAGGAGTACCTGAACATTCTAAAGGGTGGGAAAGTGACCAAGGAAAAAACGAAGAAACAGCTAAAGATACAGCTCAGTCAAGTGCAATGTCGCAACAGCAAGTTATCGCCTCCCCGCCAAGAGATGTCCCCCCTCCTGTCATCGAAGCACCACTCGTCACAATAGAACTGGAAAAAGAATGGGAAACCTTCAATGAACTGATCAATCTTGAAGGGCAAGCCCCGAAAACACCTGTGAACAATACACAGGTAGCGCAAGAAGTGGTTTCGACCATAGTCAGTAGTGTCACAGAAACGGAGCACATTCCTATCGCTCCACCTTCTGAGCTTCTACTTAATGTAGAAGAAATTCCGCCACTGGATGTATTCTATAGTCCCCAACATAAAGCAGTTGTAAGGAGACAGAGGAAGAAAAGAAAACTAGAAAATACACTGTCACAAGATGCTGAACATTTTGACGTCTTATGGAAAGACCCCAATAATAACCCGACTGAAAATCTCATTAAGTTGTCTCAGATCGCAGGAGCATATGCTTCTGCAACTATTGACAAGGCATCGAAAGTTCAACAACTATTGAAAGAACAAGAAGATCAAATACAGCTACTACAATGACAGTTGCAACAAGCCAATGCTAATATTGAAGCTTCCAAACAGCTCGAGAAGTTGCAGGAAGACTTTCAGCAGATGCAGATAGGCTATCAAAGAAGTCTAGACGAGAAAGGAAAACAATTGCAAACTTTACAGGAAATGCATAAAGATGAGCCTAAGCTGGCGGAATTTATTTCTGAATCTATTGGCTTAAATGAGCAACTACTGCAGCAACAGGAAGAGTTGGGACGTAAAATATCACAGTGGAGTCACTATTGCGAGCTAAGCGATAAAATCACCAATCAAGTGGTAGACTTGCGGAGTGACTATGATCAGAGTGACAGACGAGTGATGGAATACCTAACTTGGCAGGATGAAGATGAAGGGAAAAGAGCAGGTGCACCCAGAATAAACGAGAATCATAAAGAATTGCTCTTTAATAAATGGGACGATCAAATCAGGCAGGCGGAACGAGCAGCAGAGACAGCGGCCACACAAGCAAGCATTCTTATCGACTGTGTAAATGAGAATTTACACAGGGCCAATTTAATCGCAGAGACCACCCCGGGGTACCTACCAAATAAGCTACAACTGGAAGCAGAATGGAAGCAGAAGGCGCAGGCAAAGGGAAAAGCGATCCAAGCATTAAACAGTTTGAATTGGGAATGTTACTGGGCATACTTGGTCAAGCCGCATAGTCAATGGATGACTGTGAAATGCTTCACAAATGCGTCCGAAAAAGTAGTGCCAGCTCTCATAGATGCTGTTTTCACAGCCCAACTCAGCGCAGAAGTCAGTCAGCTGACTCTCCTCAAGCCCATGATGAACACTTGCAGCTTTAAAGACCAAATTCAGAAGTAGCCTTATTTTAGAATGTTGTTTTTTCTTTTAAATTAGATTAGAAAAAGGACGGTCATTTGAAAATCGCATCCTAAATTTTGTAAAAACACTACTATTAGAATTAGGAAGTAGTATTTTAACCCTTCTCATGCATTTAGAGAAGGGTCCAGAAATTTGTCAAAAACTTGTCCTCGGAACATGCACTTCTGCACCCTCAGAGGAGGTTTTGATGAATGGATGGATCGAGATTTATTAATGTTTACATTTGATGTCTGCTACTAATGTTGCACTTTTGTACTCTTAGTAGATGTTAGAACAAGTAGAGATAAATCGTTTTTGCTTGAAGCTTATGAGTAGGATTAGTCATAAATGGTATTTTTATCTCTTGACCATTTCTGCTTATATTCTTAAAGTGATATACAGTTTTCAGTTGTTTATATGTTACTGCATGAATGTATGAGTTATCATTTGGCACTTTTGTACAGTGGAGTCATTTATTTATGTCTGATATATGAATAACTTATTATGCGATATGTTGTTCACAACTGTTTTGCTTAACTTTTTATGCAAAGTGGTTTATCTTAATTGATTTCTATTCTTATGATAGCTGAATGATCTTTATTACCAGTTATTGTTTGAAATCTCTTTATATCGCATAATAGAAGAAATGCATCCCGGGTCAGCGTAGATTAGATGTGTTGTTTCTCATTAGATTACAATAGCATAGAGTTAGTTTAGAAGTTTGAATTAAATTAGCTTTAAGTACTCTTAGATCAGCATCATCCAACTATTCACACACACACACCCTTAGATTGGGAAACTGGTCCCATTATCTCCAGTCGGACCCGCTATACCAAACGGATAAGGAGCTGCCAACCAAGGTCCGGACCGGGCGGGTATCCCCCTTGTTGTCGACCCGATTTTCGGGGCTTCAACACCATGTTGCGACATGGCTATACCACTTTAGCTCAATTAGTTTCGAGTACCCCTAGTGCCTCATCATTGTATCAGAACCCTATCTGGTCTTCCAATGCTATGCCTACATAAGGTCTGTTCATTCCGAACATGACCTCTCAAACTTTTGCACAAACCACAGTCACCTAATTTCTTGTTCAACCTACCATTCCGTCAGGTTAGATCTCAGTAAGTTCTTCTACCCCTCCATCAAGTGGACAGAAGGTGCCACCACCTGGGATGCAAGATCCGAATACTCCTTTTGTGTCAGGTGAAACCAATATGAGTGGATTCCAAACTCACATGGTTGGATTTAATCAACCTTATTATGGTGTTATTCCTAACCCTGTTGGTCCATCCGGGTTAGGTAACATCCAATATCAGCAGCCTTATATGGCTCAGGTTCCACTCCAACTGATTTATGTCCCATATGGTTCATAAGCCTTGGTTAATCTACATTACATTCCTCAAGATGGAGCTTATGTCCAGCCTGGTCAATCTATTATTCCTGGTGGATATGGCAAGATTCAATTAGGGAACTATCAATACCCTCAGGGTATAACCCAAGGGACTGTTCAGCTACCCTTACAGCAACAAGGACAACCTTTGCAACAGTAAGGGAAACCTTCACAACAGTAAGGGAATCTTTGCAGCAGTACAGGCAAGCATTGCAGTAGCAAGGGAAACTGTTACAGCAGCAAGGGAAACCTTTTCTGTCATCGCAGCAACCTTTACGGCCGCAACCTCTGTTTGTTCAACAATCCTCTTAGCCTTTTTCCTCACAAGTCCAACCGTTGTAGCAGCAAGGTCAACCTTTACAACAGCAAAGTCAACCTTGTAGCAATAAGGTCAGTCGTGGTAGCAGCAAGCTTTATATGCATATCAGCAAGGTCAGCCTTTGCAAGGCCAAGGTCAACACCTACAACAGCAAGGTCAATCTCCTTATTTCCAGGGTCAACGAGTTAAGTAACCTTATAACCTGTATGTCACTTATAATGTTTATTAGCGGCCTATGGTAGGATAATCTCAAGCCTACCCTGGACCAAATCCACCTTATGGTCAAGGGAACCCTCAGTGGGGACAAAATCAGGTTCCATATGGACAAAATCCTCCACTGTCAGGGAATAATCCTTACCAACAAGGATGGATTCTACAGTTTGGGTCTCCTCAAAGGCCCTATATGTCATTTAACAAGCAATTTCATTTCTTGGCTACATTGGAGTTGCCCGATGTTTTCAGGCTCATGAATGATCCCATTCTTCATTCGCCTTACTGGCCTCCAGTTACAATGAAAATTTTGGGTGATTTCCCCAAATTTGAGGGAAAAGCTAAGGAGGATCTGCAAGCCCACGTGATGACATATCACCTCTGGTTCTCCTCCAATTCGTTGTCGATGATTCTATCCATCTTCGACTTTTTCAAAGAAATCTCACAAGTTTTTCCACTAAATAGTACATCAAATTACCTCGAGGTACCTATGGTGACTTCAACTCTCTCGCTATGGCTTTCCTTACTCGTTTCCAATTGCCGGTTCGATATGAAATTTCCGCTCATTTACTTACGTCCCTTAAGCAAGACACCATGACCCACATTTCCGATCATATCCATGAATGGAGACATCGGTGTTGCCTCATTAATTTTGAGATTCCTGATGAGTTTTTGACAGAATGGTTCAAAAAATCATTCATTAGAAATATTGCTAAGGACATAGCTATGGGTGGATGTGTTACTGAAGAGCAATCTATTGCCTGTGCCCAGTATTTAGACTTCATCTATTCGCAATCTGGCACATTGTACAAGATGTTACCTGATGCTCCGAGACCACCATCGAATCTAACAGTATCAAAGTCTTCGGATACACCACTTGTTGACAATGTGATTGGTTCCGTGTCTCAGACTTCTGCGAAAGCTTCTTCGAAGCAAAAATCGGTCTCGAACACTGGTTCCAATAATCCCTCCAAAAATTCATCCAATCCTGGTAAAACCTCTGAGATACATATTGTCTAGTCTACTGCAGCAGATAAGGCCTCTAAATGTGAAATGAAGGGAAAAGGTAAATCCAAAGCTGATGCCCTAAAATAGGACCCTCCTAAATCATCTATTGATGATGCTTCTAGAAGAAAGCTGAAATATCCTTGCCTCATCTGTGTGGAGGATCATTACACTAAAGATTGTGCCCGAAGATCTGAAGTTAATCGCTTGTTGAAAGGGACTCCAGTTGTCTTAAAAGAACCCTTTCCATCACAGTAGACACAGTTGGTAGACCAACCGCAGTCCTCTACTTCCTTAGGTTCTCAAGTGTTCATGATGCATGGTTCATCACCTATCTCGATCACTACTTGAAATAAGGACTATCAAACCATGTCTAAGCAGGCAATGGAGAAAGAATTTACTGATGCTCCTTCTACTTCTATTCCATCCAGTTCTGGTCTACTCCATATCGAGTGCCCTAACACTGAGTCCATCATCTAACCACTTCCGAAATGTGTTCTTCGGAAGTCATCTTTTAATATGAATGCTAGAGCTGCGCAACATTACAATATTGTTGAGGATTTAGCTCAAGCACCTTCGGCGATGTCTACCTTGAAGGTTCTCCAATCCTATCCAACATAGTGGAAGTCATTGTTGTCTGCTATAGGTGTTATTGATCCTTCTAATTCGAGTGTGATTACTTTCAATTTAGAAAATCACATGCCTCGTCTTCCTCTTCAGATTGCATTTCTGATACATGTTCTTATCAAAGGAAAGACAATTCATCGAACAGTTATTGATGAAGGTGACTCTACCTGCATCATGTCAATTTTGTGTTGGAAAGCCATTGGCTCTCCTTCTCTTAACTAGTCTTCGAACACCTTGGAAGCCTTTGACAGCAGAGGTTCACGTCCATACAGTATTCTCATGAACTTGTTGATTACATTAGAAGGAAAGATTGTTAAAATAGAAGTAGAAGTTGTAGATACAAATCTTAACTACAACCTTCTTCTCGGGAAAAGTTGGACCCACAACATTTTCTTTATGGTGTCTTCTTTGTTCCTCATACTTCTTTTTCATCATGAAGGAAAAATTGTCACGGTTGATCAATTATCCTTCTTCTCTTCTAGTTCGTCCAACGCTAACGTTCCTTATGTGGGAAATACTGAGATTCCTTATGAGAGCATGGGGGAATGTCTCTTCAAAGAATCTACTTTAATGGGTAATTTTTCTCTCCCACCTCCAAATGTTCATTCAATCAATATGATCTCGGCCTCTATGGATCCTTGGATTATCCCTACCGCAGATCAAATTGATTCATTTGGTGTTGCTATGCCTTTATGTCCATTGGAGCTAAATTATCAATAAATTGTCTTGGCTTGGATGGCCACTTCAGAAATTTATAATGTTTTTAGTATGAACCTGTACACTTACGTGCCATCTCCTTGGCTTGGCTCTTTGGATTCATTGGGTCCTTTGAACGATACATTTCCCACCGATTAGAGTATCATTGAGGTAATGTCTCTGGATGAAACTCCATGGAACGGTCTACATCATCGTTCTTGATTTCTTCCCAGCCTCGATGAGATGTCTTCCTATCTTAAAGCATCTGTTTCTCATTGTCCCACACCTCCACTTCAAAGATCTGTCCCAGTGCGTGAAGTCTTGTCGGTGGATAATGTGGGGAACATCACTGCAACCCTACCCATTCACATTTCAGTTCGTCCTGAAATTGTCAAGATCTTTCAACTGGCGGCATCTTTTCCTTATCATAAGATTAAGTGTTTATTTCCTCCTTTCATGAGATTTTTTCCTCGAGTCTCTACCATTTTCCCATTATCGCAATGTGGTTTCCATCTTATGATTCGTAACCCTCACTCACTCGGGGGGCATGGGGGCATAGGGTTTTATGAGTTTTACTCTATTATTTGGTCGATTTGATGTGTACACGTCATGTCAATGATGAAACTTAGGTTTTATTATCTGTTGATTGATTATCCATAAATGGGCTCCATCTAAGCTTTTTACGCGTGAAATTCATGTAATAACTTTTGTACATTTGTGTGTTAATTCATTAGTGTGCGTTTTTTATTTTTGGTGTGTTTGTTTGCTTTGTAGACATATGTTTTTGTTCTTACCCTGTGTTCCACTCAGTTTGCAGATGTCGTTAGGCCATTACATTGGTTTTGTTGATGGTGCTTGTCATAGCACACGAAATTTGTCTTCCATGGCATGGGTACTCTATGACCCTGATGGCGAGCTGATTAACTTACAAGGTATCTACCTTGGTCAAATAACCAATCATATTATCGAATATAGTGCAGTTATTGAACTCTTGTCAAAAGTCGTTGCTCTTGGCATTAGGGATTTAGTTGTCAAGTTGGACTTACATCTCGTTGTGTTATAATTAAACAATCATTACTCAATGATAAATCCACAAACATTGTGTATGTATCTACGTGTTATATTGTTGGAAAGAAATTTTGATTTCATTACATATCAACATATTCCACATAATTTAAATACATTAACAGATGGATTAGCAAATTTTGTTCTTGATAGGAATTTGCATCATTTATAAAACTAATCATGATTATGGACACATAAGTAGAAAATAAAACATGCATACATATATATCGCGTCTGTCGGAGTGTTTACATCAAAATGTCAAAAAATAGAGTGTTTTGAGACACTTGGCTTTTAAAGCCTACAAAATGTGTAAAAGACCTAGATAAACTATCATATTGCATGGTGCTCATGATAACACGAGACCGCTCTGATCACTTGACCTAGAAGTTGACGTAGTGTCACAAAGACTCCCACTATGTGTCTTTGCCAACTCAATGGAACATCATAAATCATGGCATACTCTGGGACTCCACAAGTTATTGCCTCCAGATTACGCTCCATCTGAGCTAAGGGGTTTTCCCCTTCCTTGTAGTCTGCACCCACTACCTGATGTGAAACTTGACGTGCTATTGGCGACATGCCTGGTTGTCTCTCTGGTCCGACATCTGGACATTTATCACAAGTTGAGTCTCAGTTAACACTTTTACAAAAAGTCATAAAACTTGAGAAAATCCAAAAAACAACTTTTTACCTGCATCAGTCCATTGTTCTCCTAGCAGTAGAGGAAGATCTGGACCCCACCTAAAATTTGTTCCAGCATAAGCATAATCGTCCACCATGAGTAGTTGTCACTCTAGCCAAACAAATAATGTGGTGGGTAATGCATGTGCTGACATGTTCCTCCTCAAGTCATCAGTTGACTGCATCGCATGAGTCTCGGATCTCGGGGAGCAGGATTTGGTACCTCTGCCCACTGATACCATAATAGCAGCACTTGCTCCAAAGATAAGGTCGCCAGTATATAACCGAGCCCAAATTTCTTCAGGTGTCCATGCTTCCCCTTGGTCAGTTGTCGTTTCATGTTTGCAAAAAGGCCTCCACACTAGTTGAAGACAGTGGGGGTGAAAAATGTAATAGCATATTGGAACTGGGATTTTGAAGCCTCATGCAAGGATTGTGTTCTAGATACACGTGCCATGGTGAACAAAATCGTTCTCAAGACGAGGTTGTTGGTTATTTTCACTATCTTCACCTTACCTCCATTGGTTATTGTGGCACTGGGACAATACCTCTAGACTAGACTCCTTGTACTCTCACCTCCTGGGCGAGATCCAAAAAGTTGGACAGCTTCCCCTCATCGGGACAATCCCGTGATGAAGTAGATATCCATCTCTTCCAGTTCTAGTTCCTGGCCTTTTATGATGAACATCTCTCAATCTACATCCTAAAGACTGATCAAATAGGGTAGCAATTCCATTTGAGCCCTTAACCCTGTGATCTTGAAGAATTTTAGCAGTCCACAATTCCTTAGAGCATTTATGCATTCAGGATCTTGAGCTGCTTGATGGTCTTTGGCCTCATGGCCTCTTTCTTTCCACTCTAAGACCATATTCTCATGCAAAAAAACATTTAGCATTTATTAATTCCTTTCTCATGGATCAAAACCATCAATTTTTTCTTAAAAGAGAGTTTTATTTCTTAAAAAACCACCCTCGTGCAATGGCGCCTGTTTTTACAAATAGTGCAATAGCATCGCACAAGCCTTTAGACTTAAGCGCAACCATCGCGGGTCCGATGACCATACCCACAATGGTCGTCAGCGCCCTAAATTTTTGAAATCTTCCTTTCTAGCATCAAAATCACCATTAAAAAAGTATAAAAAATGATAAATTGCAAGAGTAGGGATGGGCCTCTTACCTTTTGCAGACGGTTCATGAAACGGTACCTTGGATCTCCCACAACAGCCATTGGAAAATCAAGAGAATTAGGACACAAAATTCACTTTCAGAGCTCACTTCGGTAAAATGGTAAAAAATAAAATTACTTTTGCCTATTTATAAGTTTTGCAAGTCATTTTTGTCGATATTTTCGTAATATTTTAATATTTTCTCTCGATATCAGTGATGAGTGTGTTTCATGTGCAGTTATAGGTGCCTCCAATATGAACAATGATCATTATTTACCGATTCTCATGTAATTTTATTTTATCTCTTTTTCAAACTCACTAAATAAACAAAAAAGGAACACCCCTCGAGTCATCTTTCAATGCTTTTTTGACTCTCGAAAATTGAAAATATTTTCGAGTACTTGTCGTTTTGAACTCATTAAAGTAAATGAATCGACGTCACCTTAGTATACGTTTACCCCTTTTTCGGTCTGAGATTGACTATTTACGAAAAAGGTACACCTTGGTCGACATGGTCAAGAGGTTCCCACGGATATTGTTTTCTACTTTTGTGGGTTCAAGGGACAAATTACAAAAAGGGACATGATGGAGTTTTCTTTTCTATTTCTTTTTCAAACTCTCTAAATATGAAAAATATACCAAGTTATTCTTACGAAGAGCTCATTAAAACTTTACAATGAAAGACTCATCACCATGATGAGACCGAGCTTATCCTTCCTAGGGCTCGTAAAACTTACTAGGATGGATTCATTCGAAGAATGAACTTACATGACAAGCATATGCTATCCTCTTCAAGCTTGTGATAAAAATAATTGGGGTACTCGCTAGAAATAGCGAGGAAAAATGAAGATGAGACATCCTTTGTATAGACAGCATGTCGCTCTTGAACATGACACTCTTCTACTCTCGCATCAGGTTTGGCTGATCTATTTTGCCTCTCATTTGACTATTCCATTCTGTCATCATGACCTTTAGTCCTATGTCGAGTCAAATGTTTCCACACTTCGGAGTCGTGTCGCCAATGTTCAAGAGAAGTCCAAAATCCAATTATTTACCTATAAATTGTTTGATTCATTTCTACAGTCCTGAATAATATTCCACTTTATTCCTTGTTTCGTGTCGATGATGGGGAGTTCATCATTTCCCTCCTTTGACAAGTCGCTTCCTGTCGACTTCAGTTCATTATCTAGGAAGATGACTGAGAAACTCCCTTTCAGTATCTTAGAGCTGGCATTCCTTAATGGCCAGTTCTTCGCATCCGACGATAGGTCTTCATTATTGGCTTTAGATTAAGTAATTCCACGAGTGTTCAACCTTAGCTCCATTATCACATTCACAGATTGTATTATTGTACCTTGAGAGCCATTACCATTAATTTTGGTTTCTCTCGTACCTGTTAATGGTCCACATCATTGGTCAGTAATCAAGTGGTTTTCTAGCGTGCTTGACTTCAACACGTTTATTCACATGTTTGAATTCGTACATTGATCAGGTCAGGATGGAGTGCAAGGCCCTGAGTCTTGATGTTATTACTCAGACTACATGGAGTTATATGTCATTCATGATTGTACACATGTTTCTACTATATAGATGGTTGTGACCATAACGTGAGACTTTATATGTATGATGATCCTTGTTATATGGATGGATGTGCCCATACCATGGATCTTTTCATATAGCCTTCATCATCATGATGGCTGTGTCCATGCCGTGGATTCATGTCTTGATCTCAGATATGTATATATATATGCGTACTTGATTTTCAGGTCTCCTAACAGTGTGTGTCCTCGTCCTTGCCAAAAGCTCGTAAAGCATCTCAGCCATCACTCCTCGTTCTGCCTTCATGCTTTAGGGGGCATCTGTTACACAATATTTTGTCACGCCTCCTGCACTTCCGTGTGACATACCCTGAAGTTCTCGAAACATGACCATTATACAATATACTCATCCATGTATACAACTCAGATCCCTCCTTTAACTTTGCTTGGAAAATGTCTTGAGCTTTCCCTGAAGAAATAGCTCTTAAAACCCTAAAATGAGGGTCATCGCTCTTATGAAGCTCAAAACCGTGATGTTCACCTGTTACACCGTGTTTAACCTGTGATGGCATCACTTTTTTCCTTGTCATACCCGCGATGATCCAATAAAGGTAATTTTCCCAAAGAGGATAAGAATCTTTGTGATCAAGAAACTTCCAGAGTGGCGAGTTAGAGGTGGTTTCGCATAGATGAGGTCGAATCCTCCTAACTTGACCTCTTTATCTTATCCCTATGAGCTACCTCCTTGATATGTGGGCCTAATCCTATCTTTGGAGAAGTCCTAACTCCCTCTCCCTACCTATAAATTCATCCTCTCCCATTCCCAAATGGTTGGTCTATGTCCATTTGCACCCCTATGCTGAGCTTGTGCTTAGAGGCTATTCATTAGACTTGGAGAAGGAGTGTCTGGAGAATTACTTGGCTTGGACTTGGATTACCACTCAAGGAGAGTCTTTCAACATCAAGTCTATGGTTGTAAGCTTCCCTTTATTCTTTAAATAACACAAAACTGCTTCTTCATCTTCCCAAAATATATATGTTCATGTATGTATTAGCTTGGAATTCCTTGATCAACTAAGTAGGTTATTATTGGATTTTCTTTTGGTTTTGGCATGCTTTGTTGTCTCTTGATCACTTGTGAAAATACATAAGCGCTAAGAGAAGCAAGAACAAGTCCATGACACAAGCGGTTCGAAGCTCTCAACAAAGGAAATCGAAATAGCATCAGAACGAGGTTGGCCATCTCTTTCGTTCTTCTTTTCAATTATAACCTAGGAATATGTCTAGTTGATTGTCACTCCAGTTGCTAGACCCACTCATTGGGCTAGAGGGATTGTCTTTGTCTGCAAAGAGGATAAACCTTGTCAACAAGGCTGAAGAAATACCTATATGGTTTGAAGCAAGCTCCAAGACCTTGATATGCTCACATAGATAGCTTTTTAATGAAGCTTGGTTTTACTAGAAGCAATGTTGATCAAAATATTTACTTTAATATAGTCCAAGGTATGCCTTTGATTTTGGTATTGCATTTTGATGATTTATTTATGACCGGTAGTAAACCTCTTATTCTCTAGTGTAAGAGGGAGTTAACTTATGAATTTGAAATGAAATATATTGGTTTGATGCACTACTTTATGGGCCTAGAGGTATGGTATAAATCTGGTGAGATTTTCCTTTCTGAAGGAAAATGTGTTGTCAAACTACTAGAAAGGTTTGGCATGGCTAAGTGTAATTCCATGAATACTCCAATGGAAATGAATTTCAAGAAGCCTTTTGGTAAATCTGCAGGACCTGATTTGGCTAATCCTTATGAGTACCATCAATTGATTCGGGCACTAATGTTCTTTGTGAACACTAAACTAGATATATTCTTTGCAGTCAATACTCTAAGTCAATACATGATTAATCTTGCTCATGCATTATGGGTTTCTTCAAAGCATGTGTTGAGGTACCTTCATGAGACCATCAATCTTGGATTGAGATATACTGTCGAAGATGTAAGGCTACATGGATACTCTGAATTTTATTGGGCTGGTAACTCTACTAACAGAAAAATCACATCAGGGAATTGCTTTAGATTAGGATTTTCCATGATATCTTAGATGAGCAGAAAACAAAAGTCTATTTCCCTTAGCATGGCTGAAGCAAAATACATTACTACTAGCATGGCTAGCTGTGAGGAAGTAAGGCTAAGGAAGCTCTTTGGAGAGATGTTTGAGCAAGTATTGGATACTATAGTAATTTACTGTGACAATAAGAATGGGATTCGACTTGCTGAAAATCTTGTGTTTCATGACATGTCCAATCACATTGAGATCAAATATCACTATATATAGGATATGGTGAAAAGAGGAGCAGTAAGACTTCATCATATATCGACTGATGACCAGATTTCTGACATTCTTACTGTTAGCTACCTATACCAATAGGTTTCATTTTTCATGATTGGCAGGGGAAGTGCCAAAAATGCTCTACTTTGGTGATGCAAAGATCTCATATTTTTGTGGAGAACACATATCTACAGTTGTTTTGATGCTGTCCTACTTCTGAATGGGTGATCCAACAGTCTAAGCTGGGTCATGCCATATTTCAATTTTTGTTGTAGATTAGAGAAAGAAATCTGTCCAAACTGTTCAATCTTGGCAGATCAGTAGTTAGGTAGAGAATGAAGGTTCCCAACTGCTTAATCTGGGGCCTTGGAAGTAATAAGGCTAGCCTTAGATAGAAAATCAAAAGAAAATGGAAAAAGAAAAGAAAAAGAGCAATTGAGGGTTTGCTAGTCTAAGTGCACCCTCCTTGAAGTAACAAAAAATGCTAGGCAATAGAATGGGTAAGTATATGGGGTTGCAGAAACATGATTTCTTTCATATCAGTGGCCTAAACAAAGGAAACACATGGTGGCCGGTGCAGATTTTCCTATTCAACAATTTTGTAGCAACAAAGTGAAGCATGTCTAACTTCCCAATCATCCCCTATCAAACTTCTTTCTAACATCCCACTATCACCTTTGTTCATAAGAGAAGTCAAACTCTTTTGTTGATTCTTGTTATATAGAAGAGCCACATTTCTTGTGTAAAAATCTTTTCATTTTGATCTACTCTCCTAACTAAGTTTGTTCCCTAAAGCTTAGTGTTTGCTTCCTCTCTTCCATATCTCCCATCCAATACTAACTACTGACTCTATTATTACTTAACTCCCTATGTTCCCCCTTTTCCCCATTATAATATCACTATTGTATATAAAAACCCCAAAAATATATATATACCCCCTTCCCCTAGGCAATATAGCCTTAAGTCCCAAAGGGTCGGAGCACAAAGAAGTTTAGCACTAAGGCAAAAGCATGCTAAATGGTCTATTTCGGGATTAAATCAACATCTAGTTGATTTAACAGCCCAAGCGCATTTCACCCACAAATGCATAAAAACCCATTTGTTCTAAAAAACTTTGCAAAACTCGCAAATCCGCCGTTGTCCTAAGTTTTGTTCCCGGCGTGCATTCCCAGAATAATAGTTGTTTATTACCCGCTCCCCGCCGTATTGTCCGATCACCTCTGCTCCCCGTCAACCGTCGGATCTGGGCCCTCCCATCCGACGGTCCTCAGCAATATCGGGCTGCCTCCGATGGCAGTACTTTAGCGCCCGAAAATGTCAGAATGGTGACGTAGGGCGCTGGACACGCGTCACAACTCAATTGTATCGGGCGGCCTCCTGCCAATACCGCGCCCGTACCTTAAGCGGTCCGATATTACCGCTTACCGCCTTCTGCTTACCACCCGCCAAGTCGACCCTACGTCACCTCCACGCCATTGCCGAGTCAGCACCACATCAGCGCCCGACCCGCCATCGCTCCGAGCTGTCCGCCACGTCCCCCGTCTACGTGGACCACTCACAGACCGCCACGTCATCATTCCGTACCATGACCCCACCTATGACGTCATGCTGACGTCATCCGAGAAAAGCGCGCCAAAGGCCAAATTTCCTATATTTTCGCCCAAAATCACGTTTTTTCGCATTTTTGTGAAAAAGACTGTTATGCCTCCTGCATGAATTTTTACGTCGTTCTCGCCGCCAACCTGCAAAAAATTGATTCAAAGTCGTGGCCACCCAGAGTTCAGCTTGGATAAGCCACCACCCATCGCGTCGTGACCAGGTATTTACCAATCCTTCCTGCACCTGGTTCAGTTTGTCCTTCTCTATAAAAAAACGCCCAGAAGTGCCATTTTCCCCTGAAACTCAAGCTTTCTTGTCCTGCTAGTGACTCAATTTCTCCCCATAGTGAACAATTGTTCCCTTTTACACCAGAACCGCCCTGTTTTCAGTGAAAATCCTTTTTACCTCAATTCACCTCACAAAGCCGCATTTGCCTACATTCCCAAGTGAAATTCTGCTTGAAGAGCACCAAACACATGGAGACACCAGTAGCTCTAAACATTCCTCCTTTAAATGCCCCACAAAGAGAGCTAGAATGGCTGCCCCTGGCTGATAGAGACTACCAGATGGCAGAGGGAATCCCTGATTACAGCAGATACCATATTCATGTAATCAATGAGCTAAAAGCCAAACATCTCAGTGGAAATGATATTCTAGGGATTTGGGACTCCAATTTGCCCATTTTCAATCTTCCTCAAGTCAATATCCTACCAGATTTAATCCATCGATGCAGTGCCAACTACGATCCATGTCAGAGAGTTGTCCTCAGTCCCTCAGGCTCAGTCTTGTTCCATGTCACCCCTGAGGCTATAAATCAAATGCTGCACTTTCATACTACAAAGCCATTGACTCCTCTATCCATGATGGACTTGATAAAGCAAGGAGGCAAGTTGTCCAGTGCCCAAATCATAAAGATTAATCAATTATTCATTCAATCAGGCTCTCAAACTGTGAGGACTCCTCCTATTGGAAATGTATATTTCAATGAGTTGGGCAGGATGCTTGTGGATATGATCAGTTATGTCCTGGGCTACAGGTCAACTGAGGATGTTGATGAAACCATTCTGGCTATGATGTCTGTCTTCTCCCCTGGGAAGCCTCCTTCTGTTCACTATGATTATTCTACATACATTGCCAACAAAATTCACGAGCAATTGATGAATTTAGAGAGGGAAAGGATATTTAGATACACTTCTTACATCTATCACTTGTTCCTATTTTATCAGCCTGATAGCTTCCCTATTACTCTCAAGAAGTTTGATGCCCAGGGGAACCAAAGGTCTGTGGTATTTTGGTCTTCAATCTTTCATCACATATCTTTTTCACCATATAGCTACTGTGGATTCATAGACCTTTTCATCCATCCAGCCATGTCCTTGCTGTTGAGTTCTCCTCCAAGATTGACAGATGAGATGCAAAGAATCCTCCAGCTCTCAAAGGCCTACAGCATTGGGGATTGGTACTTTTACCAACACCATACAGTGATCAGGATATATGGTTGTGAGTTAGCCCCATATAGGCTACCAAGATATGTCCCTATGAGACATTTTGCTTTAGAATATTTCAGACAATTTGGAAATGCAAACATGATCCATTTCCACAGCAAGAATAAAAAGGCTCAACTCAAAGTCAAAAACCAGCTAGGCCCATTTATTTATAACAAAAGAGAAGAGGCATGGCAAGAAGCAGACAAGATCCTAAAGTGCCTCAGGTTACAAACCAGTTTCCTCTGGTCACCTTATGACCCCAATCACTTCATTAGTCTTAGAAGGGTCAAATATAAATTGGCTAGCTATGATCATATCAGGTTACCTCATATTGAAAAGTATGCAAATCAATTAGAATGGAAAGAGGGCACCCTAGAAGAGGCAAGTTCTAAAGAGGAAATAGCACAAAAAGCAGCAAAGAAACTTGAAAAGGAAGCTGACTTGGAATATTGTGGACAGGTTTCTTCTTCTTATCATATTCAACTTGGAGCAGCTGCCTCATCTTCTACAGCTCCCCAGCAAGCAGCTCAAACCACTACTCAAGCAGCTAGCACAGATAAGGGGAAAGAAATGGAGCATGATCAGACACTCCCAACAGTAGAACAGCAGAAAGAACAGACAGAACAGCAAGAGGAAATGGCTGAGGCCCCTATATCTACAGAGCAACAGGTTCAAGAATATGTGCCTCCAAGGCAGGAAACAGCAATGGATACCTCGGTTCTCCAAACCCCAATGAATGAAGAGAGAGCCAGGAAGAGGGACAGACAGCAAGAAACTCCCCTCACTACATCAGCAAGTCAACAAGGGGAGAAAAGGCAAAGACTAAACCCTTTTTCTGAAGAACAGATGCCTATTGGACCATCCATGGGTATGGGCGCCCCTAGTATGGAAGCATCAGCTAGTTCCTTCCAACAGGAACAAGAAAGACCACTTGGAGGAGAGGTCAGCTCCTCAAGCTAGCAAAGAAGGGCAGAGTCTGGAATCAAGAAACAATTTATGGATATAAAAGCTAGGAATGAGCCAGTCAGACTCCAGCTTTACAATCATTTGCTCAAGATGGCTCCCACTAACCAACAGAGGCTCATGTCAGCATATGACATTGCAGAAGGGAAGATGACTATGAGCCATTTCATGCCTACCATGATGTAGCCACAGTCAGCTGCAGATTACATCAGAACCAACCTAGAAGTGTTTGAAAAGGACATCCACCCAATGGACCAAATAGAGCTACATAAGCAAACGGGTGAGATGGTCTACTCTACTCTTGCAGATAAAACATTTCTGGCGCACAAACTGCAAAATTCTCTCCATAACACTACTGCCCAACTAGAATTGGAGAAAGCTTCTTCTCAAGCCAAAGACAACAGGATTAAGTCTTTGGAAGATATCATCATAGAGCTTGGGCATGACCCAAGTGATCCCAAAGCTGTGCAGGCACTACTGAAGAAAAAAGATGAAGATATAGCAGCTTTGAGGAAGATGGTCAAAATTCCAACAACCCTTCACCCCCAAACAGAAGATGTTGCTCAGCAGAGAAAGGATCAAGATGTAGCAGCCATGCTACTGACATTACACAAACAATTGGTAGAAACAGAAGGACGATTGGTAGCAACAGAGGGTGCATTAGAGGCAGCCCTGAAACAAAAACAAGGAGAGCAGATACCTCAGCCCTCTCAACCAGTAATAAATCTTGAGGAGCCTCCTCAAATTATAAGTCCTCCCCTGGTACAAACAACAGAAGCAAGTGCCTCAATTGCTGGGCCTCAAGCCACAGAAAAGGAAGCAGCAGCAGAGCAGGTCCCAAGCCTCGGTATGCGAGATATGATGAAGGAGCTGCGAGCTCTTGAAACCCAAATGATTGAGCTGAAGGATGCCAAAGAAAAGCTGGCCCAGCTGGACGAGAAATATGACAAATCCAACCAGCAAGTGGCAGAAAAGACCAGGGAAGTTAGGACACTAGAAAGAAGGATAAAAGAGCTTGAAAAGGAGCTCACTATGAGCAAGGTCATAACTGAGGTCAAGAAGATCCTATGGGCTAAGATTGGCCAGTCAATCACAGATCAGTGGCAATACATAGAGACAATTCATGAGCAAATGGATCTGCTGAACAAGGCCATGCTGAAAGTCAAAGGGCCAGAGCCTCTCTGGGAAGTATGCCTGATATTGCTACCAGGATGATCAATGTCCTGAATAATAGAACTGGCCTTCAATTGGCAACAATGGGTATTAGGGATAGGACTGATACAATTTTGTTAATCAAAAGGGTGCACACCCTCAGAAGCTATGTGCAAACATTAGAAAGAAAGTGCCAAGATATTCAAGTAGAGGTCAATGCTTTTGCCACCAAAATCACAGCATTGCATGGCAGAGGGCTTCCAAGCCTAGTGACCAGTGCAGGAAGACTGTTGTCCCATGAACAGTATGCTAAAAGGGTCAAAAATTATGCAGCTAATCAGTTGACAGCTACAGCAAGCAGTCCAGAAGCAGTTGGGCCACCATCAAGGCAAGAGATTTATGATAAATTAGAGAATTTATTCTTCATAGAACATGAAATTAAGCACCTTTTTGAAGTGCCCCTTAATTATTATAAGTATACAGAGGCAGATGAGACCATAATCAAGATGCAGAGACATCAAATGCCCACTGATGAGTGGTGGACGAATATGATAAAAACTTTGCTTTAAATCAAATCTAAATTTTGGTCTAAAAAGTTTTTCACAGCAACAGGAAAGCAGTTGAATGAGGTGGACAGTGACTATGCACAGCTAGAGCATCACAGATGAGTTGTCTGAATACAACAGTGCCCTGATGCAGTAGCATAAAGGCAAAAGCAATCGAAATCACCGCAAGGAGCTTAGATGGCCCATAAACTCAAAAGTCAAGAACTTCTGACAAACAGCAAACAGCTGTTGTATGTGTATTTAAGTAACTTTTAATTTTGTAAAAAAATATCTTAGAAAGTTGGTAAGAGCAGTTATTATGCAATAACTCATTGCTGAGATATTTTTGTGATATTTTGTATATATGCACCCCCGCATAGCTTATTGGGGGTTGTTGATGCTCATTTGTTCAAGAGAACTCGGCTGTATATCCTCTGAAAGATATAATACAAAGGAGATGTTGGTTTCCAAAAGAATGAGTTTTGGCTTGGACCTGATGTGATGAAATTATTAACTGCTGCAGGATTCTCGTGTTATTGCGTGATACAATAAGTGTTTTCTAACTGTATTTGTGTTTTATTTCTTACATAATTTATCTGTGATGTATGGTGATCAGTCTTGGTAGGAAAGAAGAAGAATAGTTCAGGATTTGTCCACTAAGAACACCCTAAACTCAATCTTTACTACTAAATATGTTTTCTCCAGGGTTAGCTGCAACTACGGAATTCTTAAATGCTCCTGTTTGCTCTAATCATATGATAAGTCTTTATTCAATAATTCTCACTTGCTGTTGATTATGATTTGTCTGTTATTCCCTATTACACTGTGAAAGAACTCTTAACTGCCTTTTACTGGTGTAATTTATACTGTTTCTTGTCTAAAAATCGAAGTTTGTATCATGAATACCCATCTGGCCCTGCAGTGAACCTCTCTTCATCACATCTACCAAACACTTTTCATTACTGGACTCCATATGCCCAATGGATTGAACTCTCTTTGATACTTGCTTGCCCTTCTTTGAACAATAGCCTACAACCAAAATTCAAACAAAACTCTCAACTCATAGCTAGCCTAAAATCTTCAAAAAACAAAGCTAAAATCTAAAAGAGAGCCCTCTCTGATTACAGGTAGGCTAGAACCTGTAATCCAAAGCTTGGTTAGTGGTTACCCCGGTCGTATTCCCTCAGGAGTCAAAGGGAACAACCTGGGTGTTAACATAAATGGCGACTCCACTGGGGACAAACTCAATTCCTAAACCTCTGTCTGATTCTTAATGCTGTAGATAAAGCCTGAGTGACAGCCAGATAGCCTTAGAAACTGCCTCTGCTTTGCATTTGCAGGAGTATATAAAAGTTGCCTCAGTCAATCTTTATTCAGTCTTAAGTTCCATACAGTTGTGCTATACTTGATCAGTCCTTTTCAAAGAGTAATACTTCTCAGAAAATTCTCCTAAAGAAAATCACAGAAACTGGCTCCTAAGAAGAAAACTCGTCATACAAGATCCAACCCGGATCCAGATCCATCACCTGAGTTCCAAAATCCAAACTTGATTCCAAGAATTCTTAAGAAACAAAAATCAGAAGGGACTTTATCAGATTCAAGTTCTGAAGCAGGATTTCAAACTAATATTCCGACCCCTGCTAAGGTTTCTCTACATCCTCATACCACCGTTCCACACTCTCCTAGTTCTTCATCCACTTCACAAGGTGTCCTTTCAACCCCTCCATCAACTACACATACCCCTCTCATCCCCTTTCCTCCACTTGTCCCATTCGTTCCTGTTATCCCTATTGTCCCACCAAACATGGCTAATAGATATGCTCCACTGCAGTTACCTGCCAATCCAGGGCCTATGCCTCAAGATTATCAAACCAAGATATCATATTTTGATGGTACTGGCTCTTATTCAGCCCTTCAACATACTAAGAAAATGCAGGATTATTTTGAAAATTATGAGATAGATGATGATGGGGTTAGAATGAAAATTTTTGTGCAAAGTCTAACCGGAGATGTAAGATCATGGTTCAGGTCACTCCCAGCAAACTCCATAGCTGACCCCGAAGCCCTGTATCAAACCTTTATCAACAGATGGGAGAAGAAAAAGGATCCACTCCATATTTTATCTGAATACAATGCTATCAAAAGAGGTCCCCAAGAAACTGTCTTGGACTATTGTGCTCGATTCAACAATGTGTACAATGCTATTCCCCAAAATCTGAGACCCCCACCTGATCTGGCCCTATATACCTTTCCTGATGGGTTTGATTCAGATATGGCATACCAATTGAGAGAAAGAGCTCCCCGAACTTTAGCTGAGATGCAAGATATAGCAGTTAGTGTAGAAGCCAACCTGATAGCTAGGAGAAATAGGACCAGAACTGAAAGAAAGACTACCTTCAAAGAAGAGCCTTCAGGCTGGGATCAGAAATTAGATGCAATAATCACTGGTATGCACAGATTAGGTGACAGAGTAGAATCAGTTGAGAGGAAATCATCATGGGAGGCACCACAGAATAATCCTATTAGGAATCCAAATTTTAGAAGAAATCAAAATCCTAATGTTGGCAAGGCCAGCCCTGAACCAGAGATTAGACCTCCGTTCCAAGAAAACTATGCTGAAGCATCCACTTCTAGTGAGCAGACAGATGATACCCACATTAATTTGATGGGCCTTAACGATGATCAGCAAGTTTTTCTAAGTCAAGAAGATCATAAGGATGATGACATTAATCAGTTCCAAACTAAATCAGGTGAATCATTTGACTTCAAACAAGGCTATGACACAGCAGTTTTTGAAGTTCATAAACAATATAAATTGAGAAGAAGAACTATAAACGTGACACAGCCTGAGAAAACAAAAGATAGCCAACAGCCCAGGAAGGTTATTATCACAGAGCCAATTGACAAAACTGATTCAATTACAAATGAAGTAACAGTTGAAGAGGTAACCGAAGCATTTCCCTCAAATCAACAACCATTGGCTACACCGCCTTTACAGCACAATCCAAGTAACACTTTACAAAAGATGAGCAAAAAGGACAAACCTCAAGATCAGATTGAAAGTCAAGAAAAAACATCTAAAAACTCAATTGACATAGAAAAAGTTGTTAACCAGAACTCCAAGATCCAATCTGAAAAACCTTTTGACTTAGAAGCTGAAATTGGTAAATTAAAGATAGCCATTCCTCTTTCAGAGCTAGTTAAACATAACATCTACAAGCAACAAATCAAGAAGTCCCTTCAACTAACCCATAATAAGGATGATGTTAATGTGTTGGATGATACCCCAGAATTGCTCTTCGGTCCAGAAGTTGATGGAAAGACAGGAGGTACCGGGATCTTACCTTTTTATGTCAGCTTGCATATTCATGATAAGATATTACACAATGCAATGTTTGATTTAGGCGCCTCTCATAACCTGATGCCAAAGTCAGTAATGGAGAGATTGAATCTAGACATCACAAGACCATATAAGGACCTATTTTCATTTGACTCCAGCCAAGTTAAGTGTTTAGGCTTGATAAAAGATCTATGTGTTTCCCTTGTCCAGTATCCAAATAAAACAATTTTAATGGATGTTGTAGTTGCTGATATCCCACCTAAATATGGAATGTTGTTATCAAGATCATGGGGAGCTAAACTCCAAGGTTCCCTACAATTGGACATGTCATATGCCACCATCTCTGTCTTTGGGCAACCAAAGAGGCTATACAGAGAATCACTCATGAAATACATGGTGAGCAGTGAAGAGAAACCTCAAAATTTCCCTATTTATGCAGTCCATTCTGACATGGATTCCTTCATTCTGTTCAATGATGATATAAGTCCAATATGTGATGACAAATCTATCTTACTTGAACAAGATCTGCATATGAATGAGCAATTAAGTTCCCAAGAAATCCAGGTTGAGCAATCAATTGATGATACCTTTCTAGAAGACAAACCAGATGAAAAACCAGATCTCCAGCTTATAATTCCAAGTCATAGAGAGGCTGTTAAACCTCCCCTAAATCAAGAAATCCTTTGGTTTCTTGAGTTTGATGGATCAGTCAACAAATTAGGGGCAGGAGCTGGAGTGTGGGTTCATAACAAACAAAGAAATCATGCAGAAGGTCGAGCCTATAGGCTTAATTTCAGATGTACTAATAATATGGCAGAGTATGAGGCTCTTTTGCTAGGCCTCAAACTGGTAAGATCCTTACAGGCCACAAAAGTTTCAATCCTGGGAGACTCAGACCTCATTATTCAACAAGTGAAAGGCAATTTTGTCACTAATGACAAAAGACTGAGATCATACAGGTCTGCTGCAATTGAAATACTCGATGCCTTCACTGAATTTCAAATGACCAAAATATCTAGGACCCACAACCTTCATGCACATAGTTTAGCTACATTTGCCAGTACTTGCAAGTTGCCTTTTGAACCCAACCATTGTTTTACAGCTGAGATAAAACACAGACCTTCTATCCCAAACAATGTCAAAGATTGGCAAGTATTTGAGGATGACACACAGATAAATAGTTTCTTGACCTTGCAGCATGAATTTTCAGGTTTAAACATTGATGTTGATTCTGTGAAAGGCACACAACCACTAAGTGAACAGGACCAAACAACTATATCGCCCAAAACAGCAAATCAAATACTTTGTCCAACAACCTTTGACAAGGAAAATATACAAGAACTCAAACAATTACATTTTGATGAAATAGCTGGTGCAGAGGCTGAAGTCATACAACTAAAAGACAATTTTCTACCAACAGGCCTGACTCCGTTGGAGGACATTTTTGACTCAAATGATGTTCCTAGGAAACCAAAAATGCAACCCCTTAATGCTGCCATTGAAGAATGCAACATTGGAACTACCGAAAAACCCAAGATAATAAAATTGTCTGCATCTCTACCTCCCGACCAGAAGCCCAAATACATTGACCTCTTTAAAGAGTTTCAAGATGTGTTTGCATGGAGTTATGAGGATTTGAAATCCTATGACACCTCTGTTATTCAACACACCATCCCTCTCAAGCCTAATCAAAAGCCATTCAAGCAAAAATTAAGAAGAATCAATCCTATGCTTCTCCCTTCAATTGAGAAAGAGGTACAAAAAATGTTTAAAGCCGGCATCATAGCACCAATCAGGTTTTCAGACTGGATTTCAAATTTGGTCCCCACAAGAAAGAAAACTAGTGAGATTAGGCTTTGTGTTGATCTAAGGAATTTGAATCAAGTATCCCTCAAAGACAATTATCCCTTACCCAAAATGGATCACATTCTCTAAAGAGTGGTGGGGGCTTCAAGAATCTCATTACTTGATGGATTTTCAGGCTTCAATCAGATCCTAGTCCACCCTGATGATCAAGATAAAACAGCATTCACAACCCCATGGGGAACTTTCAAGTATGTCAAAATGCCTTTTGGGTTGAAAAATGCTGGAGCTACATTTCAGAGAGCAATGGATATTGCTTTTGCTAAAGAGATTCATGATTTCCTGGTTATTTACTTAGATGACCTCACACCTTTTTCAAAATCTGACCAAGAACATCTGAAACACTTGAGACAAATATTCATAACATGTAGGAAATATGGAATTTCCTTAAATCCTAAGAAGTCTCTATTTGGTTTGGAAGAGGGTAAGCTATTGGGTCATATCATTTCAAAGGATGGCATTAGAATTGATCCAAACATAATACAGGCCATCTTGCAAATGCCCCATCCAAGAAATATTAAAGAATTACAAGCCTTCTTGGGAAAGATCAATTTTTTAAGGAGATTTATCCCAAACTTAGCAGAATTGATCAGATTACTAAACAACATGCTAAAAAAGGATTCTAAAGTAAAGTGGACAGTAGAAGCAAATCAAGCTTTTGAAGGTATTAAATTGGCCCTTACCCAAACCCCAGTCTTAACAAATCCTCAATTTGACAGAGAATTTATCATTTTCTCTTTTGCTTCCCAGCATACCATTGCTGCTGTCTTATTGCAGAAAGATGATCAAGGGAATGAAAAACTTATTGCTTTCTTTAGTAGAGCTCTTAGAGATGCACCTCTGAAATATCAGATCATGGAAAAACAAGCTTATGCTTTGGTCAAGGCCATCAAAGACTTTAGGATTTACATCCTATACTCCCATGTTATTGCTTATGTACCAAATGCCATTGTGAAAGACATATTGACTCAAGAAAGTTTAGAGGGCAGAAGAGGAAAATGGATTGCTAACATTTTAGAATTTGACATTGAAATAAGACCTACAAAACTGATAAAAGGGCAAGGTTTGGCTAAATTGATGTCTGAAGCAAACTTCCAAGCCTTGGATATTAACCAACTGGACAATGAACCGGAGCTGGCGACTCCAAACATCAGTGCAGCCTTTGAACAATCCCTGTGGTATTCTGATATCTGCTATATATTGCAAAACCTGTGTGCTCCCCCAGGATTGTCCAGAACCAAATCTAGATTTCTAAAAATGAAAGCTTCAAGATTTTGTGTTATAGATGGTAATTTACTATGGAAAAATCATGAAGGTATATTACTGAATTGTTTGAATATGGATGAGACAAATAATGTTATGAAAGAATTTCATGCAGGTGATTGTGGTGGACATCTGTACTGGAAGTCCACTGTGGACAAGATATTAAGGGCAGGTTACTATTGGCCCACTCTGTTCTCTGATGTTAAGAATTTTACCACTTCATGTCACAAGTGTCAAATGTTTGAGGGAAAAAGAAAGTTACTACCACTTCCCTTAAAGCCTATTGCAACAGAAAGGCCCTTTCAGCAATGGGGCTTGGACTTCATTGGGGAAATTCATCCTTCATCTTCAGGCCAACATAGATGGATCCTAACAGCCACAGATTATTTCACTAAATGGATTGAGGCTGTTCCATGTAGACAAGCAAATGATTCTACTATCATTCAGTTCCTTGAAACTAATATTCTTTCCAGATTTGGTTGTCCGGACAAGATTATAACAGACAATGCTGCTGCTTTCAGATCCAAGAAGATGGTCAATTTTTGTCACAAATTCCATATTACATTGGGCCATTCTACTGCATACTACCCTCAAGGCAATGGTTTAGCTGAATCATCTAATAAAAGCCTTATCAACATCATTAAGAAGATATTGGAAGAGAACAAGAAAAATTGGCATAAGAAGCTTGTAAATGCCTTATGGGCAGACAGGCTAACAACCAAAAGATCTATTGGGGTCAGCCCATATGAGTTGGTTTATGGAATGGAAGCCAAATTCCCTTCATCATTAGGGGTCCCTGTCATGAAGCTACTTCAAGAAAGTCAAGCTGAACCAAATGACATGCAAAGAAGAATCAATCAGATTATTTGTTTACAGCAAACTAGAGATCAAGTGTATAGCAGAGTTCAAATCCTACAAGAGAAGCTGAAGAAAGCCTTTGATAGAAGAACCAAGGCTGAAGATTTCTTTATAGGTGATAAAGTGCTTAAGTGGGATTCAAGAAGAGAAGACAAGGGAAAGCATGGCAAATTTGACTCCCTTTGGAGGGGACCTTTTGTAATTCAAGCAGTACAAGGAAATAACACCTATTTCTTGAAGAATGTGGATGACACTGAAGCTGAAGAGGGCCCTGTGAATGGCCGGATGTTAAAACATTATTTTGACTACTTTCCATGTATATAGCATGGCTCTGCCCTGTACATTATCAGTTGTATATAGTATTTTCTTTCAGCATATAGATAGTTCAGCTTCACAAGTTTTGTAAATAAGTAGGAAAAGGCTTTTTACTTCATAGGTTCCACAATGGTGGAAGATTCCAAGTTCTGAGATCCAAGGAGAAAGCTTTCAAGTTTTGATAAGAAGTCAAGAGCCAAGGCAGTCTGACCTGCTGTTCTTGGTCTTTCAAGTAGAAAAACCATCCCCAAGTGGAGCCACTGTTAGCTACCTATACAAATAGGTTTCATTTTTCATGATTGGCAGGGGAAGTGCCAAATATGCTCTACTTTGGTGATGCAAAGATCTCATATTTTTGTGGAGAACACATATCTACAATTGTTTTGATGCTGTCCTACTTCTGAATGGGTGATCCAACAGTCTAAGCTGGGTCATGCCATATTTCAATTTTTGTTGTAGATTAGAGAAAGAAATCTGTCCAAACTGTTCAATCTTGGCAGATCAGTAGTTAGGTAGAGAATGAAGGTTCCCAACTGCTTAATCTGGGGCCTTGGAAGTAATAAGGCTAGCCTTAGATAGAAAATCAAAAGAAAATGGAAAAAGAAAAGAAAAAGAGCAATTGAGGGTTTGCTAGTCTAAGTGCACCCTCCTTGAAGTAACAAAAAATGCTAGCCAATAGAATGGGTAAGTATATGGGGTTGCAGAAACATGATTTCTTTCATATCACTGGCCTAAACAAAGGAAACACATGGTGGCCAGTGCAGATTTTCCTATTCAGCAATTTTGTAGCAACAAAGTGAAGCATGTCTAACTTCCCAATCATCCCCTATCAAACTTCTTTCTAACATCCCACTATCACCTTTGTTCATAAGAGAAGTCAAACTCTTTTGTTGATTCTAGTTATATAGAAGAGTCACATTTCTTGTGTAAAAATCTTTTCATTTTGATCTACTCTCCTAACTAAGTTTGTTCCCTAAAGCTTAGTGTTTGCTTCCTCTCTTCCATATCTCCCATCCAATACTAACTACTGACTCTATTATTACTTAACTCCCTATGTTCCCCCTTTTCCCCATTATAATATCACTATTGTACATAAAAACCCCAAAAATATATATATACCCCCTTCCCCTAGGCAATATAGCCTTAAGTCCCAAAGGGTCGGAGCACAAAGAAGTTTAGCGCTAAGGCAAAAGCATGCTAAATGGCTGATTTCGAGATTAAATCAACATCTGGTTGATTTAACAGCCCAAGCGCATTTCACCCACAAATGCATAAAAACCCATTTGTTCTAAAAAACATTGCAAAACCCACAAATCCACCGTTGTCCTAAGTTTTGTTCCCGGCGCGCATTCCCAGAATAATAATTGTTTATTACCCGCTCCCTGCCGTATTGTCCGATCACATCTGCTCCCCGTCAACTGTCGGATCTGGGCCCTCCCATCTGACGGTCCTCAGCAATATCGGGCTGCCTCCGATGGCAGTACTTTAGCGCCCGAAAATGTCAGAATGGTGACGTAGGGCGCCGGACACGCATCAAAACTCAATTGTATCGGGCGGCCTCCTGCCAATACTGCGCCCGTACCTTAAGCGGTCCGATATTACTGCTTACCGCCTTCTGCTTACCGCCCGCCAAGTCGACCCTACGTCACCTCCACACCATTGCCGAGTCAGCACCACATCAGCGCCCGACCCGCCATCGCTCCGAGCTGTTCGCCACGTCCCCCGTCTACGTGGACCACTCACAGACTGCCACGTCATCATTCCGTACCATGACCCCACCTATGACGTCATGCTGATGTCATCCGAGAAAAGCGCGCCAAAGGCCAGATTTCCTATATTTTCGCCCAAAATCACATTTTTTCGCGTTTTTGTGAAAAAGACTGTTATGCCTCCTGCATGAATTTTTACGTCGTTCTCGCCGCCAACCTGCAAAAAATTGATTCAAAAGCCGTGGCCGCCCAGAGTTCAGCTTGGATAAGCCACCACCCATCACGCCGTGACCAGGTATTTACCAATCCTTCCTGCACCTGATTCAGTTTGTCCTTCTCTGTAAAAAAACGCCCAGAAGTGCCATTTTCCCCTGAAACTCAAGCTTTCTTGTCCTGCTAGTGACTCAATTTCTCCCCAGAGTGAACAATTGTGCCCCTTTACACTAGAACGGCCCTGTTTTCAGTGAAAATCCTTTTTACCTCAATTCACCTCACAAAGTCGCATTTGCCTACATTCCCAAGTGAAATTCTACTTGAAGAGCACCAAACACATGGAGACACCAGTAGATCTAAACATTCCTCCTTTAAATGCCCCACAAAGAGAACTAGAATGGCTGCCCCTGGCTGATAGAGACTACCAGATGGCAGAGGGAATCCCTGATTACAGCAGATACCATATTCATGTAATCAATGAGCTAAAAGCCAAACATCTCAGTGGAAATGATATTCTAGGGATTTGGGACTCCAATTTGCCCATTTTCAATCTTCCTCAAGTCAATATCCTACCAGATTCAATCCATCGATGCAGTGCCAACTACGATCCATGTCAGAGAGCTGTCCTCAGTCCCTCAGGCTCAGTCTTGTTCCATGTCACCCCTGAGGCTATAAATCAAATGCTGCACTTTCATACTACAAAGCCATTGACTCCTCTATCCATGATGGACTTGATAAAGCAAGGAGGCAAGTTGTCCAATGCCCAAATCATAAAAATTAATCAATTATTCATTCAATCAGGCTCTCAAACTGTGAGGACTCCTCCTATTGGAAATGTATATTTCAATGAGTTGGGCAGGATGCTTGTGGATATGATCAGTTATGTCCTGGGTTACAGGTCAACTGAGGATGCTGATGAAACCATTCTGGCTATGATGTCTGTCTTCTCCCCTGGGAAGCCTCCTTCTGTTCACTATGATTATGCTACATACATTGCCAACAAAATTCACGAGCAATTGATGAATTTAGAGAGGGAAAGGATATTTAGATACACTTCTTACATCTATCACTTGTTCCTATTTTATCAGCCTGATAGCTTCCCTATTACTCTCAAGAAGTTTGATGCCCAGGGGAACCAAAGGTCTGTGGTATTTTGGTCTTCAATCTTTCATCACATATCTTTTTCACCATATAGCTACTGTGAATTCATAGACCTTTTCATCCATCTAGCCATGTCCTTGCTGTTGAGTTCTCCTCCTCCAAGATTGACAGATGAGATGCAAAGAATCCTCCAGCTCTCAAAGGCCTACAGCATTGGGGATTGGTACTTTTACCAACACCATACAGTGATCAGGATATATGGTTGTGAGTTAGCCCCATATAGGCTACCAAGATATGTCCCTATGAGACTTTTTGCTTTAGAATATTTCAGACAATTTGGAAATGCAGACATGATCCATTTCCACAGCAAGAATAAAAAGGCTCAACTCAAAGTCAAAAACCAGCTAGGCCCATTTATTTATAACAAAAGAGAAGAGGCATGGCAAGAAGCAGACAAGATCCTAAAGTGCCTCGGGTTACAAACTAGTTTCCTCTGGTCACCTTATGACCCCAATCACTTCATTAGTCTTAGAAGGGTCAAATATAAATTGGCTAGCTATGATCATATCAGGTTACCACATATTGAAAAGTATGCAAATCAATTAGAATGGAAAGAGGGCACCCTAGAAGAGGCAAGTTCTAAAGAGGAAATAGCACAAAAAGCAGCAAAGAAACTTGAAAAGGAAGCTGACTTGGAATATTGTGGACAGGTTTCTTCTTCTTATCATATTCAACTTGGAGCAGCTGCCTCATCTTCTACAGCTCCCCAGCAAGCAGCTTAAACCACTACTCAAGCAGCTAGCACAGATAAGGGGAAAGAAATGGAGCATGATCAGACACTCCCAATAGCAGAACAGCAGAAAGAACAGACAGAACAGCAAGAGGAAATGGCTGAGGCCCCTGTATCTATAGAGCAACAGGTTCAAGAAAATGTGCCTCCAAGGCAGGAAACAGCAGTGGATACCTCGGTTCTCCAAACCCCAATGAATGAAGAGAGAGCCAGGAAGAGGGACAGACAGCAAGAAACTCCCCTCACTACATCAGCAAGTCAACAAGGGGAGAAAAGGCAAAGACTAAACCCTTTTTCTGAAGAAGAGATGCCTATTGGACCATCCATGGGTATGGGCCCCCCTAGTATGGAAGCATCAGCCAGTTCCTTCCAACAGGAACAAGAAAGACCACTTGGAGGAGAGGTCAGCTCCTCAAGCCAGTAAAGAAGGGCAGAGTCTGGAATCAAGAAACAATTTATGGATATAAAAGCTAGGAATGAGCCAGTCAGACTCCAGCTTTACAATCATTTGCTCAAGATGGCTCCCACTAACCAACAGAGGCTCATGTCAGCATATGACATTGCAGAAGGGAAGATGACTATGAGCCATTTCATGCCTACCATGCTGCAGCCACAGTCAGCTGCAGATTACATCAGAACCAACCTAGAAGTGTTTGCAAAGGACATCCACCCAATGGACCAAATAGAGCTACATAAGCAAACGGGTGAGATGGTCTACTCTACTCTTGCAGATAAAACATTTCTGGCGCACAATCTGCAAAATTCTCTCCATAACACTACTGCCCAACTAGAATTGGAGAAAGCTTCTTCTCAAGCCAAAGACAACAGGATTAAGTCTTTGGAAGATATCATCATAGAGCTTGGGCATGACCCAAGTGATCCCAAAGCTGTGCAGGCACTATTGAAGAAAAAAGATGAAGATATAGCAGCTTTGAGGAAGATGGTCAAAATTCCAGCAACCCTTCACCCCCAAACAGAAGATGTTGCTCAGCAGAGAAAGGATCAAGATGTAGCAGCCATGCTACTGACATTACACAAACAATTGGTAGAAACAGAAGGACGATTGGTAGCAACAGAGGGTGCATTAGAGGCAGCCCTGAAACAAAAACAAGGAGAGTAGATGCCTCAGCCCTCTCAGCCAGTAATAAATCTTGAGGAGCCTCCTCAAATTATAAGTCCTCCCCTGGTACAAACAACAGAAGCAAGTGCCTCAATTGTTGGGCCTCAAGCCACAGAAAAGGAAGCAGCAGCAGAGCAGGTCCCAGGCCTCGGTATGCGAGATATGATGAAGGAGCTGCGAGCTCTTGAAACCCAAATGATTGAGCTGAAGGATGCCAAAGAAAAGCTAGCCCAGCTGGACGAGAAATATGACAAATCCAAGCAGCAAGTGGCAGAAAAGACCAGGGAAGTTAGGACACTAGAAAGAAGGATAAAAGAGCTTGAAAAGGAGCTCACTATGAGCAAGGTCATAACTGAGGTCAAGAAGATCCTATGGGCTAAGATTGGCCAGTCAATCACAGATCAGTGGCAATACATAGAGACAATTCATGAGCAAATGGATCTGCTGAACAAGGCCCATGCTGAAAGTCAAAGGGCCAGAGCCTCTCTGGGAAGTATGCCTGATATTGCTACCAGGATGATCAATGTCCTGAATAATAGAACTGGCCTTCAATTGGCAACAATGGGTATCAGGGATAGGACTGATACAATTTTGTTAATCAAAAGGGTGCACACCCTCAGAAGCTATGTGCAAACATTAGAAAGAAAGTGCCAAGATATTCAAGTAGAGGTCAATGCTTTTGCCACCAAAATCACAGCATTGCATGGCAGAGGGCTTCCAAGCCTAGTGACCAGTGCAGGAAGACTGTTGTCCCATGAACAGTATGCTAAAAGGGTCAACAATTATGCAGCTAATCAGTTGACAGCTACAGCAAGCAGTCCAGAAGCAGTTGGGCCACCATCAGGGCAAGAGATTTATGATAAATTAGAGAATTTATTCTTCATAGAACATGAAATTAAGCACCTTTTTGAAGTGCCCCCTAATTATTATAAGTATACAGAGGCAGATGAGACCATAATCAAGATGCAGAGACATCAAATGCCCACTGATGAGTGGTGGACGAATATGATAAAAACTTTGCTTTAAATCAAATCTAAATTTTGGTCTAAAAAGTTTTTCACAGCAACAGGAAAGCAGTTGAATGAGGTGGACAGTGACTATACACAGCTAGAGCATCACAGATGAGCTGTCCGAATACAACAGTTCCCTAATGCAGTAGCATAAAGGCAAAAGCAATCGAAATCACCGCAAGGAGCTCAGATGGCCCATAAACTCAAAAGTCAAGAACTTCTGACAAACAGCAAACAGCTGTTGTATGTGTATTTAAGTAACTTTTAATTTTGTAAAAAAATATCTTAGAAAGTTGGTAAGAGCAGTTATTATGCAATAACTCATTGCTGAGATATTTTTGTGATATTTTGTATATATGCACCCCCGCATAGCTTATTGGGGGTTGTTGATGCTCATTTGTTCAAGAGAACTCGACTGTATATCCTCTGAAAGACATAATACAAAGGAGCTGTTGGTTTCCAAAAGAATGAGTTTTGGCTTGGACCTGATGTGATGAAATTATTGACTGCTGCAGGATTCTCGTGTTATTGCGTGATACAATAAGTGTTTTCTAACTATATTTGTGTTTTATTTCTTACATAATTTATCTGTGATGTATGGTGATCAGTCTTGGTAGGAAAGAAGAAGAATAGTTCAGGATTTGTCCACTAAGAACACCCTAAACTCAATCTTTACTACTAAATATGTTTTCTCCAGGGTTAGCTGCAACTACGGAATTCTTAAATGCTCCTGTTTGCTCTAATCATATGATAAGTCTTTATTCAGTAATTCTCACTTGCTATTGATTATGATTTGTCTGTTATTCCTTGTTACACTGTGAAAGAACTCTTAACTGCCTTTTACTGGTGTAATTTATACTGTTTCTTGTCTAAAAATCGAAGTTTGTATCATGAATACCCATCTGGCCCTGCAGTGAACCTCTCTTCATCACATCTACCAAACACTTTTCATTACTGGACTCCATATGCCCAATGGATTGAACTCTCTTTGATACTTGCTTGCCCTTCTTTGAACAATAGCCTACAACCAAAATTCAAACAAAACTCTCAACTCATAGCTAGCCTAAAATCTTCAAAAAACAAAGCTAAAATCTAAAAGAGAGAGCCCTCTCTGATTACAGGTAGGCTAGAACCTGTAATCCAAAGCTTGGTTAGTGGTTACCCCGGCCGTATTCCCTCAGGAGTCAAAGGGAACAACCTGGGTGTTAACACTTACCAATCCTTTGCCAAAAGGAAAGTTCTTGGTTTTCAGAGAGCAACTTGGTCTAATAGATTTGACCCTTCCTAGAGAGGGTGGTCATGGATGATAAGCCTTGGATGTGAAAGATCCTTGTCATGTGTTGACAACCGAATCCCCCCAAGTAGTGATGATCCTTGGATGTGCGAGATCCTTGTCATGTGTTGACATGTGGATCCTCCCCAAGCAGTGATGAGCCTTGGATGAGCGAGATCCTTGTCATGTGTTGACAAGTGGTCCCCCCAAAGCAGTGATGATCCTTGGATGTGTGAGATCTTTGGATGTGTGAGATCCTTGTCATGTGTTGACAAGTGGATCCCCCAAGTGTGTATAGGGTGATGGATGTATCTCCCCTATGATGATTCTTCTTCATTAGATTGTAACATCATTGTTCCAAAGGAGAGGTAACAAATATCCTTGTATCGAAAAGAAATTCATCCCTAGCTGAGAGGGAGTGTTGGAAGTTGACAGATATGGGATGAATTTCCTTGAATAAAATTTCATTTCAGACCTTTTTAAAGTGACTTTCTAAAAATAGAAAGTCATGTCTATCTTTGCAACCATGACTTTTCAAAAATAGTAAATCACTTTCCATCAATTTGTAATCATATATATACGATGGAAAATCACTTAACTTGTCCTTAATCAATCTCAATTGTTTAATTTTTAACTTAATCATCAGTATTATTATTATTATTATTATTATTACTATTATCCTCTTTATGATATAATTATATTATTATTAAAAATAAATTCAAGTCTCTCAATCATGTAAGATGTAATTCCCATCAATTAATGCATATGTTACTCTATCTATCCCTCTTAATGGATTCATTTATCTCTCTCTTTAATGCTCTTACACACCTCCTACACTCTCTTACACAATTTAATGACTCGTCGTAAAAATATTCCTCTTACAATGCATAAGATACATTTCTCTCCTAAATGCATAAGTTACGCCCCTCTCCTTCTCAACATAAGTTACACTCCTATTTTGGCATATATAACTCCTCCTCAAGGCATAACAGTTACTCCCTCATGAATTCGACCTCATTGCTTTTTCTATATATTTGTGCCTCTCATCCTCACTTGACACACCTACATGTGCTTGTGAGAGGAGAATTAAAACTTGAGAAATAGAGAGTTGGAGAGTCTAGAGGAAGATCGAGAGAGAGAGAGAGAGAGTCTTGAAGAGCAAAAGTAGATCTTGAAGAGACAAAGTGATTCAGTGTTTGCATTAACTACTGAAATTCTTCATATTTGGGTAAACTTCTTGATTCTCTCATTGTACTTTGTATCTCTATTGAACAATTGATTTCTAATAGAAGAAGAATCTGGTTGGGTTTTCCCCTTGTGGGTTTTTCCTTGGTCATTGACCTAACTTCTCTGTGTCTCATTGAGTTCTTGGTTGTCTTCAAGGGTGCATATGGTTTATATGGTTTATGTTCTATCTGCAATTACTTAACTTATTTTGCATCATAAAAATTCTGGATTTAAGTGATTTTAACAACTGCATAGAGCATCAAAATTTCAACAGTAAAATGTCTGGACTATTCTCAATGCACCTTTTCGTGTATAGCTACAAATTTTTGGTATTGTGTGTGTTTTCTAGTCTACGGGCTAGAATTATGTGTATTTAAGCATTGCATGTCAATTTGTATGATCGAACGATATGTATGCCAATGTAACTTCACTTGATATCTCAATATGGGTGTAAGAAAATAGTCATACTACCCTATTGTAGCTTATCATTTCATGGTCAAATAACATACAAGTTTTCATGTGCATTAGCATTCTTACGAAATATTGATCTGATGCAAGAGTTTTGATTAGAATTATACATGTCATATTTTACTTTCTGAAGCGGAACAGTGAAGGACTCAAGGTTCCTTAAATTTGGGAGCCACTTGAGAAACATGGGTAGCTTGAATTCTAGTTATTAATGTTGTTCATAATTTGGACATTTTGAGAGTTGTGAAATACAAAATGCAAGCACACATAAGCAGTAACCTTCTGTGTTAGTTTTTTTAACTTATTGGTGATTTGCACAGTACTGGTTGTGGAAGAACTCAACATTGCATTCATTCAACCTTCTATATAAGTTTGTCTTTACTTGTTTGTGATTTGTACATTACGAGTTTTGGAAGAACTTGGCATTGCATTCATTCAACCTTCTATATAAATTTGTCTTTACTTATTTGTGATTTGCACATTACCTATTGTGGAAGAACTCTACATTGCATTCATTTAACCTTCTATATAAGTCTATCTCTACGTGTTTGTAATATGTACATTACTAGTTGTGGGTAATCTTTGCATTACATTACATGAATTCTTAATTCTTCCTTGTTCTAGCATGTTTGAAATTGTTGGTCCAAAATATGATCATTTAAGGAGCATTTATATTACATAAACTTTAGTGTAATATGTATGTAGAGAGAGAGTTTCAAAGTGTCTACTTTTATTCATTAATGTGCTTTCAAGCTATATTATAATCTATGAAGATTCCAACTCTTCATGACACTGAAGAAAACTGACCTTATATTATAGATTCAGGGTTATGATTAAAATTACCCCATATCATTTGATGGTATATGTAGTATGCATTTGAGTCGAAGTCTACCTTGTAATCAGAAGACAAAAGGTCACCCTTGGTAATTGACTAATTGTTTCAGCATAGTGCATGGCATTCTGTTGTTGAAATTGATAGTGGGTACCATTGACGATGTACAAGTTTTCTGTACCTAAATGGGAATCTAGTTGTTTCCCATCTGTATTGACCAGATTTGTCTCTTTCTCTTGTTCCAAACAATGTGTATCCTATCATGCATATTTGTTATCATTGTAAAAAATTTATAAATTTGAGCATGATGAGCGATGTCCAAATTGCAGAAAGTGATATATTGTTCCATATGTAGGTGCAAAAGCGACAATTATGAGATGGCACATCCTGTAGTATGAGGTTGAAGGATTAGAAAAGGACATGGTCATTTCTCTCTCTTTTATTTTGTGCTCATCAACTCTTGTATAGAACTTTAGCATACATACAGATGTAGGAAATAATGAAAACAACTAGCTATATGATTCTTTCTTGCTTGTGAATATAACGAATGTCACCTACACTAACTTCTTTAGGCTACATGTGGGTTAGGTTTGCTCAATAATGACAAATAGTGTTTTTGAGCTTCTGTTTTTGAGCTTTTGTTCTTTAACCAAATTTAAGAAGCTGGATTGGTTTTATGTTATATGTTTATATGTTCTACGCTTTCTATCTAACTGGGTTGAAGAGCTCATAAGTTGGGTACTAATGGACTTCCCTTACATTATTCATTGGGATGAAAAAAATAGCATGGAAATTGTCACCATGAAGTTCATTCACCTTTTTGGAAGTTGCGGAAGGACTTTACAGTTGAGAAATTTAAAAAATTGCAGTGAACTAAGTCACCTACATAATAAGCGTATATTATCAACATAACATATTGTCACAAGTATCACTATGTAGTGCATTTACTTTCGGAAGTTGTCGAAGAACTGTACAGTTGAAACATAGGTATTTGGAAGTATGTAGATTTACCATTATATTTCAGAGATTCGACCTCAGATACTTACATACATATATTGTCACAAGTGTCACTATATAGTGCATCCAACTTTTGGTAAATTGTTGAAGGACTATATAGTTGAAACATAGGTATTGAAAAGTTCGTAGAGTTACTGTTATCTTTTAAGATCGACCTCAAATACTTTAATAATATTCTTTGGTTAATTTCAGAACTGAAACTTCTTACCTAAGCATAAGAATTTACTAGAAACATTTCAAATCCAAAGAGACAAAAATTTCTCATCATATTATATTTCAAAGTATTCTCTTTAAAAAAAAATTAAAAAAAAAAATAAAAAATTGAGCAACTTCTAGAGCCCATTCTCTTAATGCACCTTCGGAGCTAGGTCTACTTATTAACTACCTCCTCATGTTTAAGAATGTAAGGGGGTGTGTTTAAAAAAAAAAAATTGAGATCTTTAGAGAAATTTTTTTAGATAGTATGCACAGTAATAAATTAAAAGTAACGAATTTTTTTCCTAATTAATAAGTTTCCTTCTATCCTTGCATCTCATAAGATATTTCGGATCTATAAACTATTATGATATTTTACTGGGTCATTTCGTCACAAAAAAATTGATAAAATACTTATATATTAATTGTGAAGGTTAATTTCTTTTACATCTTAGATTATTTAATTAGCAGTTTTACGCTTAAATATATGAAATAGCTTAAATGGAAAAAATAGAGAACAAAAAAATACTCACACACCTTTCATAAATAAACACAAGATTTACCGTAGAAATTCGTATGGGAGAAAATCCTGGTAGAAAGTGAGACTGCTCTACTCTCTTTGCTCTAGTATGGATATATACAAATACAATGAAAATCTACTCTTTGTGGAGTTACTGGACATCTGTGGCATATAAGTTTGCTACAAGATCTTATCTCCCTCTATTTTTCTCTCTAACTTCTCACTCCTAGATGTTCTTGCTCAACTATGAAATAAATAAAATGACATAGAATGGAACCCCTTCTCCTCCTAGCAACCCGATATCTAATATTTCCCTCTAACCATCTAGGGGTAGGTTTTTCACTTCCTCAAACCTCAATTAGAATTATGGTATTGGACCTTCTAGAATCTTCTTGAAAGTCCACATGTGGCTATCCCTCTTCCAGATTAATAGGGTTGGCATGGAGTCCTCTCGTACCATGTTGGTCAACATGGTAGGCCAGCGTATAGGTGGTATAGCTTTTGCATATGAGCTCCTATTGACGTGGATTTTGGATTGTTGGAAAGGTCACTATGTGTAAATCAACATTAAGGGATATTCGTTAAAGCTCAAAGAGCTTTGGCTCAAAAAAAAATTGTTTGATACCTCAAAATGGTTCTAGAAGGTTTGAAACCCCAATTTTCTTAAAATGGATGTTGCAATTAAAATGACCCTACATGTTGATTCCTCCAACTTTTTCCTTTAAAATAACCGAGATAGATAACAAATAATATAATTACCCATTTCAGATTACTTTCCCAACATAATAACACCTTATGGGACATTTTCAATTTCCATGTTGCAAAACTCCATATTTGTGATTTGGAAATTCCTTGATACCCAAAACAATCTTCCAATTGTCAAAGTCAATCATGTAACTTTTTTCTTGTCATTGATTCAATAGAGGTTTGAATCTCCAATTCAGGTTTGAATTTGAAGGGATCACAAAGGAATTTTGCAATATTCATTCCCATGCTTGTTATTATAGCTATGAAGAAATCGAGATATCATCTAGTGTGTGGTTACCCTCTTGCATACTTATTTGTGGTGGTCATCTAGTCAGCATTTGTTGGCTCAAGAAAGACATATGAACATGCAAGATTTTATGGTGGGACATTGTCAATGCATTTTTGGATCTAATTGCATAACATATTTTAGAACAATACATTCGTTTGTTCTTTGATAATGAATAGGAGTTCTGCTATAATCTTTTCCAATTGGGAAAATATTTGACTTGGGAGAACTTTAGTGTCTTTGTTTGGGTTATCAGCCATCTTTGAACTTTCTTCTCGAGTTTTTTCTCTATTTAGTAACTCAATCCATCTTGGTTTTCACTCAACCTATATTGGCTTCTTTCACACACCATAACAAACCTTGTTGGTGGCATAGTCTGTTGATTTGTGTAGCTTGGAAGGTACTCCAAGCCCTAGGGTTCAAGGTTTGGAGAGCAAAGCACCACAAGGGTAGATTGTGGTCTTGGAACCCAAGTGTGGGGTTTTGGCACCCATCGAGATTTGGCACAAAATTGCAATGGATTTACAACATATGATGGATGAGGATGATAGTGCTCGACGAGATGATTCCAATGTAATGAAAATCGTCTGAATCTGAGTTTTCGTTAGAGAGATATGAATTTTTGAAGTTGACTAGTAATTATTGGTTGTCAAGTAGGCCAACTTGAGAGCCAATGGATGTGTCACTTCAAATGTGACGTTGAGCCTTCATATGTGTATAAATATGAAGTGATATGGAGTCATTTGAAGCATCCATCTTGTGCAACATTCATCCAAGATAGCTCTGAAATTTGGATGCCCTAGTTGCAACAAGAAAAGGGTCAAGGGACAACGTGAGAATAAGTCTGAATTGAAGGCCAAGGAGCAGCGTGGGAGAGGTCTGTTTGGAGGCCGAGTTCTGGGCAAGATTATGGACCTTCTAAGGGTTGTTTGAGGGCTAAAAAGGCAATTGTTCTAGGGTCAAGATGTTGGGCTACTAGGCTGAGGAGAAGAGGACATTACGTTGTTGTTTAGGAGTTGTTTGGGCATTGTTTGAAGGGTTGTTCACTACAGGACTGTTGTGTGTTAGGCCGCAGGCCATAACACCACAACAGGGGCTTGCATAGGGCATGTTAAGGGGTTGGTGTATGCCCTAGATAACAACATAGCAAGGAGGAGTCCTTCAAGGGTATGCCGCAGTTGATTGAAGGGTTGTTTGGGGACTGTCAAAGGAGTTAAGGGCTACAGCAAGTGCCCTAACCAGCACTGTCACAAACAACAATATGCAAACATAAAGGACAACAATGTTTTGTGGAGGAAAGTTGGGTCAAGAAGTGACTAGTTTGGATCAGATTTTTGTGCAGCCTATTGGTGCCATGTAGATGACATTTTGTGGTGGTGAAGTGTCATCTTAGGAGCAGAATCGACAGTGATGAGATTGGGTGTCATAGAGCTAGTTGGAGGGCAGCGTGTTGCCTACCCAAAGTAGGCCTAGACAAGTTATCTTGAAGGAATAAGAGTAGTTTAAGGTTGGGTGAAGATCAGTGTCGAAGTGCAACACTTTGATGGACTAAAGTTGTTGCTATCTTGGCCAACCCATAGAGCAGTTTGATGAGCTTGTGTTCATTGTAGTATACGTGACTTGCAGTAGTGATAGGAAGCAACCCTCTTGGAGTCTCGATGCGTAGATTCCTTGATGGAATAAGGCACTACTAGTGAGTAGTGCGGAAGTAAAGGACCGGTAGGATGAGATACGACATAGAAGTTGCAGTGAAGATTGTCATTGTATCTTGTAAACCATACACTATTGTATTAAGATTTTGATACTTATAACGAAGGTTGGGATTGTACATATTGTACAATTGTGTTTAAAACTATGTATATTGTGCATATGTGATTTATTGTTTTATATTTCCATTGTGAAAAGTAGTTTATGGTTGAGATTTTTGGTTTGGTAGCGTCAGTGATTTTAAGACTCTAACCTAGACCCAAGTTCGTGGAAATTCAACATAGTCCACATATCCCAAAGAGATAGGTTTTTCTTTGGTACCAATTGATCCAAGTCAGACCCTTTTTGGCACTTGATCCCAGAATATGTGCTTTTGATGGCTAATTGTTAAAATTTGAAAATAGGGCTAAATTCCACTTTAGACATCTCATTTGATAGAGATGATGATTTCATTAAATTCCTCTTTTCGGGAGGACCAAAATCGACCTAAAGATCATCAAATTTGGACAAGCAAAAATGTGTTTTTGAATTTATGTCCACATATGTGCAAATTGTTTAGGTCGGCTACATCATCATGTAGGCTCAAGAAGCCCAAGAGACATGTCACTTCACCCTCAACGACTTGTATAAATACAAGTGACTTCTCACCTCATTTGGCATCATCATCACTCACACATTCTTCTCTCTCCTTTTCTCATTGGTTCGTACAACCATTGGTCATTAAATTTCTCTCACATGTGTGACAAGGAGTATGAATTTCAAGCTGAAGTTGTTGACAAAGTTTGACCAATGTTGACCAGGGATATTTTGACCAAGTTTGAATGCGATTTTGGAGGGTTTGACTCTGTTTGACCAATCTGCATTAATTGTCACATAAATCGAGAAATTATGGGATGTTTGACATGCATTGACCATAAGGTTCACTTTAGGTTGACCAAGTTTGACCACATATTTTATGATTGTTCTGGGCTGACTTTGATTGTTGTTGGAGGCAAAGTTTGACTTCCTTTGACCGAGCTTCAAAGGAGAAGTTTGACTGTTTTGTTGACCATCTTTCACTTTCTGGTTAGGGATGAGTTTGACTGCAGTTGACTGCAGATTTGACAAGGTTGTTTTGACTTTGATTTGGCAAGTCAACTTTGACTTTTTTTACTCTCTTTCTCTGGGGAACATTTGATATAATAATAAGAAGAAATGATCAAAGAGTTTTCCCCACATTGGGGTTTTTCCCTGGAATCCACCATATCTGGTGTCCTCTTGGCTTGGCTTGTCTTCTACATTTTATCTACAATTACTGTTAATGAGATTTATGGTCAATGTGATTGCTATTGGAAACTAATTTGGAAATTGTCATTGGGTTGCTTAAAGTACATTGAAGTAATTGTGCTAAGCATAGAACATACCATTGTTAACTAAATTTAACATGGTATTAGAGCTTAGGTGAAGACAAAGCCCAAGAAAGAGAGAGAAAATAAATCACGAAGAAAGATTTATTGGACAAGTTTCAATGGCTTTTCAACTTACTTCAAGACTAAGGACAAGGTCAATGACAAATCTGACTATCATGCATGGAAGATGACTTTGGACATGACTTTAGAGGAGCATGAAGTATTGGACTATGTGCAGGGAAAAGTGGTGGAGGCTCCTTCAAATGCACCAGCTACTACTAAGACGAAGTATAGAAAAGGTGAGGTCAAAGAAAATTTTGGTTGACTCTATTCAAAAGCATTTGGTTGCCTATATTTATGATATGGGAACTTCTAAGGAGATATATGATAAGTTGGTTGGGATGTTCAAAGTGAACAATGCAAATCAAATCTTCTTTCTCGAAAACAAGTTGAAGGACATCAAGATGGATAAAGGGGAGTCTATCCAATCCTACTTCATGAGGATCACACAAATCAAGAATGACCTTCTATCTATTGGAGAATTTATTGCTGACAGGGAGCTCACTCTCATTGCACTTGGGGGTCTTTCAAGAGCATGGAATGTGTTTAACACCACCATTCTCAACAATGACAGGATTCCTAGTTTCAATGAATTATTGGCTAGATGCACTCAAGAGGAGACAAGGATGGTGGAGAAAGACAAACCTTCAAATGGAAATGAACTTACTGCTTTCTCCGCTCATGCTAAGAGGAAAAATAATGTTGTTCCAAGAAGACAAGGTCAAGGATTCAAGCAAAGATTCAAAGAAGGAAAGGAAGGTGCTACAATTGTAACAGGTTTGGCCATATGCTAGAGAGTGTCCTCACAAGAAGAATTCTCGAAGGGATGATGACAACAACAACAACAATTTCAAAGGAAATGGAAATCAAAGGAACAACAGGTTCAAAAATAAAGGAAAAATGAATGCGCTCGCTACTCGATTGGGAAATTGTCGACCCCCAAAAAGGACGAAAAATCCAAGTATGAGGAAAGTAATGTTTTGGAGAAACAAAAGAAGTTTTATCTTATTTCCACTCTATCTATTGCCTCTCCTCCATATACTTTGGATCATTGGTTGATTGATAGTGGAGCCTCAAGGCACTTCACTGGATACAAAAAGGCCCTGTCAAAATTGATGAAAAAAGATTAATTTGGAGATCATACTTGGAGACAATGCCACCTACCTTGTGAAAAAGATAGGTACTATCACTCTTCACTTGAATCAAGGCCACACCATTCATCTACAAGAAATATTGTATGTCCCTGATTTGAAGAAGAACCTGGGGTCTATTTATGCGATGGAAGATAAAGGCTTCAAGGTAGCATTCATTAATGGAAATGTATGTATTTTGCAAAGAAACCATAAAGATGTATTCACACTTGGATTGAGGGTTGATGGTGTCTATCAAGTTTGAGGAAGTCCTTTGGGAGCCTTGACTTGTGATGTTTCACTTCAATCTGATCTATGGCACTGAAGGTCCTCCCATTTACATTACAAAGCCTTACCTGGGGTAAGGAAGACGGTCACAGGTATGCCTGATTTCAACATTAAGCATGAAGGAGTTTGTCAGGGTTGTGCAGTCAGGAAACTTACAAGGGGACCATTCCCTTCAAGTGAAAGCCAAACTACCGATATTCTTCAATTGGTTCATTCTAACCTATCTGGTATGTTGCCCGTAACATCATTGGGAGGATACTTATACTATGCAATTTTTGTGGATGACTTCTCTCGCAAAACATGGATCTATTTCTTGAAGAAGAAGGATGAATTGTTCAAATGGTTCTGTTCTTTCAAAGCCTTGGTGGAAAATCAAACCGGGAAGAAGATCAAAATATTGAGGACCGACAATGGAACCAAATATGAATCAAATGAATTCAATGACTTTTGCAGAGATTGGAAGTAAAAGGGAGACAATTGTTCCATACACTTCTAAGCAAAATGTAATTGTTGAATGGAAGAATTGAACAATTATGGAAGCCACCCATGCCATGCTCCATGATCAAGATCTACCAAAGTTCTTATAGGGAGAAGTTGCCAACACTGTCGTGTATGTTCAAAATAGGAGCATGCATCAAGCACTGGATTTCAAGACACTCGAAGAAGTTTTCACAGGTAAGAAACCTGATGTTTCTTATTTTAAAATATTTGGTTGTCCCATTTATTTTCATGTGCCTAAAGAGAAAAGAAACAAGTTGGAAGCATCTAGGAAAAAAGGTATATTTGTGGGCTACAATGAAAATTCAAAGTCATATAAAATCTATGTGCCTAGTCAAAGAGACATGAAAATAAGCCATGATGTAGCCTTCGATGAAGACACTACCCTTGGGAAAGCCAGAGATCTCCCCATTCCAAGGAAGGATAATGATGATGTTGTAGAAAAATAGGATGAACCTCCGACAAATGAGCCTATGCCTAATGTTGAAGGCCAATGGATCCCATTAATCCACCTCCTAGTGATCCCTCTACCTCAAGGAAAATGCCTTTGTGGCTCAAAAATACTGTCGAAGATGTTGAAAGACATATTGCTCCAAGAGAGACATTCTGTGAAAGTAAGAAGTCAAACAAGTATCAAGGGTACTTAGCTGCTATGAGTACTATTGTTCAAACTAAGCCATGGACGTTCGAAGAAGCCGTAAATTACCAATTCTGGAAGGATGCAATGAATGTGGAGTATGAATCTATCATGAAAAATGATGTATGGGATGTGGTGCCTAGATCGAAGAACAAGTCCGTAGTCACCTCAAAATGGTTATACAAAACCAAACATGGAGCAGATGGGAGTATAGAGAAATACAAGGCTAGGTTCATTGCTTGAGGCTTCTCTCAAAAGGAAGGAGTGGACTATGACGAGATATTTGCACCGTTTGCCCGATATACCACTATCTGATCTAGTATTTCTCTTGTTGCGACTAAAGGATGGAGCCTACATCAAATGGGCGTTAAGACTTCTTTCTTGCATGGATCACTTAAGGAGGAAGTCTACTTGGAACAACCTTAGGGGTTCGAATTAAAAGATCGAAGAACACATGTATGCAAGTTGAAGAAAACCCTCTATGGGTTGAAGCAAGCCCCTAGGGCTTGGTATGAGAGGATTAATAGTTATCTTATGAAGCTAAGATTTATAAGGAGCGATGTTTATCCTAACCTATACTTGAAGGTTCAAAAGGACATACCTCATTTTGGTCCTTTATGTAGATGATCTCTTTATGACAAGTGCAGACCCTCTCATTTATCAATGAAAGAGAGAGTTGGCTTCCAAGTTCGAGATGAAGTACCTAGGACTGATGCACTACTTCCTAGGCTTGGAGGTCTGGCAAAAGCCAAGTGAGATTTTCCTTTCTCAAGGAAAATGCATTGTGAAGCTGCTCGAGAGATGTGGGATGGTGGATTGCAAGTCTGTGTCTACTCCGATGGAACTCAACTTCAAGAAGCTATGTGGTAGTGTTGTTGGGCCCGAATTGGCAAACCCCTCTGAATATAGAAAACTTGTGGGGAGCCTGATGTTCTTGGTAAACTCTCATTCGAACATATGCTTCGTTGTGAATACATTGAGTCAATTTATGGTCAAGCCTCATTACATACATTGGATTGTTGCTAAGAATCTCTTGAGATATATCCGTGGCACAATCAACTATGGACTGAGATATACTACCGGGAATTTGAGGCTACATGGATATATTGATACTAACTGAGTTGGTAGTGTGGTAGATCGAAAGAGCACATTAGGATGTTGCTTCTCATTGGGGTCTACTTTGATTTCGTGGATGAGCAGAAAGCAGAAATCGGTTGCTTTAAGCACCACAGAAGTCGAATACATTGCAACTAGTATGGCTTGTTGTGAAGTTGTTTGGTTGAGGAAGCTCTTCAATGAGCTATGTGAGCACGTGTTTGATACCACTGTGATCTTCCGCGACAACCATAGTGGGATTCGTCTTTCATAGAAGCCTGTGTTCCACGACCATTCCATGCACATTGATATCAGGTACCACTTTATCCAAAATATGGTACAACAGGGAGCAATAAGGCTCCAACACATCATCATCAATGAGCAGGTCGCAGACATCCTCACGAAGCCCTTAGGGAAGGTCAAATTCTTAGCCTTCTGACAGAGACTTGGAGTCATGGAAAGATCCTCCCATGAGGGTCCCACTTTAGTTGGACATTGAGCTCTAGGAGCTCTTGGGGGCTTGGGGTACTTCTTGGAGCTATGAGCAACCATAGGGTGAGTGGTTCACCTTCCCCTATTGGTGCATTGTGTATAGTGTGAGTGGTTCACCTAACCCTGTGATACCCCATGATGGTTGACGTGTGTAGGGTGAGTGGTTCACCTTCCCCTATGATTGATGACACGTGTGTAGGGTGTGTGGTTCACCTTTCTATACGATTGATGACACGTGTAGGGTGAGTGGTTCACTTTCCTCTACGATTGACATACGCATAGGATGAGTGGTCCACCTTATCCTATGGCATATGAGCAGGATGAATGGTTCACCTTCTCTTATTGATGCCTCAACATACATCCTACACATGTAGTCTGAGACTCATGGGAAGCACCTCTCCTCTGGCCAATGAGTTGGGAAGAGTGGATAGGAACCATAGCACTACCGATGGACACATCGTGTACTGTCGTACTCCCTATGTCTAGGATGCATGGTGTTCAACAACTTGATCTAGGATAAAGTCTGATTGAGGTTCTACCTCTGGACTGACTTTTGTCAGTGGAGAGTGGTAAGGTCTTGTGAGTCACTCTCCATCGATTCTTCTTCATTATTCATGTCAGTGTTCAACAAAGCAAAGATGAGATGAGATATAGAGATGGTACATAACAACAGGATGGCATGATGATCGATGGTGATGGATGGATTGACAAGTGGAATTCTCCCTAGTTGAGAGGAAGTATTAAAATTGAGAACTAGGGTCAAAATCCATTTTAAACAACTCATTTGATGGAGATGATGCTTGCATTAAATTCCTTTTTTAGAGAAGACCGAAATCAACCTAAATATCATTAAATTTGGACAAGTAGAAATGTGTTTTTTAATTTATAGGCACACGTGCAAATTGTTCAAGTCAGCCACATCATCATGTAGGCTCATGAAGCCCAAGAGACATGTCAGTTCACCCTCAACGACTTGTATAAATACAAGTGACCTCTCACCTTCTCTCTCCTTCTCTCGTTGGTTCATACAAATATTGGGCATTCAATTTATCTCACACATGTGGCAAGGAGGATGAATTTCAAACTGAAGTACAGGGCCAAAAATTTCAAGAGTTGACTAAATTTGACCAACATTGACCAGGGATTGTTTGACCAAGTTTGATTGTTATTTAGGAGGGATTGACTCCATTTGACTAGGCCGCATTGATTGGCACAAAAATCAATAAATTCTAGGTTGTTTGACCTGCATTGACCACATGCATGTTTGACTGCAAGGGTGACTTCAGGCTGACCAAGTTTAACTATAGATTTTATCATTGTTTTGGGTTGACTTTCACTGTTGTTGGAGGCTGAGTTTGACTTCCTTTGACCGAGCTTCAAAGGAGAAGTTTGATTGTTGCATTGACCATCTTTGACTTTTTGGTTAGCGCTGAGTTTGACTGCAAATTTCACAGGGTTGTTTTGACTTTGTTTGGCAAGTCAAAATTGACTTTTTATACTCTCTCTCTGTGCTGAACATTCAGTGTAATGATAAAAAGAATTGATCAAAGGGTTTTCCCCACATTGGGGTTTTTCCGTGGCATCCGCCAAATCTGGAATCCTTTGTCTTGCCTTGTCTTCTACGTTTTATTTTATGTTGTATCTACAGTTACTGTCAATGTGATTTATGATTAATGTGATTGCTATTGGAAACTAATTTGGAAACTGCCATTGGATTGCTTAAAGTACATTGAAGTAATTGTGCTAAGCATAGAACATACCATTGTTAACTAAATTTAAGACTAACAGATTTTGTTTGATACCAAATTACTTTGTAACGTCCACAACACTTATAGATATGCTTGGCAAAAGATTGTGAATTTAATGGAAAAAGATTTCATTTGATGCCAAATCAGTCTGTAATGTCCACAACACTTATAGATATGCTTGGCCAAAGATTGTAAATTTGATGCTTACGAGGTTACATTTCCTGCCGAATATGTTTGTAATATCCAAAACACTTATAGATATGCTTGGCCAAAGTTTATGTCTATCACCTGATTCGACTTAGTCTTAAATGGTAAGCCAACTGACTCATATCACGCCTTACCAGTATGCTAACATGCTCATAGATCCCAGACTTGACTCTTGGTTAGGGTTTCACTTGATGATGCTTGTCTCTACTAGAATAATGTATTAGTACTACACTTACGCGGCTTGCATGGCCACTGCCTCAGAACAATCAGTTATAATTATTATGAGCTTGCTAATTGAGCTTTGGAACTTAATGTGTCTTCCATATTTGTTGTGGATTTACAGGTGTTTGTGCCTAAAGACCGAAAAGTATCACAGCATCCATTTAATCACCATATATCACTTTAACTAGCAAGTGCTTAACTTATGCTCGTGCGTTAACCTAATAAATATTCGGAACAGATGCTACATGCAAACAAATTGTGCAAATAACGACGTATCATTTCATTCAGTAATTCCATCGACATAGTTCTCAGAACTTGCATCGCGGGCTAAGATCTCATTATCGTAGCTCTACCATACTCTCATAACTAAGATAACAACTACTAAAAAGGCTTAAAAGAGAAGGGAGAACCAAAAGCAGAAGTCCCCAAATACAACTCTCTTCTGCTATATTTATATTTACACATTATGCAAGATTTCCAAAAAGGAGAAAGCCATTGGATGCAATCTCTTCAATGATCATCTTTCTCAAAGTAACCACTATAATGAATCTGTGTCATTCGATCTCTACTAGCTCTGTATACAGTTCAGCTTTTGTGCACCAATTGATCTTCCAGAACACACTGTCAATTTTCTTAACTGCCAATGTTACAGGACTCTCTGGCCTCCTCACAAACTGGTGTTGCAATCCTCTTGCTTCTATGCTATTGTATTTTATAGCTTTTTCTACTTTGACCTCCTTTATAGTCCTGTATCAAACATCGCAAATTAAACTTGTGTCATCTGTTGATCTGCAAATCTCCACACCACAGATTCATACCTTCTACAGTCTTGCAACTATTGGTTGCTCATGAACTTTGCATTCTCCTGGAATGAAACTTCGAGATTTAATTCAGTTAAATAGAAATGTGGATTTCTAGGACACTACCATTGTGAAATATGCATATTGTAAAATACAGAGACAATTGTTCTCATTATATTTTAATGTGCAATAATATATATAACCAAAACCGTTGACTTTTGGGTGGAAGGATGTATAGATCACAATGATATTATATTATAGAGCTGGTGTGCTGTCAAAACAGCTTATCCAGTTGAGGATTAAGAAACACTGGCAAGGGCCCATGGGGTGTAGAATAGATGGTGACAGTGTGTTTTGTTAAGACACTCCGTGGTGTAAAGGTCGTGGTGTAAAGGTCACCGGTTCGAAACTCTATAAGCAAAAATCCAGCCATAATAATAGCTGATGTGGCCAATGCTAGGTGCAATTCCTAGGTGATTTTGACGACTTAGATGCCCATGGTCTCGGCTACTCAAGCCACAATTTAGTCGTGCAGTCATCTCAGAACTCACATAAACTAGAAAACACACGAAAAAGATTTGCAAGGATTTTAAAATAGAAAACTAATTGTTTGTCTATTTACCAAGAAATTTTAGATGCATCCGTTAAGAACTAGAACTAGAGATATGTCAAACATACAATAGCACAATCATGAATCATAAAACTGAGTGCTGTAGCACGATTCTCTACTGACAAGGAAAGAAAGTTTGTGCTAGAGTACTTCGAAGTCTGATATGGACTCTAGCAAACTTAAAAAGATTATGAAAGTCAGCCAAGATACTAAAGAAGAAAATTTGTCATGAAATCATACGTTTATGTTATTGAAGTCACCAAAGATTCTAAAGAAGAAGAATTGTCATGAAATCATATGTGAATGTTATGTTCAAGGTTCTTGCTGTATTGGCTGCCGATGTCCGTATCAGATCGAGCAGGTCGCCAAGGCTTGATGGAGCTTGTCACATCCCAGAAGCCAAAGTCGATGTCAGCTGTCGGAAATCAAACACTGTCAATTGAGTTGCTGAAATTCCAACTTGTCAGCTGTCAAAACTAGTTTGGTTGGCGTTCTTCTGGCAGGTGTTCCAACTCGTCAGATCCATTTTAAAGTCAAGTTAGATGCCTGATATTGGAACTGGCTTTGACCCCGTTGGGCATCGCAATGTTCCAGCATGCCTCCTGAGCACTTCATTGTAAGTGAACTCTGATTCACTATTGTTGGAGAATAGCTATTGTTGAGTTTTGATCAGTGTGGGAGATAGTCCAACTAACAGAAACATAGCTAAAGCATGCCCACTATGTAGAGCTGTAATACAATAGTGTTAACTGTTAAACCAATAACAGAGGAGAGGAATGAAAAAAAAATCATCCCGTGCTGCACCTTTGTGTTCACTGAGAACTTATGGGAAGAGTAACTGCGTAAAATTATTGAATGAGTTATGTATCGCAAAATCTTGACTGTTAAAATACTTTAAAGAGAAACTCTAGTCCAACAAAAGGCAGAAGGCGTAGGATATGGAAGGAACTGACGTTTGGTACCCTTCCCCTGAACCCAATCAATCGGCTTCCTCAAAGAATTACTTGCAGGCTGCAGCTGACTAGATGGCTCATTGCACGTCAAACAGCATGTGAAAATCTATGCAATCCTTTCCTATGTTGAAGCGCAAATTTGTGTGAACAGGCACACCAATATCCCAGAATAGTTAAAAAGGATAGAATTTTTTCCATGTCATTTGTTAACTCTATTGCCCTAATTTTGAAAAGTAGTAGTGCGGACAAATCCTATCCAGTGTTGTAACAAGCCTGTCACATTGAACGGCCTTGCTTGCCATCAAATACAAAATCCCTCCCTGCTTTGGCTATTGTCCGCAAACACCTTTGCTCTGCCGAGATATTCACATCTCATAAGCGATCGCAGATAGTGCAAGCAAGCGAAGCACATCGCCGATATGGAGGGCAATGGAAACTAGTCTCTCTCACGAGTATTGACAATGGTGGTATTTATGATATCGGACACATTATTTTGGCATTTTGTCAGCCAAAACGTGTGCTATAATATTTCCTATAAAACCTATTTTCAACCCATCGAGATTCATCCGCGTTCCATCTGGCTAAACTGCTTTGATTCCACATGAATTGCAAACACTGATAATGAGGAATTCATCTAGCTTCAAACCTGCCGATTTCATCCGATTTAAGAGCACCAATGCTTGCTTATCGCATCCCCACTGTAAACATCCTGAAATCATGGCATTCCACAGCACTCCATCCCTTTCAGGAATTTCATTGAAAACTCGGCGTGCATCAACCAAACTTCCGCACTTTCCATACATATCAACAAGGGCGCTGCCAACAAAGGCATCTGACTCCACTCCAATTTTAATGGCGTAAGCATGAATCCGTTCTCCATGTTTTATACCTCCCAGACAAGTGCATGCCCTAAGAACACTCGGAAAGGTAAACTCACTGGGTTCTACACCCACAAGTCTCATTTGATTAAAAAGATCCAAGCACTCCTTAGCATGCCCTCGCCCGGCATACCCTGCGACCATGGCAGTCCACAAGACAACATCTCGTTCAGGCATTTCGTCAAACACTTTTCGTGCATCTTTTATACTTGCGCAGTTGCTATAATGATGCACGAGAGCACTGCCCAAATACACATTCTCCCCAAAACCCATTTTAACAATCCAGGCATGGACCTGGCCGCCCAGCTTCAAATCCCCGAGGCAAGTGCACGCTTGCAGGACACCAACAAAAGTAAAGTGATTGGGTTTCATCCCTGCAGCTCTCATTCTGAAATAGAATTTCAAAGCCTCCTCTGCAAACCCATTCTCAGCATACCCTGAAATCATAGCAGACCATGAGACCTCGTCTCGTTTCGGCATTTTGTCAAACACTAGGCGTGCATCAAACAGTTTCCCACATTTAACATACATGTTAACGAGATTGTTTGCCAGAAAAAGGCTGGGCTGCAATCCCATTTTGGTGATATGTGCATGCAATCTGGTGCCTTCTCTAATGGAATATGTGTGAGCACAGCCCTGCAAGAGATTGGCGTAGATTTCGTCATCAACACTAATATTTAAAGTGTTCATAAGACGAAAGATACACATGGCTTCCTCCAATTGTGATTCCCCATTCTTATCTACTAAAGATTTCTTCTTACGAGGCCGACTGGTGACAATGGATCGTGTCAATGGTTGCCCTCTTTGTATGGGTTTTACAGACTTGTTGTACATGTTCTTATTCTTAGAAGGAGGGCCGCAAATCCGCACGTTAAAGCTATCAGGCTGGCCCAGGCCAGGGAAAGGCGGAGCCACTGCTATTGCCATTACTCGATGAGTTCACAAGGAGAGTCAGCGAAGTCGCTGGATAAACTCCAAATCCACTACAGATCACCTTTATGAAAACCGCAACCACACGATATCTAAACACACTTAATATGTATCTTAGCCCTAGGTAGGGTTGGGAATTTTTATGGGTATTTTGCAGGACGGAGGATTTTTTCTGTCCATATATAAAATGAGATTTTATTCAGTCATAACTTTTATGTGCTTATAAGTTTGCATTCGTGTTAGAGATATATTTGGTAAAGGTGTGAGAAAAATGATATCTCAAGGCGAAAAAAATAAAATTGATATATTAAATTTTCTGAATTTATTTTTAGAAAATGGACTGCTCTTTTTGTGTGGAGTTTTGGGTGGACACTCTATTCATCTTCATGGATCAGAAAGTATGATATCTAGACTCATCATCATAGATTAGAAAGCCTAACATCTAACAATAGAATATTTACACAATTTAATTCATTTTATTTTATGATAACATAATTTTTTTTCATGTTCGAGCTTAGCTTATTTTTCTAGAACACAAATCAAAATAGAAGAGATCGAGTTTTTTTAGAAAATAAATAAATTTAGAAATTGATAATTATTGGAAAGAAGGCAATTAGAATTATATGTGCCAATGGGAAAATTCATTTCTATTTCAATGAATACAGTAGAAGAAATGAATACAAAGCTTTCCTTCTGGAGGGAGATTGTGGCAATCAAATTCCCTTTTTAGTCCCTGCCTACGGCAAAGCAGGAACTATTAGCGATCGCTATGCGTTGAATTCATATTAGTTTCCGTTGACCGCACTGTTCACCAAAATTTAAGCTAAGGTTTGGGCATTCCAATTTCGCGCAACGAAATTTTAACCAAACTTTTCACTTACACCTCTTATTGTAAACCTCACTTGTTTCGAGGCACATTACGATGGACATCGTTATTTTATCCAAAGTTTATTTGTTTTGCTGCTCAAAGTTTTCCTTTCATGCATGTTCAAAGTTTTCCTTTCATGCATGTTCAGGGTGCCTGTTTTCCTTTCATGCATGTTCTCGGTGCCCTGCATGCAGCACCTTGCATGCAGCCAGTGCCAGATGTCTAATGGTTGTGCACAAGCATCCACGTTTGTCCACAAATCCTTCCTCTGCATGTGCCATGAGCCAGGAGCAAAGCAGCAGAGCAGAGAGTGAGTTTCAGTTTCGAGCTAGTTTCAGGAGCAAAGCAGAGCGTGTCATGAGAAAAGCAAGGAATGAGTTTCGAGAGAGTTTGAGGAGCAAAGCAGAGAGTGAGTTTCAGATCAAAGCAGAGAGTTTCAGTTTCAGGTGTCAAGGGGGAGAGCTTCAGTTTCAGCCAAGGAAGAGAGGAGGAGTTTCAGTCAAGGAGGGGTTTGCCAAGGAGGGTGGAGGTAATTTCTGCTCGTTTACCTCTAGTTTTGTGCATAACTTATTAGCTGAGGCAAAACCCTAGTTTGTTCCTCATCTTCCTAGCTATCCATTGTTGTTAAGAAGGGGCTAGGTTTTAACCCATGCAGGTATAGGAGTTCTCTGTTTACTGTAGCTTAAACGGGCGGCCCACCTCTTTCTCTTAAGTTGTATTTCGTTGCCATGTCCATCGTCCATTTACGGCTATCCTGTCACTGTAGTGGCTATACTTCTAGCTTACTGGCTGCCAGTCGTTGCCATGCCCATCGTCCATTTACGACTATCCTGTCACTGTACTAGCTATACGGTACTGGCTATAGTGTAAGGGCTATCCTATCTGTACTGGCCTGGCTTTCGTAAAGCCTGGCTATCAAGCTGGTTTGTTGTAGCTTAAAACAGGTCGTCTTCTCCTTCACAATTTCCTTCATAATCGTAACCCTAAATGCCCTTTATCGTTGACGATTTGACTCCTTTTTCTTGGCTGCCTCCTGATCTATGAGACAGCTTAACATTCAGGCTCATAACATCCTTGTATTCTTCAATTGTTGTGCCTGAGAATCTTCGCTCATGGAGAGATGGAATTGTAGGAAGGCCATGGTTAAACACTGACAAATCTGAGCTGAGGTAATCCGAGTTCGATTCCACATCTTTGCGGCAATCTGAGCTTTCTGCTGTACGAAGATTCTGATAAGGAGGTTTAGGAGGTTTAGGCTCGTGCCCATACCGACGAGTGAGGGCTTTATGCACGTAGGGAAGAACGCCCTCCATTTTTCTTTTTTCTCTGGGTTCCTGTTTGTATATAAGAGCTTTACACCAACTAAGCCAACCCTGATCACTATGGGTTTCGTCTTGGGCTAAACCAATCCATGTAATGGTGGGTTCGCGAGGTAACCTTAGGCGCGTGACCCAGCCTTGGGTGAACTCGGCACATCAATTTCTCCATTTCACATTGATAGGGCTCGGTCGGAATAAGCTATGCTGCTACGGGGAGAAATGTTGCTAATTCTGTCTTTGAATCCCCTATTGGTCTTTAGTCGACTGACCCAATCTGCGTAGCGGTGGGTTTTTTATTCTCAACAAAGTAAGTGTGGGTTTCTTTTCTTCTAAGGCCGTCTTTATCAAGGGCCTTTCGAATCTAAGATACTTCTCTAGAGTTAGCCGCATCTGAGGTTTTGCTTAATGAGTTGGTTAGCTAGGAGGTAGACACGTTGGACATGCAAAAGAGATAGAGGTAAAGACGTTGGGTATGCAAGAAGGACGAGAGGCAGGCAGGTGGTAAAATTGTGGGCCCATGGGATTTTACGTGTTTGAAATATATTTTTGCATTATACATTTTTTTTTGCATGTGTTACAGGTGTCTTTTTAAAAGCTCTGTCTTCAGCTCGATACGTTACAATTTGTCTTTTCTTTTATACATTACAGTTTCAGAGCAATGAACTGCTACAGCTTTTGAGGTCCAGTTTAATTTGACAGCATTTGAGGTCCATCTTTATTTGACAGGTATTTTTGGGCTTGCCTAGACAATCTTGCGGTTTAGCATTGTTTAGGATTTCTCTGCATCGTTTTCGCACCGTTTTGGCAGTAATCCTTGAAATGTATATGCATTTCATCTCTGTTAGGTACTGATTTCATTAGTGATGTAATGTTCTGCATATATAAGCTGCTTGCAAGTTACTGTTCCAAGGGTTTCCATTGCGCAATTTTTATTAAAAATAAAAAAATTTGAAGGCTTATAACTATGTATTTTGCTATTTGCTATATGGTTATTTTGGTTACAGTGTCAAATGTTGTGGGTGCAGCTTGTTTGCTTTCTATACCACCTATGTATGGTCCAACTGCAATAGGAATGTTTCACCCAGCTTCAGTATAATGCAACAATGTTTATTATATTCAATTATATCATATTTTGGCTGACACAGAACGACTTGAGATTGACTGTCATTAGAAGTTAGTTTGGAAAATTGTACTTTTTCCACATCAAACTGGCATATGTTGCATACATTTATTCAAGGAAGGATTGAAGTACTTTAAAATAACTACTAGACACAGCACTGCGATTGTGCATACTCCTTCATTTGTAGCTACATCTGTAGTACATATTCTCAATTATATGGTTGTGTGGTGTGGCTGTATAGAAAACCAACTTCAACATTTATTGGGGCCACCTTCACCTTTATATATCAGGCCGAAAGAGATGGATATAGGAATCATTTATTTGGCTTTTATGTAGCATTATAGTGATTTTTTCAAAGATTCTGCCAAGAGTAACTTTGTTAATATTACTGTGGTTTTCATCTCTCTCTTAAGATTGAGATACTTTAAAGTTACTATAAGATTCTGATCTTTTTCAATGTCAGCTACTTAACTATTTGTTGTACTTTAACAAATTAAGATCACTTTGCACTTCAATTGGTGATCTCTTGCAAACCCCAGCATTGTGGTATGTGTGATTCTTTCACAATATTCACCTATCAACAGGCAGGGTATCTAATATTTTTAGGAATGTTAGCTGGGCATGAATGACCATTCAATCAATTATTTAACATCCATGTATTAGTTGACTGCCATTGTCAAATGGAAAATTTGCAAAGGTGCTGAAAATAACATAGCATGAGGTATCGGAAAACAGACAGTAGTCATAAAGAGGGATATGTTTAGGGATTGCTGGGGTTTTTTGTGTGATTACAACTACTTTTAAAAGTTCTTATCAAGCGTTTTTGACCTTTTTTGGATTAATGAGGTTCCCATTGCTTTCCACCTTTTATTTTATTAATTACTCTGGCCTTCTATTCATATGATATCCAAGTTAGTTAGGTTTGAGACCAACTTCTGTTATTTTTGAAAGTAGTGTTTTCAATCTCTATAGAAAGTGGTCTAGTTTTCTGGGCAAAATGGCACTCAAGAGGCAAACCATTGAACATAGGCATTTTTGTCCAGCTAGGCTACCCTGAACGTGGCCCCTATTGCTTTTTCATGTCTCTCACAGAAATGAACCTTGATGGGTGACTCAACCTTCCTCCATCTTCACTGCTGAATCAAGACCCCATTACAAGTGGGGACCAGCTTTTGGAGTTACCTACTATGAGCAAATGCCAAATGGAGTAAGCTAATCATGTAGCAAATGGACTTTCTTTCTGGTCGCAAATCTGATAAGAATCTGACAGATATTTTAGGCATGAGTAGAGTTCTGCTATGATCCATGGGCATGCATGGTGGTACGTGGCCCTTAGAGGTTTTCCCCAATTGTGAATAGGCCCAGATGCTCAAAAATTTGATCAGAGTTCCAGATCCATGGGAACTATAACTTTCTGTATAAGGAATTCTTTGGATTTCATCTATAAAATCTTGTTGATGAAACTCTATTTTGCTTACAGCCTCTTCATACACATCATTCTCATTATGAAATTGTTCTTGATTTAAAATTTTGTTCCTTATTCCTTTCCATACAAATTTTGAAACTGTATTCACTTACAAAGCATGTATGGCTACTATTACTTTCCTTTTATAACTTAGAGTCATATTTTTTATTACGATAGACATGAGAGCCACCTTTTATTGGAATTTGGCACTACTTAGAACTGTTATCGAATTTCCTTAGCCTATGTTTCATATGTGTGTACTCCGTTGTGTTTTGGGTTCAGTAGAACTCTTCTCTTTACAAGCTTATGTTGTAGAAATAAATTGCCCGTTTTGTTTTAGTGCTTCCTTAATCTCCAGCTTAAGTTTGGTTATCTTGGACAGCTAATTCGAGGTCTTAACATAGCTTGTTATTAACTTGATTGTTTATTTAGGGTCTGATCTTGTTATTAGAGTTAGCGAATTAAGGTATAACACACGTTAATACATCTTCACAAAATGACAGTAACAAATAAGACCACAGCTTAGCCATTTCATGTAAATTCTGCTTTCCATCTACAGACTCCTGAGCTTGTTATAGTTCTGGTTACAGAGTAATCTTTCAATCTAGCTATTGTATCCTTACGATAAGACTTTCTATAAACAATAATACAGCCATCACATTTATTCATGGGTTATAAACTCTATTTCCTAATCAAGCAAGTAAATATGTGGGGCATCAACAAATGGGCTACTAGTGATGGGTGGATTGGTATGTGTGATTGTTTCACAATATTCACCTATCTCTGGGTTCCTTCTATTCATATGATATGCAAGTTAGTTAGGTTTGAGACCAACTTCTGTTATTTTTTAAAGTACTGCTTTCAATCTCTATAGAAAGTGGTCTAGTTTTCTGGGCAAAATGGCACTCAAGAGGCAAACCATTGAACATAGGCACTTTTGTCCAGCTAGGCTACCCTGATAGGGAGTACCCTTCCATCTGACAGATATTTTAGGCATGAGCAGAGTTCTGCTATGATCCATGGGCATGCATGGTGGTATGTGGCCCTTAGAGGTTTTGCCCAATTCTGAATAGGCCCAGATGCTCAAAAATTTGATCAGAGTTCTAGATCCATGGGAACTATAACTTTTTGTATAAGGAATTCTTTGGATTTCATCTGTAAAATCTTGTTGATGAAACTCTATTTTGCTTACAGCCTCTTCATACACATCACTCTCATTATGAAATTGTTCTTGATTTAAAATTTTGTTCCTTATTCCTTTCCATACTAATATTTAAAACTATATTCACTTACAGAGCATGTATGGTTATTGTTACTTTCCTTTTATAACTTAGAGTCATATTTTTTATTACGACAGAGATGAGAGCCACCTTGCCATATTCGATGAATTGGTCCAGTCGTTTTTATGATCTAATCCTATTTCTAGCTATAATCATTGCATCCTCAGTTGCCACTGCTGTATACTGGGCTACTAGTGATGGGTGGATTGGTTATCTAATATCAGTGCCTGCATTGTTTCTAGGTACATTAGCATTAAGGTTGTATGAATCAGCACCCCATATGAGATTCAGTCCCCAGCAATAACATAGTGGCAGTGAGCTACTTTGTGTAGCGTGTGCTTCGACCATCTATGCAGCACAAACAAAATGCGATGGGCGCATCCTATATATAGCAAACCAAAGGAAGGCCCATGAGATATCTATTCATTTGTTTATTCATGGGTGGCCAGCCTGGCCCGGTAAGGGAGACCCGAAGCTATAGATCACTCCAATCCCGCAAGTGTCTGTAGTGGAAGGAGCAAATGGAGTTTCGCATAATAGGCCCCAAGATATCCTGTACATAGATGGCTTCCAGTTTTCTGTTATTATTAGAAATTTATGAAGGTTTTAAATTGTATATGATTAACTCAAAGTTTACATGTAATAACATCGTGGGGAAAATGCATGAAGATGCAACTTCCATAATGATCATTACCACATTAGTTATAGCATTTTTCACAAGCCTAGATGTCCTCGCCAACCTGCTATCCATCAACAAAGGACTCGGTTGCAACTTTTCCATCCCAGTCATTTTCATTATGTCTTTCCACTACTTCCTTTATCAAGTTATATTGCTTTCCAAAGTGATTTTTTCATTTCCAATTCCTTTGTCATTTCTAAATATGACTTGTTGCTAGAAATTTGATATTTGTTTGGCAACATAATGCAAGAGCCTATTGTTTTAATATATCTATTTTGTTGGAAACAATCATCTTCAGTTTTTGCTGATCTGATCAATATTTTTTGCAAATCTGTAGATAACAGCAATAGTAAAAATTGCTAAAGTAATTGAGTTTCTGCGAAGACAATTGCACAAGGCAACTCTGGTAAGCAATTGGAAATGATGGAAGAAATAATAGATGTTGACAGTTACAAATTCAAATTACAATGCATTGTGCCTGACAACATTGATTGTGTATTAAAAAGAAATGGTCTCTTTAGACTAGATGCATTTTCATATACTGTAGGAGATTGTCTATTTGACTCATTCGAAATGCTTCTACATTTTCATTATACTTCAAATCAACTACGAAATGGGTTAATATAACATTTTCTTTTTTTCTTAAACAATAATGATGTTGAAGCAATAGAGTCATATGAATATGAACTAGCATCTGACTTCCTATACAAGTTACATGGAATTAATGATATTGGTACATATCTTCATAAAATGCGTTGTTCTGCATCTACAAATATAAAGGAGTCTGAACGAGGGCTATGGGGGGATACCTTTTGCATACGTTGGTTAGCTAAATGGCTAGATATATCAATTGGAGTTTGGTCATTGACAAGGAAAACAAGATATTTTCTTTTTAATCAACATGAAAATACAATTCCATATTGCATTCTCTTCCATGATGCAAATCCTGTTAGTGGTCATTATGAACCATTGCTTTACCAAAAGTTTCCAATATGCATTTCTAAACAATCTAATATCTACCTGTCATCTATTTGCAAAGATATTGAAATCCATTGGATGCATATTGCACATAATATGCTTTTAAATGAATTAACGATCGCAAAACAAATGACATCTAATTGTGGTGACAGTCTCTTTAATGCAATTTGCTATTTAGTAGCAACAGAATTCGATGCACAGTGTTTGCGACTTTACATTGTCCAATCTTTTTGCAATGCACTTATGCATAAGAATCAAGATGCATTGCATTGTTTAGAACAATACCTAATAGTTGATGTGATACACTATGCAATGAATAACAACTGGCAACAATATCTCATAAATATGGCAATGCCATATGAGAAAGGGCAGGTAGAAGGTGGACCATTCTGTTTGCAATGGATATCTGTCATATTCAAAGTCAATATCCAAGTATGGTCCTCTGTTGCTAATAACTTTGTCAGTTACAGTTCTGCTCATTCGAGATGCAATCGTGTTGTTAACATCATGTCATTCAAAACAGATACATTACATATTCATTACCACGCAATGATACAAAAATATGATTGCAATTCTCAACAAGTGTACATGGAAGCAAAAGAGGATTGTAATCAATTGCATCATAAGCATATACTAGAAAAACAACAATGTATATCTCAAGTACATTTTAACAATAATATTCAATTTGAGATAGCATCTCATTTAGAACAAATGCGACCAACTAAGCATCGTAGGCTCAATTATCACAAAATGAAGCAATCCATACTATTATTTAAAATTGTATTCACTTACATAGCATGTATGGTTACTCTTACTTTCCTTTTATAACTTAGAGTCATATTTTTTATTACGACAGAGATGAGAGCCACCTTGCCATATTCGATGAATTGGTCCAGTCGTTTTTATGATCTAATCCTATTTCTAGCTATAATCATTGCATCCTCAATTGCCACTGTTGTATACTGGACTACTAGTGATGGGTGGATTGGTTATCTAATATCAGTGCCTCCATTGTTTCTAGGTACATTAGCATTAAGGTTGTATGAATCAGCACCCCATATGAGATTCAGTCCCCAGCAATAACATAGTGGTAGTGAGCTACTTTGTGTAGCGTATGCTTCGACCATCTATGCAGCACAAACAAAATGCGATGGGCACATCCTATATATAGCAAACCGAAGGAAGGCCCATGAGATATCTATTCGTTTCTTTATTCATGGGTGGCCGGCCTGGCCCGGTAAGGGAGACCCGCAGCTATAGATCACTCCAATCCCACAAGTGTCTGTAGTGGAAGGAGCAAATGGAGTTCCGCATAATAGGCCCCAAGATATCCTGTACATTTTCATCAACTCTGGTAAGCAATTGGAAATCATGGAAGAAATAATAGATGTTGACAGTTACAAATTCATATTACAATGCATTGTGTCTGACAACATTTATTATGTATTAAAAAGAAATGGTCTCTTTAGACTAGAAGCATTAAAAATGGAAGTACAGGACTTTTCAGTTGCATCTCTTTTAGCACATATTGTACTTACCTAGATAATTGCACACTAATCCTTTGGAAGGTAACATCCTCAACCTCATAATATTTTGCTTTAGCAACACGACCTTCTTCATCAATATCAATTTCACTCGCATTTCTCTTTAAGCAACTCTTTTGGAGGCTAGTACCAACTGCGTAATCCTTAAATAAGTATCGATCCTTGAATAGTTTCTTTACTACTCATGCCGATGCCCATTCCAAGATTCTTGGAAGGAATTATAGCCCTCCATGAACAGATATTGAATAGTAGTCTGAAAACACGAACAACAAGCTATAGAATTTGCAGCAACCAATCAAAGGACTCGGTTGCAAATTTCCCATCCCAATCTAACAGGCTCAGTTCAGATAATGTAAGAATACATTGTTCTGAAATAATGTCTCTCCCTGCCCATTTGGAATCGTGTTCAACTTGTCTTTCAATAAAAGACAATATAGCCTCCACTCTAACAAGCTCCAAAAAGGCTCATTCCACGAGGTTGAACAAGCCTATACAAACATCCATTACTCACTGTCTTTCAATCTTTTCAAGTAATTACCTCTTGCTTACAGTTAAATATTCCCAAAAACTCAGTTCCATTCACACTTAAAACCAGCTTGCAAACACCTTGAACTCTTCTATAAATTGGCAAAAGCAATGCCTAATTTCTCACCTGCAAAACATAACTTCTTTCTGCACCTATATATTGACATACATCTCTCTGCTTCACATAACATAGCCTCAATCTGAATACCATTTCTGATCAATGTAGTAACAAGCTACATGGAATCCATTAGCATAATCGAACTTACTCAACTGGCAACATTGTTTCTTTTAGCACTTGTTCTCATGACTCTTCTGATTATGGACATCCTAAAAGTAGAAGCACAAAGGAAAAGGAAACCAAGAAACAACCACTAACAATAACATCTCGAACGGGGAGCATAGGAATCTACGACAAGTCCTCGGCTATTAGACTATCCATCTAGTGCTTCTGCCTCTACAGCATCCATGCCAGGTAATAGAAATACTCAGAAAATTTCTGCATAGTCAATAGCTTTTACCTTAACACAGGTAAATTTATCATGCATTGCACATGGGGGCCAGAACTGCCAGAAAATCATGTAGAATTAGCTAAAGAATCTGTAGGCTGGAGATGTTATTACTGTTGGATTTGGTGTAGTTTATGCTGGTGCAAAATTTGTCATTGCTGTAATGAATATTGCCTTCAAGCCTATTAAAAAAAATAATGCCTATGCAACTGTTAATCATATGATGTTGTCCACTGCAACTTCTGATTGATATTATATCACAATCAACTTCTTCTTTGTAGCTACCTACTTGTTCTATGGCTCTACTTGTCACGAACTAACAACATTTGCAAATTTGCCAATATTTCTTTGGGAATAACTTCCTTAATGTTATTAAAATCAACAATATCTCGGATCTTAGATTAACATTATTGATAGAACTCCAGTGTGATGGGTTGGTAGCTGTACATTTTGGCTAGCTGTAAGAAATTGCTTCTTGGATCTTAGATTGGAATTCTTCATACAACCCCAACATGATGGCTTGCTAGTTGTACCTTTTGGGTCGTTGTAAGCAATTCCTACTCGAGGTGATGAATGAGTCGTTGTAAGCAATTCCTGCAGACAACTACTAGAGCTAAGCAAGCCCATGGATCAGATTGTTTACTACAACAGAACTAAGAAGTTGAGAGCTATTGGACTAAACCACTAAACCTGACTCAAAGTCACTACTGTGTCTTACACTCTAAAATTGTCCATAGAAGAAATTTCCAACTACAACAGAACCGAGAAGTTGGAGCCTATCGCACTCAACTGCTAAACCTAACAACCGATCTCCTTTATTGTTTTTCCAAGCACTTAATTGGGTAGATGAAAGTTCGTGAGGCTAGTTGTAACTTTGAAAAAACATCTAATCTCGTCATTTATGATTGGAAGCCAATGAAACTCTTGCAATCTAACACCAGGATTTTATTTGCGATTTGCCTCTGATGTCAGATACATCACTTAATTCCCGATTTACTTTTGGTGTCACATACATCATTTTATTTGCGATTTTCCTCTGATGTCAGATAGATCACTTAATTCCTGATTTGCTTTTCGTGTCACGTACATCATTCCTGCACCGATTGCTGACATTCCAAAATTTTGTCAATTTTCATATCAAATTCTGCAAATCTTCAAATCTAATCTTAAAAAAAAGTGATTTATCGAGAACCACCCCCAATCTGACAACTCTACCAATTAGTAGATGTATTTGGACCAAATTTTCAAGAAAGCTTCTACATCACCCAACTTCTAAAAAGGAAATACCATCGATTTGACAGCTCTACCAGTTAGTAAATGTCTCTGTATCTTTTCAGTTTTTCAAGAAAACTTTTGCAATTGTACAACTATGGTATGTCTTCTGATCTGTCTCTAAAAGCAAATTCTATTTCCTTTCGATATTTGCATCTATATTGATCTTCAAATTGAATTTTGTACGATTCAGGTCTGCTACATCTGCTTTCTTCCTTTATCAATATGTCAACATCAAAAAGAGAACTATTATGTCAATATCAAAAAAAAGCTTCTGCTTTGCAAATGAACAGTTCCATCTTCAGGTACAATTCCTTTCAAAATAATTGTCTCTATCTCAACTTAATGCAGTGCATAAATGTTCATCTGCCACTACTTCTTCCATGATCTCATCTGGGTGTAAGTTGCTACAGAGTGTAAGGGTTTTCTTATGTTTCCTTTCCTTATGCGCAGAGCCTAAGCATTGCTGCCAAGGACATTGTGGCAACCCAAAGAACTGGAGTTTCTCAATTTGAGTTCGACCGAAATAGAACATGTACCTGAAGCCATCAGTAATCTTTCTCGGCTTCAGGTTTTGGATCTTTCAGTATGTACAAAGCTAAAATCATTGCCAAGTGAGATAGGAGGGCTTGTAAATCTGAAGCACCTCCATCTAGATTCCTGTGACAGTTTATCCAAAATTCCAGATAAGCTTTCAAGCCTCTCTAATAGTGACTGCAACTTTACAAGGTTTACCTCTACCAGAATTGATGTGGATTTGATTAATGTATAGAGTGAAGGATTATTCCTGTAAACAATGAGTAGTAGTGTAGTGAGTTCACTACACTGCCACTCTAATAGTGATTGCCTCTTTAATAGTGACTGCAACTTTACAAGGTTTACCTCTGTGCAAATTGATGTGGATTTGATTAATGTATAGAGTGGAGGATTATTACTGTAAACAATGAGTGGTAGTGTAGTGAGTCCACCTTTGAGGTGCTAAATACTCTTTGCAACTTGAACAGTCTGAAGACAACTTCCAATTCAACCTTGTGAAGCATTTCATTGTTACAAGTTTGTTAGAGTTTCTCACTTTTTTGGCATCGCTATTGTTCTATCGCAGTTGCTCTGATTATTATTACAGCTTTCCAAGACACTGTGTTCAACTTGATGCCATGTAATATTATGTTTGGTTGAATATTATACATATATTTTTTACCTTCTCCTTGGAGTTTTTTTTATCAATTTTCTCTTTTAAATTGGTTGTGGTTCATCGTTTACCTTCAATAAACAATTATTGATAGAACCCCAGTGTGATGGGTTAGTAGCTGTACAATTTGGCTAGCCGTAAGAAATTTCCTCTTGGATCTTAGATTAGCACTCTTCATAAGAACATGTACTTGAAACTATCAGTAATCTTTCTCAGCTACAGGTTTTGGATCTTTCAGTATGTACAAACCTAAAATCATTGCCAAATGAGATAGGAGGGCTATTGTTGTGTCCTAGTTGCCCTGATTATTATTACAGCTTTCCAAGACAGCGTGTTGAACTCGATGCCATGTAATATTAAGTTTCTAAAGTGCTTGTTAACAATGTTCTCCATGAAATGGAAATCTGTATCGGAGAAAAAGAGGAGAACTCTGTCTTTAAAGATGAATGCTCACAAAAATTGCAAAAGAATCATAGTTTTTCACAATAAAATTACAAGTATGCCAAGGGAACTGAGATGCCAAAGACTAATCAGTCTAATCCTGACTGAAAGTGTAAAATTGGAACATGTTAAAATTACTACCAAAGTCATTGTGGCAACTCAAAGAACTGGAGTTTCTTCATTTTGGCAACTCAAAGAACTAGAGTTTCTCAATTTGAGTTCCACCGAAATAGAACATGTACCTGAAACCTAAAATCATTGCCACGTTAAATACACCCCGGCAGGGACTACCGCTACGACAGTGGCTCCCTTGTTTACTATGGTAGCCAAAGACCTTTTAAGTGGTACAAAAAGGTACATGATACCTCATATTTAAATAAAGAATTGGCTCCTTCTATGGGTTACAATATCTAGACTCATGACTCAAAATAAGTTACTAGTATGTGATCTTTTGTTTAAAGGAATGGCAAGAAGTTAAAAATAAGAAGGTAAAAAAATGGGAAAATTGAATATTATTTTTAAGGGGTGAGAAATGAAGTGTATATTAATTATGTAATTTTAATTTTGTAAATACATTATGTATTTCTATTTTTTTTTCTTTATATCATGTTTTGAATATAAGAAGAATGTGATTTCATTTTACAATGGAATAAAAATTGCAGTTGTTTTTATGGAAAAAAAGAAATGTGTGCATGCAATAAACATAGCTCCATGATGTACATAATTGATAGAAGAACTAAATGTAAAATAATGTATATTGTTGGATGCATGTCCTTGGATGGGCCTAATGGTGAAGAAAATGTATTTCCTCTTTGCAAGTTATAGGTTCAAACTGAAAGGGGGTGGGACATATACATCTCTATAAATTAAGCAACAACGGGATACATACACCAATTATTATAAACCTCCTTGATCATGATATCATAGATTGGACCAAGAAACAAGGATTCTTGTATGCGTAGATTGGGGCCATCAAATTTGGTTTTGGTCCTCTAGTTTGTCCACACTTGCCAGTCTCCTATTTATGCTATTTAATTGATGCCAAACATAATAACTTCTCAGATGCATTGATATGACGATTCTATGCACTTCTCAATGATGGACCAACTTTTGCTACCATCTTTCCTAGGTCCTCAGTAGATTTTGATGACCCATATATCTATGATCTATTGAAAACTTATATTCTTCTTGCTAATTTTGACAAGTCTATAAATTCTCACATAATTTAGTTAAAATCAATGGTTATTATTCACTTTGGCAATGATACTCTTCCCCCCTACAGAAATCCGTCCAAACTACCTCGCACATGCACAACGTGGTAAGAAAATATAAATCCAAACAAGTACAACCTTCTACCTTTAACTGGATTGGTATCCAATACCCAACTGCATGGAAAGACAATTTTTCAAACTTGAAAACCCAAATGCTTACTCATGTTAATAAGCATAGAAAACCAATACTTATCTCTGCAATAAATAGGACCCATTACCTAAAAATATTAGAGTTATTGCCCTCAACAAATCAAATGCTTCATTCATGTACATACAAAAACAATCCTTCTAGTTATGCACAAGAACCTCATAAAGGGACTCATAACAATTGTCCTTCCTATCAGGAAAAACTTAACAATCTCCAAGGAAGAAGATCTATAGCAAGTTCCTCCCCTCCATTTTAGTTATCCATGTTGTCTTTACCAAGAGAAGGCTTAAGAAAAATTAAAAAAATTCCTAGTGGAGAAGAGTCATAACCACCTGGAAGAAACCTCCTAATTGTCCCTTTCAGAAAATTTGTTGATGATCTGAAATCGAAAAGAGTATATCTTCCAGCAAGATTTTCATCATTAGGAGAATGCAAGCTATTCAATTTCTCAAATTTACAAGCTTCATTGACAAGATGGAATATAGATGATTTGAACAAAGATTTGCTGCAAATTAAACAAGATGTGAAATCTCAAAAGAAAGAAATAAAAGATATGACAGATAAGATTTACATATTGTCCCATGTCCTTACAGAAACCACAGTTTTAACAACATCCTTGCAAAAAGTTGAAGCGAAGCTAGATTTGCTAGACTCTTTGTTATAAAATATAAATGAAGTAAAAAGCGCAGTGAGAAAACCAGAGAGGAACCCTTACATTTCTCACAAGGATGTCCTTCGAGATGAGGCAAAGAGCAGCCATAGTAAACACAAGAAAAAAACTCCATATGAGTATTTTAGGTCCAGGACAATAGAACTGAATGGGACTTTGGAGCCACAGAAGATATCCTGGAAAGGATAGAAAAATAAGTTTCTATCATGAAATATTGGCCACATCCTCAATAGCCACAAATTAAAGAAGAATGTTTGAAGACACTGACTATAAAGAGTAAGCCAAATTTGATACAACAATTTCAATGGCATCCTCTTCCCTCTCTAAAGAGTTCTCGTCTTTAGGAATTGATACAACTAACAGAATTATCTCAGCCATCCCTGAACACCTGATCATTAACTTTGGGTGTCAAACTACAAAAGAAATAAGATTTTTCATCCAATTGTTAATAAATTGGGTTACTGCTAAAAAGCAGAAGATGCATCTATCACCCACAAGATATATGGCTACACAATTAGTGAATGGTTTTACAGGGCTTGCAGTTGACTGGTTATGTTGGTTTCCATAGAGGACTAAAATTGAAATGATGAATGATCCCAAAGTGGATGAAGTAATATTACAAGCATTGTTTGTAGAATTTCATGGTCTTGAGACAGATACAAATAATGACCATCTTGCATCCTTATATATGAATCAAAGTTTTTGTAATCATGCTTATCATGATCAGTATTTTTGTTATTATTATGAAAAAAATGATAATAGGATCTAGAAAAATGAATGATCCTGCACATATAAAATATTATATCAAAAGGTTTCCAGGAGCACTCCCAGATGCAATGGAACAATATTTTAAAGACAAAGGCATTACCCTAGAAGGCATGCCCATAGCAATAGTAGATCTCCACATCAAAATAGTGATCTAAGAACATTGTATAGCCAAAAGAGTGAACAAAGATTTTAAAATATGTTTACATCACCTCTGTGCAAAAATGTAGAGAACATGCCAGAGTGGGGATGTGGTGCATATAATCGTGGTCACCAAACTACAAAAAATGTTTGTCAATGCAAGAGGAAGGATAAATACTATGATTTTAGATATAGATTTATCACTAATATATCTAAAAGGAAGTATAATAAAAATAAAAGGTATCCCAACAAGATTCCATATTTGAAGAAAAATTGATTCCCCCAAAAGAATTATGTATGCTATAACTGTAAAAATCAAGGCCACTGGGCTCATCAATGCCCGTACAAGAAATCAAAACCAAAGTTGCAAGTATCATTTGCTAAAGAAATCGAGGCATAACAGTGGGATTTAAACTATTGTTCTCCAATAGATCATCCTAATGGGAACATAATTTTTCTCGATCCCTCTCAATTCTTAGAAGAAACTGATAGCACTTATGATTCTATTTCTAATGAATTTAGTGACCTTGAGCCACCAAATTAGGAGGGTGATAGTGAACATGAATATTTCCCCAAGCAAGAATTTGGTTTTTGCATGTTCACTGCACAACACTAGAAAGATCCTAAATCAAGGATCAAAGAGATTGATCAAAAGCTAAAAGAAATCCCCACATGGAATTATGTAGAGGGAAAATCCAAACAAAGAAAAAGATGAGTTATTAAGGAAATTAGCATCTCCCTATCCTCCTCAAAGTAAAAAGAGGTCCCACAAAGGGGTTAGTAGTAAATACTCTCCTATAGATATAAGATCATAACACAAGCCATGAAGATAGGTAGAGCTTTAAGAAGATAAAGGGGGGTTTCTAAAGCTGCAAATTAATGAAAAACATAACATCCTGAAAAAGATAGCTAAATTTATCAAGGAATTGAAGCAAGAGCTTGAAGGAATAAGAGTTGGAAGGAACAAGTCATCAGGAGATGAAATATCAAGAATATTTGAAGAATACCTGCACATATCATCAAGTTACAGAAAAAAGCCTCCGGGGAAGGAAAAGATGGATGTATCTAATGAATTTGAAGGGTTTGAAAATCATAATGACTTAGAATCAGATTATCCAGAATAACATCATCATCCAAAACCTTATTTATTATCCTTTGGAGGATCCAAGTTTTACGTCAAATTATTGTTCTTCTCACCAGAAGCAAAACCCTATGGGATTGATTTCCTAGTAGATTCTGGGTGGCAGTTAAACCTGTCAAGGAGAAAGGTAATCCCAGAATATTATTGTGAACATCCCACCATCATAGGAAGAGCAGTAGATGGAGAAAGTGTAGAGATCCAAGGCCAAACCAAAGACTCCTCATTAAAGGTAAGCAACCATCAACTTAAGCTTTCCTTTCATTGTGTAAATTAGATGGTAGATGATTTTATTCTATGACCATAATTTCTTGAGTTAGTTGATCATGTTACTATAAACAAACAAAAAAAACACGGTTTGAATTCAACATTGATGGGATAGGTGTAAAATATCCTCTTCTTTTAGAAGGCGAGAGTTTCAGTAGGGGAAAATAACACTATGAAAATAGAAAGTTAGGTTACATCAAGAAACCTGAACAAAATGGAGAGATGCATATTGTATGCCCGGACTCAAGTAGAAATTTTGAACCCAATTAGTGAAAAAATTATGAGAGATTGTACTTCAAAATCACCTAACGCTTTTCGGCATGGTGAAAAATACTTCGCCTCTCTCCCTTTCAAAACATTGGTGAAAGTTCAGCCTTAAAAAGATTCAACAACATTAATGAGTCCATCCAAAATTAGAACCTAATAAGAAGAAATAAATGAACTATTGAAAAAAGGTCTAATAGAACCTTCTATGAGTGCATGAGCATGCAGAGGATTCTACATCAACAAGCACTCTAAAAAGAAGAGAAAGTCGAGACTAGTAGTAAACTACAAACCTCTTAACAAATCTCTACAATATATCAAGTATCGTATTCCTAATAAAAACTCTTTTCTACACAAGATAAAGGAAAAGACAATATTTAGTAAATTTGATTTGAAGTCTGGTTTCTACCAAATTGGGATAATCTAGAAGATTGGCAGAAGATTTCATTTTTTGTTCCTCATGTACATTATAAATGGAAGGTTATGCCTTTTGGGTTAAAGAATGCACCAAGGAGTTTCAGAAAAGAATGGAAGATATATTCACGAAATATTCTTGGATCATATTTTACATTGATGATTTGTTAATTTTCTCCAAGAATTTGTAGGAACATCTTAAAAACTTGCAAATGTTTTATGATATAGTATTCAAGCATGGATTATTTTTGTCAAAAATACATATGCAGATAGGAAAAGCATAAATCGAATTCCTAGATCTCAGAATTGCCAAAGGTCAGATTATTCTACAAGACCACATCCTGGAGACTTTTAGCATGTTTCCATATGCTTTAATGGGGAAAAACCAACATCAAATATTGGTATCCTAAACTATATTAGGTCATTTTATAAAGGGAAAGCATAAGACATACTAATACTCCAACAAATATTAAAGAAGAAACCCCCTTGTCTAGTCTCCAACAATGACTAATGCAGTCAAAGTAATAAAAGAAAATCTTAAATAATTGTCATCATTATCTCTACCTATAGAAAAGGGGAAATATACCATAGAAATAGATGCATACAATAACACCTGGCATGAGTCTTACTTGAAGAAATTGAGAGAAAAAAATTAGTCTGTTCTTATGCATCTATCCTTTCATGGAGCATAACTAAACTACCATTCAAGTCAGAAAAATTATTAGGTTGTTAAAGACATATTTGGGCATTGCAACCCCAATCACATATGTCCATAAACCAAGGGCTTCTAAACACATAAAAGTGTTGTTTCAGACCCTAAAGGATCAAGGTCAATTGATTACATCATTTCCCAGAAGTTCTCCCTCAAAAACTGCTCAGAATTGGTCAAAACTAGACCATACAAACTGCTCCATGCTGAGGGTGCGATGCATACTGAAAATCCCTTCTGTAGGGTGCAATGACCGAGAGCAGACAAATGGCAGAAGAAGTTTTCTAGGTGGAAATTCAAAGAATATTCTAGAAACTGCTCATATGACACTTGCCTCTCTGAATTCGCCCAGGGATGAGTAAGAAATCATGAAATATCCAAGTGGAACCAAGAACTATCAGTGAAATGACAATAATCAAAATCCCAGAAGCTGAATCACTCTCCTGCAAACATCTATATATGGATCCCTCATCCTAGAGATCTAGAGGCTGGAATTTTGTAATTTGTAAGGAAGTGTTGTTGGTTTCTCTTTGAGACATTGTTTTGTTGGGTGATCTTGCTTTGTATGAGGTGAAGAGGGCTTTCATGCTAGGAGGATGATGCTGGATCAGACAGCTTGGTTGTAATCCTCTCTTCTACTACTTCTATCAATAAATCTATTTGAGTTTTCCTCCATATACTTGTATATCTCTGAATCTTTTATTTGTATATGCATTTGTATGGTTAATGTACATCTGATCCTATATTGTTTATGGTTATAGATCTCTATGCTTTGATGTTATTTTGCTGCTTTGACTCTACATGTGTTCTTTGAAGCGAGACAAGTGAGAAAGAAGTGGTGAAAGCTCTATCAAAGGAGAGGCGAAACAAGCAAGGAGACTAGCGAAAGACTGAGGTTGGTACTCTCTGCTTCTCTCTCATCTATCTCCCATAAAGGAAAACACAAGTAACTTTGGTTTGTTTGTTTCTAAGATAGTTACCTGTCTTAGTGGGACTAGTAGCTCTAAGTGGACATTAGTTTTCCTGATAAAAAAATGGCGACTCCACTGGGGAGCGAATAGTTTGCTTGTTTTGTTACTGTTGTTTGCTTTATAAACTATAGACGAAGCTGGAAGTTAAGCCATATAGCCTTCGAACTGCTTTTGCTATGCAACTGCAAAGTAGATCAACGCTGCTTTAGTCAATCTCCGGGTTGGTTTATGAACTGAACATCTAAATTCCAAACATCCTAAGTGCCCTGGTGGTAGCTCAAATAACCTCATTAGATCAGTCCCTATACCTTGTGTTTACTGCCTATCAAAAGCTCAGCATAAACCCTTGAACTTAGTTGCAAACTATGAGTGAAAACCAAGCTCAGTCTTGTCCCTGGACCATCGCATTGTCTCTTATTGGCAACCTAGATGCATCGCACCTCCTGTGTGTTGCAGGTGAGATGCATCCCTATTTCCCTGTGTTACAGGTGCGATGATTGAGTGAGACTGTTTCTGCCTCCAGATTTTGGTTTTTTCTTCACTGTCTTCAGCTTTATTCAGTAGTTTTGCTGCCTATGATCAATATATCACTGTTGAAACCTTCTTCCTTTGCATTATTCAGCCTCCATTGATAAAGAATTGTGAATGTTGTTTATGCATTTTTCATCATTTACAATTCTCCTTTGCAAAAAGTAGCTTAATCGAACTGTCGTTTTCAGTCAAGAAAAAGAGTGTCATAATGTCTTCCTCTTTTAGATAGTCGATTACACTTTTGCTATTGTATTTGATTTGAATCATCAATTCTTTGAAGTTTCGACAGCAGCTTTCAGGTCGAAATTGAAAGTGTCATCTTAGTCTTCCTTGCGTTTTTAACAGAAATTGCTTAAGTGTCGCTTTGAGGAAAGTTAGTTCAGATCTGTACTTGGTTTTCTTTTTTGTCATTCTCACATTAAGGAAACTGAAAAAAACAAATACATGCATGTGCATTTGCATTCAGACTTCATGCAAAAATTGATTTAAGAAAAGTGCATCTAGTGTATGCTCTCTGCTCTATGTTGAAAGAATTTTATTTCTCTTTCCTTAGTAGCTAGGATTTTCATTGCTAAAAGAAAGTAAACGACTGTTTATCATCTTAGATTTCATATTTAGGAATTGTATATCTACATCACACGGTGGACCTTAAAGGAAAACTTATTAAGAAAGATCAACTGTAAAATAAACCTCAATGAACATAAAAAAGCTTTGGAACCTAACGCACAACATCTAGAAGTCTAGGCTAGAGACGTATTTTGGCATCGTAAAGCCTGGTAACTATCATTTTCATCGTAGGTTGGGTGATTCCTCCTCTTTGATAAGACAAGTGCAAGTACATACTTGTGCTCCCACGTACCGTCCAGTATATATTGGGAGACCACAATAGGCTACATTCTTTATCCTTAGGACGCCATGTCTGCCGCCCTATTGATCACAATGCACTGGACACAACATTCGGGAAGATTGACTGCCTTACGTAAAAGTATATTACAGTTTTGCGATTTGTTTGGTAATCCCTCTGTTTAGATTTCCAGAGCAGTCACTTTTGTTCCTTTTCAGACTCCTTAAAATAAAAGGTCCATCTGAGCACTTGTCACTTCACGGTCATTAAAAATCGAAGGCGACTAGAGTCACCTTTAGCTTTTTCTCAACTCTTAAAAATTTAAAAAGCAAGTTGTGTCAAAGCATCATAAAATTCATTTAATTCGGAATAACATTTTCCCTTTTTATTTTGAGTTGATCAAGTAATCCGCAATCGTGGAAGAAAGTCAATCAAAACCCCGTCATTCGCAGAGACTAACGAGTCAACCATATTTGACTCCAGAAACGAAACCATTCCGGGCCAAGCGATCTCGTTTAACTGGGTCAAAGTCTCCTGGTTTATCTGAAACTTGTGTTTCAACATCCTCAGAGACTCCAGTTACTCCAACTATTTCTAGTATCCCTGCCTCTACAGAAGAAGTTCCACAATTACAAGAGGACATTAGAACTGATCCTAGTGTAATGGTAAACACTTCTATTCTTGAACTAGCTCCATCTAGGACTAATTCGGAAGGTGTCACCCCTCCAACATCTGTCGCTGTAGAGTCTGTACCTTCTTCGGCACTAGAAATATTTTACGGACCTGACGGTCTACCTCTTCCACCTGGACTGATTGCTATAGAAGAGATTGTGGAGGATCTTCCATCCAGTACCCCATTGCATTTTGGAACTAGGATCCACCTATATCCTTCTACTACAGAAGTTAGTCACCCTTCATCGCAGGTTCCTGTAGAATCGCTAGGAAGCCTTTTGGATAGACTCGGTATGTCTGATCAACCATCAACATCTAGGACTGTGTCATCCGATACAGCGGCAGCAAAACCTCCTGCCACTACTCCAACAATGTTCGCTGGTATACCATCTGTCCCAACTAGCTCTCAACTGCTAGATGGAGTCCACCCAGGGACTATTTCGACAACATGGTCTGTTCCTGTTTGTTCATTCGGAATATTATCTGGAATTTCTTATGTTGAGTCTCAACAAATTGATCCTTCACAATAGTATCAATTTGGGTAGTCCAGTCTACAAAGACCAATTTTCCCTTTGAACATTGGATTGCCGCCATATGGGGGGTAGTATGCCTTTTCATTGTTCCCTCTGGGAGAACAACCATATGAGAGTTCACAACAGAATTCGGGTCAAGCTGGAATTGCATCCAGTGGTTGGGTGCCAATACTGCCTCAACAACTAAGAGTTGTATATTCAATGCAACCAAATCAACCTGTGTCAAATATTCCCACTACACCAGCTATTGTGACGGTGTCACAAGTACAAGCACTGCCTGTTGTATGTCAACCTCAAGTCTCTTAGGTCATAATACAATAGCCTCTTATCTCTGCCACTCAATCACAATCACCGATCAGTGGCTCCTTAACTGAAACAACTCAGGCTCAAACAGGTACTATCACCCCTCATCTTAGTCAAACATCTAGTATTGGACAACAGCAAATGGCCTCACAACCATGGCTGGTGCAATATCAACAACCACAATTCCAACAAGCTTACCAAGGACTTAAGCAACAAAGCTTTGCGGGTAATGGGCAGCCGTATATTCAAAATGGTTACCATCAATCATATCATAATGGTTATGCCCATCAACCTTATCAAAGTTATCAACATCAAATACATTATGCTGGTATGCAAAGACCCACTGCTCAGGCGATCCCATCTTATCCTAGGTATGCTTCGCCAAACCTGAATCAATAGTTGCCTTTCGTCGCAACTTTAGAATTACCAGATCTGAATCGGCTAACAAATGATCCAATTGCTTACGCCCCTTGGTGGCCAACGATTCCTCATAAACTTCCGTCAGATATTCCTAAATTCAATGGAAATCTGGGTGAATATCCGTCGAATCATGTGATGACCTTTCATCTGTGGTGTTCATCCAACACTCTCAATGGCTATTTGATTAGGCTTCACCTTTTTCAACGAACTCTAACTAGTCCAACAGCAAAATGGTACATCAAATTACCTAGAGCTTCATTCGATAACTTCAGCGCCCTTGCCACCACCTTTTTAACCCATTTTCAGTTACCAATAAGGTACGAAATAGGAATGGAGCTTCTTACCAATTTTAAGCAGACGATAGCCACTCACATATCTGATCATATTCATGAGTGGTGACATCATCGTCGAATGGTAAAAACATATGTTCCTGATCAGTTGCTAGCTGAATGATTTATTAAGTCATTGCAACCTTCTATTACAAAATATGTGGCTAAGGGGGAGTTGTCACTGAAGAGCAAGTCATTGTTCGTGCGCAATATCTAGACTTAATCTATACTCAGTCTGGCACGCTCTATGACCAAATTCTTAATGCTCTGAGACCAGAGTTTTCCGTTCCTCCTCCTAAATCGAACAAAGACTCTCATGCCGGCGATGGCGTGATAGGTACAACAAGCAAAAAAACCGCAAAGGCTACATCTAAGAAATCCCATATGGTTTCTAGTCAAAATACAAATGAAGAACCTCTCACCTCAGAGGTTAATGCCGTGTCGAATGACAAAGGCAAAGAACCGAAGCAACCAGGGGGCAAGAAGAAAGGGAAAAGAAAAAAGAAGAAACAAGATGATTCGTCTCCTGAAAAATCTTCTGAAAACCCTTCTGGGCAAAAGAAACCTATTCGGCCATGTCACATATGTGATGAAGACCATTGGACGAGAGATTGTCCATATAAATATGAGATTAAGAAGTTCTTTAAGAGTTCAAAAACCTCAGCGGTATTGACTAATCCGTTTCCAAACCCAGAAACCAATCTGGTTGCTAGCGACAATGCTTCCCCATCCCAAGTGCTTATGTTGTCCATTTCGAAGCAAAAAAATGATGCTTTGATATCGACAAGGAATAAAGATTACGGGAATCCATAGCTGTCGAACAACAAGGCTACAGATCAGCCTAGTAGTTTGACAACAACTTCAATTGAAGTTGTGCCACCCATCATTCTTGAGCTAACGATAAAGCCGCCAAAGGGAGTAGTACACAAATCGACATTTAATCCTCGTGCCCGAGCAACACAAAATTATAATATAGTATAGGATTTGGCCCAATCGCCATCTGCGATGTCGATGCTTGAAGTACTGCAAAATTGCCCCTCCCAAAAGCAAGCTCTATTATCAGCAATAGGTGGGATTGACCAAACAGATTCCAATCTTGTGGCCTTTAATCATAAAGGATATGAACCTCAGTTACCATCACAACTCGCTTTCCTCATCCAAGTGAAAGCCCTCAACAAAACTATTCATTGAACAATTATTGATGAGGGGGCATCTACCTGCATTATGTTAATGAGTTGCTAGAAAACTTTAGGCTCTCCACCTCTGTCACGATCATCAATGACATTAAAAACGTTCGATGGAAGAACATACACGCCATATGGGATATTAAGTAACTTGCAAATCGAACTGGGGGGCAAGATAGTAGAAATTGAAGTCAAGGTCATTGATGGAAACCTTGACTACAACATCCTACTGGGCAGGCCTTGGATTTATGCTATGGCTGCTGTTGTGTCAACATATTTTAGAAATATTGCATTCCCCTTTCAAGGCGGAATCACAATCATTGACCAACTCACCTTCCTCCCCAATAGTTCTCAAGTTACTGGAAGCATTCCTTTGATCCATGGAAGCTCTCAATTGCTTCAAAATATCGGAGTAGTTCTCCTAAAAGACCCTTCCTTAATGGGCACTTTTTCCCTTCCGCCTCCGAGTAATCTGGCAGAAGTGGCCACAATGGAAACCTGTCATATGATATCTTCTACATCATCAAAGATTATGAAGAACTCTAACCATTTTGATAGTGTGGATCATCGCGAGGTATTAGCCCCAAGCCCTACCATGCCTACATCATTTGACGATCAATTTAGTGATGTTGTACATTATGTACTGGGGGCATTGAAACTAGATCTTTCCTTCATGACCCCTTATGAGTTGTGATCAAAGGTCGCCAGAGGATAGTTCATTGACTGGTGTCAACCTCGTTAAAAAATGAAACCAAGGATTTGAGCAGAATTCCTTGTCTTATGTCAAGCTTGTTAAAAAATGAAACAAGGCTGAGAAAAGTTCCAAGTCGAGTATTTCACTTGATCTCATAAAGGAACCTTCATTCCATCCACCTAATTACCGCGAGGAGTCTGGTGAATGTAACGAAGCTTAGGGGGCATGCACCCTTGTCTATTTTGCGGACAAACCCAGCTATAAAGATAAGTTTCCTTGTAAGTTATGTGATCGATCCAAGTGATCTTTCACCTTTGTCTATTTGGCGGACAAAGTGCAGGAAGTGTTTTGTCTAAGTATTGATAGAAAATAATCCTGCTTAACCACAGTAAGTTTCCATATGGTTAATGAAGAATTTTTTTATGCTGGGGGCATGCAAACCTTTTTATACAAGCAAAAATGACCAATTTCATATTTTAGCGTTTTAGCATTTTTAGCTTTTTAGCTTTACAGTTTTGTCATTCCTAGCTTACATAAAAAGGAACACGAGCAGGTTTACGCAAAGTTCAAGCTCGTTAAAAAATAAACCTAGAAATGAGCACATGTTTCCCCAGAGTTCAAGCACATTAGAAAATGAACCCACCTTCGGTAAATAATCTTTGCGATCACATAGCTATCAGCTTGTGAACCTTGGTCATGTTCTTACCATCACTTCCACTTTTTTTAGTTGATCATATGCATCCATTTGATTGTTTACCCTTTTGAGGAACAACTGCGACGAGTGATCCTATTAGCCACCTTCTTTACACTATCGTGATTGAAAAGTTCCAAACCTTACCTGGAACCAGTTGCTATCCAAAAACATCACTTGTTCCTCAAAAACGAGTCTCCTTTAAGCTCTTTTTAGACTCGTAAAATATGAAAAGATTGCCGAGCAATTGGCCTCTCCAGCTCGTTAAAGTGATTGGAAGTGCCATCCCTCCTCTATATTTTAATCTTTTTGGACCTGAGGGATCATTACACAAAAAGATCGAGCGTTTGTCTTGTTCAGCTCGTTAAAACTATCGAAAAGTCATTCCTTTCGTATTATTTTATAATTTTTCGGACTTAAGGGATTATATTACGAGAAATGACTACTGGAGTTTCCTTTCTGTTTTTTTTTAGACTCTCTAAAATTGAAAAGGACCAAGTTATCTTTGTCATTAAACTCGTTAAAAACAACAACGACAAACTTGTCCATGCAGACAAGAGAGAGTTTCACTGTCGCTAGGCTCATTAAAACATAGTGACAGGTTTGCTCGAAGGGCAAATTATAGAACAAGAATATGTTATCCTCCTCAAGCTTGACAAAAATAAAGAGGTACTGGTCAACAATGACTGGGGAAAAAGGGAAGAAAACTTGAATAAATTCATTGCTAGTAGGTCACTCTTGAACATGACACTTTCACTCCATCACCATGATTGAGTCGGGTTGGGTTATTCCGTTCATCGGTCATATCACCATTGGTCCTCCGTACCATCCATTTTGGGGTTAACGTTACCAATCCATTCTAGTGTCACCGATATGTTCAAGAGAAGTCACTCAGAGAATTCACCAACCCAGCTAACGCCTCATCCGCTACAATACCTTAACGCTCCATTCTTTCATGACCGCCACCCTGAACCTTGTATCATCAGATCGTTTTCACCTCCACAAAATCATTTACTCCGTTTCGTGTCGTAGATGTGGGATTCATCAAAGCCCTCCTACGATGAGTCACTTCTTATCGACATCAGCTCATTATCCAAGAAGTTGACTTAGGAACAACCCTTTTAGTACTTTGAAGCTTGCATGCCTCAATTGCAAGTTTCTCACTTCCAGCGACAGGTTTACATCAATGGCCTTCGACCGAAATATTTTGCATGGTGTTCAACATTGACTCATGTATTCACACCACGTGAATTGTACTACAGTATTTGAGGGTCATCATAATTATTGGTGATTCCTCTCGCACCTGTTAACAGCTTACATCAATGGCTGGTAATCAGGTGATGTCTTTCCATGTTCGACATCAGAACATCTTTTCACATGGATCGACTTGTACTTTGGGCGAAGATTGAACGAGTTTGAAGATCCCGGATCCAGTTTCATCCATCCGGGCTACGATATATTCAGGAAAATAAAGACATCAAATGTACATCATAGCTGCACAGATAATCATCCAAACTAAGGGATGATGGCTCTACCAGAATCATCAGTCTGCCACACAGACGATTGTCTGTCTTATGTACATAAAAATGAATTTATAAAGCTGAGCATGGGAATGCCCACCTCAGATAGATCATGAAAATATTATGAAGATAATGTATTGTATTGTATCTTATTACAGGTCACCTTCCAATTCAAAAAACCTTGGATCCTCATGATAAAGCATTTCACCCGACATCAGAAGATTTACGACCTCATGCTTTAGGGGGGAACTGTTATAGAAATATTTGGGCACTGCAACCCCAATCACACATGTCTGTAAAACAAGGGCTTATAAACCCCTAAAAGTTTTGTTTCAGACCCTAAAGGATCAAGGTCAACTGATTACATCATTTCCCAGAAGTTCTCCCTAAAAAACTGCTCAGAACTGGTCAAAACTAGACCATACAGACCGCTCCATGCTGAGGGTGTGATGCATCTCACCTACTACACACAAAGGGTGTGATGCATACTGAAAATCCCTTCTGTAGGGTGCGATGAGTGAGAGCAGACAAATGGCAGAAGCAGTTTGCTAGGTGGAAACTCAAAGAATATTCTAGAAACTGCTCATATGACAATTGCCTCTCTGAATTCGCCTAGGGATGAGTAAGAAATCATGAAATATCCAAGTGGAACCAATAACTATCAGTGGGATGACACTAATCAAAATCCCAGAAGCTAGCTCACTCTCCTGCAAACATCTATATATGGATCCCTCATCCTAGAGATCAAGAGGCTAGAATTTTGTAATTTGTAAGGAAGTGTTGTTGGTTTCTCTTTGAGACATTGTATTGTTGGGTGATCTTGCTTTGTATGAGGTGAAGAGGGATTTCATGTTGGGAGGATGATGCTGGATCAGACAGCTTGGTTGTAATCCTCTCTTCTACTACTTCTATCAATAAAGCTATTTGAGTTTTCCTCCATATACTTGTATATCTCTGAATCTTGTATTTGTATATGCATTTGTATGGTTAATGTACATCTGATCCTATATTGTTTATGGTTATATATCTCTATTCTTTGATGGTATTTTTCTACTTTGACTCTATAGGTGTTCTTTGAAGCAGGACAAGTGAGAAAGGAGTGGTGAAAGCTCTATCAAAGGAGAGGGGAAACAAGCAAGGAAACTAGCGAAAGACTAAGGTTGGTACTCTCTACTTCTTTCTCATCTATCTCCCATAAAGGAAAACACAAGTAACTTTGGTTTGTTTGTTTCTAAGATAGCTACATATCTTAGTGGGACTAGCAGCTCTAAGAGGACACTAGTTTTCCCGATAACATAGGTGTAAAGAAAACAATTCATCATTTTAATTTGTATTTAAAGCCTTTCCACTTTGTCATAAGATCATATTTGAAAGCCTTTCTAGGAATGTTAAAATATGATAAGACAGTTATAGAAAGCCATTCTAGGATACAAAAGTGGGCTCTTTTGTTAAATACTTTTGATTTCAATGTTGAGCATAAACCTGGAAAGCTAAATTGCTTGGCTGATATGTTAAATAGGGAAGTAAATTGTGCATATTTTGCTACGCTTTCAAGGGATTACATGGACAAAGGGAGAAGACCAATGGAATGGAATGAGACATCATCATAAGCAGAAAAAATTGCCAAAGAGGAAAATATATAAAGAATTTAGTTTATTTTCATACCAGACCTTAGAAGAGAAGTACTTGAGTTGTTCAAAAGAGAAAGAGAAGAAAGCCAACTTTCTACGAATTTAATTGAAGAAATTAAATCATCATCTCTAAAAGTCCAAATATTGGAGAAATGGGAACAAAAATTTGAAGCAGGACACAATTCAAAAGCAAAAGCAAAGATCAACAGAGATGTCAGGTATGTGCATATCGACTATGATAATTATGGATTATGTTATTTTGACATTGGTTCATGATTAACATCATGGGAACATTACTCGTTATTATTAACATTAGTAAGACAAAAGAGAAAAACAATGATATGAGAAAAACAGTCATATGTGAAGACATCAAAAATTTGGTTAGGAGGCCATGGTCAGGGTAAATAGAGATCTTGATTGAAAATTTTACGTAAAGGGTAAATTGGAACTGCAAAGGCACATAATTCATTTTGAACATCCAAGATGAGATATAAAGAGATGCACAGTCTGAATTGTGGCTCAAATTTAAGTTAAAGTTCCTAATTTGTGAGTTATCTCTGCTAAACCCTTAGAGACGTTAATAATTGATAAGGAACTAAAAAATTAGCAGAATGAGGTAATTGGTATCGCACAAGAAGAGTTTTCCTACAAATTCAAATCTAGAACATCATACCAAGGGGAGTACCTCCTAACAAAAGACCATCCACTCGTGAAAATAACAATCACGAGTAGATGCCTAGATGACTATCATTTTCATGTTCCATATTACATGGATACTTAAGATCCATATTGGTCAGATGACAATATATTGACTTGGGAAGAGCTCCACAATTTAGAAAATTGAATGGAGCCATAGAACCAACTACTGGGAAGCCTAGTGGACCCTTATTCCATCATGAGAATATTTTTCAGCTCTACTTTATTCACTTTGTGGGTGGTGTATCACTCCACTATGTACTCTGGCATGTCATGCATAAGAATATTTTTAGCTTTACTTGCTTTGTGGGTGGTGTATCACTCCACCATGTATTGTGTAAGTACTCTATCATCCATGAGAATATTTCAACTTTTACTTTAGTCGATTCATGGGTGGTGTATCACTCCATTGTGATAGTACTTTAGCCTATCAGCTATGAGCGTATTTCAAATTTACTTTAATTCATTTCATGAGTAATATAGCTTGTCAACTATGAGAATAGTTCAACTTTAAGTACATAGTTCTCTCAAGAAATTGTTTGAAAGAACCCTTGAAATTGGGAGGACTTCTCTGACTTCTAGTGTGGATTCACTCATGTTTCAAGGAATATATGGATATGATGTTTAGATGAATTATGTGTACCTGATAAGTCACTTCATGTCCTAAAAAATATTCCTCTTTCTCCCTCCAAACTCTATAAATAAGGAGGATTTCTTTCATTCTAAGCATTCAGAGTCATAGAATCGAGTTTGAGTCTTCTAAAGCTCCCTCTCTTTGAGCTTGATTTATTCTTACTTAGGGGAAGTGATAATCTTGGGCATGCATATGCAGATATGCATGAGAACCTGAAGTAGCAACTTCCATTGTAGTCCAAAGTATGTTATTTTCTTCTACATCGAGTGTGTAGTTCTCTGAGGTTGGAGAAATCTAAATAAAGTGTTAATGGAGGAATGAAGTAGTTACATGTATGTTGGACAAAGATCTATCAATGTTCATCTAGGGAGTCAAGTTGGTATCATAGCCACTTTTTGTCAAATATCCTCATACTTTTGTAATCAAGTAAGCACACTATTGTTGTTATGAAATATTCCAGTCTCTTTCCATTTATATAATTTCAAAGGAATTTCTATGTCATTAAATGACTGGTAGAATAGCGAAGTTTATTTTGGGATGTGAGTCAATTTTGTTTTGGTCTGTTTATGCCAAAGTTAGGCATTGTTAAGACTTTAAGGTAGCTACCTATTTAGTCTTTTGTCTCTGTTAGAACTTTGTTAAAATATATCTCTACGAGTATGGATCCATCTTTGGATCAAGTAAATTAGGTAGAAATTACTTTAAATGGTTCTACCATTAAATTAGTTTCAAAATGAAAAAAATTATAGTCTATCTACAATTGCCTCACACAAGAGTCTAATATCTATAGATGAACAAAATTCCACAAAGCATTGGGAGTTACTTTCCATTGGATACACACATAAACATACCTGGTAAGGATAGACAAATAAGTTTATGTCATGAAAAATTGGCCACATCCTCTGGAGCTACCGATTAAAGAAAAATGTATGAAGGAGATCTCATCATGAAAGATCTTGATGTCTAGAACAAACGAATAGATCAAATCTATTGGGTTGATATTCTCTTTAGATGTACAGAAAAGGTTAAATATCTGTGCTGGCACAAGAAAGCACATGATACTACATCTAGTTCAGAGGTCTGCAAAACAATGCTACCTTGGACGCCCTTCAAAAATAAGAAGAAATCAAAGAGATATGGCAAATTCAGACCCAAAAGAGTCTCCAACCCTTGTAAGCCTTTCTGAAAATTTAAATTTTTGAAAAAGAGAAAGAATCCTAGAAACAACAACTGTTGTTTTATCTATAAGCAAAAAGGCCACTTTGCACGCAAATGTCCTAATAATTCCTCTTCTAAATTAAAAGATTGTGTTGAAATTGAGGAATTTCAAGACGATTGCTCTTTAGTTGCTTCAGAGGATGAAGTTTCTGATGTATATATCCTAACAAAAGCTTCAGATGATGAAGATATTAATCCTCCTATTGTACAAAAAATGAATATTTGTCCTTCTTGTACAGACAGTGATATTTCTGAAGAATTGCACTATAGTGATTAGACTGATGTAAGTGTTACATAAGAAACAAAAGAAATGGAAGAAAATTTAGATGTTTCTGAAGATAGCGTTGATTCTCCATCGGTTGCTGAAAGATTAAAGCAAATAGGTAAGTAGCCAATCCAAAAATTTCCTGAACTCAATTCTTTTTGTCCATATAAAAAGAATACTGTTGCCTCTACCAGTTTCCCAGTCCTAGCACTTAATAGAGTAGAAGAGAATGCTCTATTAAAAAATATTATCAAAACCAATAGTCTAATATATATTCCAGTCCAAGTCCAAGTTCGTAATGAATGGATAAACGTAGATGCATTCATTGACACTGGAGGATCTAATAATTTGGCTCGACCCTCTTTATTCAAATCTCTTTGGAAGCCACTCCAAAACATTCTAGTGTCTGAAACCGTTGGTGGATCTGTTCAGTTAACACATTATGTGGATAACATTCCTTTAAAAGTTGGGGGAGTATTGTTAAAATTTCTGCTATTCAACATTTTGATCCATCTGCTAGTTTAATGCTTGGCATGCCTTTTATCAATTCTGTGCTCCCAGTTACTATCAGCGAAGATAAGCTGATAATCAATTTGAAAAAGAAAGCTATTGCTGTGCCTAGGCTATCTATAGCAAATTCTGAGGCAAGAAATGAAAATAGCCAAAAGAAAATCGGCGCACGCAAGCCCCTTAAAGACTCCAACAATTGGCAAGAAGTTCTGCAACTATATGAGAAACGAGTGGAGTCAAAACAAAAGGCCTGCATTGACCCAAAATGGTCAATAGAGCAGATTGATATGCATAAAATATTTTTGGAAAGTTGTTCAAATAATCCTTAGCAATTTTGGACAGTCGAGAGTCCAAAACAAGAGATAGTGACTCTACACGACAATGGAGTCAAAGGAAAATTAATTCCATGTACCCCCGCTGATGAACAAGAAATCAAGAAACAAATAAGTGAGCTGCTCAGCATGAACCTCATTGAACCAAGTATGTCTCACTATTCTTGTTCAACGTTTCTGGTTAGAAATCACTCAGAGATAGTCAGAGGTAAGCCAAGAATGGTAATTAACTACAAACCTCTGAATGCTATAACTCAGGGTTTTCATTACCCTCTACCAAGACCAGAAACAATCATGCAGAAAATTTAGCATAGAAAAGTATTCAGTAAATTTGATATGAAATCTGGATACTATCAGATACAGATCCAAGAAGAGGATAGACACAAAACTGCCTTCACATGCCCTGCAGGTTTTTATCAATGGAAGGTGGTTCCATTTGGTCTCAAAAATGCCCCTGCTTTCTTTCAGAGATGAATGGATTTTATTTTTGGGAAGTACGATTTTATTGTAACCTATATTGATGATATTCTTGTACATAGTCCTGATCTTGAAACACATTTCAAACATTTAGAAATTTTTCTGACTGATGTTCAAAAGCATGGTATAGTCCTGTCTGAGAAGAAAATGGTTTTATTTCAAGACAGCATAGATTTCTTGGGGATTAATGTCATTAATGGACAAATTCAAATGCAGCCCCATATTCTTACAAAACTGTCTCAGTTTCCAGATGAATTAAAAGACACTAAAACCATTCAGAGATTTTTAGGTGTCTTGAATTATGTGCACAGATATATTCCCAGATTGTCAGAAAAGACAGCTCCAATTCGAAAACATCTTCGAGAAGGATGGTCAGCAGAAGCTACTGCAGCAGTTAAGGAACTCAAATCAGAATGTCAGCAGCTTCCCAAGCTTCAACCACCAGGTGATGGCCTTCTGATTTTACAAACAAATGCTTCTGATGAATTTTGGGCAGTTGTTCTTTTTGAAAGAAGGAGGAATGAAGATGGAAAGGAAGAAGAAATACTTTGTGCATATGCATCAGGTGAATTCTCTCCTAGCCAAAAGAATTATTATATTGCTGAAAAAAGAAACTTTAGCAATATTTAATGGGATACAGAAATTTGAATTATATCTGGCACCGGTGAAGTTTCTCATAAGGACTGACTCTATGAATTTCAAATATTTCTTATTTGCCAAAATTTCGTGACAACTTGCTAGAGGAAGATTACTCTCCTGGCAGATTTGGTTTCAAAAATTTGATTTTGATGTTGAATGGATACCTGGTAACTCTAATTTTTTAGCAGATTCATTAACCAGGGACATGAATAAAGCTTTTGTTTCAGCTCCAAGAAGTTATTTTATTCTACCAGGAAAGAGCTCTCAAGATGATAATTTTAGCACATTTGTTGATAGGTTCAGAATTCTTGAAAATCATGCAAATCATTTGACAGAAGAAATCAAGAAAGTGGTAGGCCTACGACTGAGAAGAAATCAGTGGATTAGAAGATGTCAAGCATGGACTTCAAAAAATGTTGGCATATCTTTGGGATTAGATACTGATTTGGTAAACATATATCCTTTGCCCAACATGCAGGTGAAGATCTATTTTAAACATTTGTCTGATATGTGGTCATCTCAATTCACTGCAAATATGATTTGGATCTTAAAAGTATTAAATTATTATCAGTTGATTGGAGGAGTGGATTTTGCTTTAAGCATATATACAAGAGCCCAAATGCTAGATTTAGAAGCCATTCCAATCAAAGCAGACTTAGAGAGATATCTTTGGTCGTTAAGGATTCCTGATATTTTTGAAGAACTAGAAGCATCCTTTTTACAGAGAAATGATGAAAATTATGCCCCAAATGATACTTTTCCTCAATATGAAGTTTTTGAAAATTTTGCTGATTGGGAGATCAAGGGAGGATTTTGTAGAAAAAATCCATCTATAAGAACATCCCAATGTGTTCAACGAACTCTACAATACCTAAGGACTTTCTCATCTCCTTGGGATTATCAGAGTTTAAGATTTCGAGAGCAAATTTCTCCAAATCCATTTTCACAGGTTTTCTGTCATGAAATTATAGGAGAAATTAAGACCAATAATAATATTGAAAGAATTAAACAACTGGCTCTTTGGTTTAAAGATTTTGGGATGTTAAAACTAACAGAGAAAAGACAGGTGTTGCAGCAATTGGATGAACTTCAAGGTGAACCAAAAGTTTTACGCTTTATGATTAACCAAACTGTGTTAATCACGATCAGTATTATTTCAGGGAATTGGAATAATAATGTAGTTCATCTTATCAGTTTATTGCTGTCAAACAAAATTTGTACTTCAGTAATTTTTGAACTAGGATGGCAATCTAAAGCATTCATTAATGAAAATTGTAGATTATGGGTGCAGCATGCAATAGAAACTGTTACTAATATGTTCCAGATATTCAAATGGGAGCTTCTAGATGGTGTTGAGTTGGCAGTTCAACCTTCTCCCTCATTCCGAAAAGTTTTTAAAGATTCCTTTCTGGATATTGATGTCAGCCCATTATCCTTTCTTAACAAGTGGGAGAAACAAGAAGTGATGTTTACTCCACAACAATAGGACCTCCACAAAATTAAAGTAAATCTGGACCAAGGACAGACATCAAAAGCATCTCAAAAAGAAAATGAAATAGTTTCAGCAGATGCCAAAGGAAAAGGTAAAATTGAGGAATCTACTTTTCAGGCCTTTCAAGACAGCTATCCAGATGCATAGGATCCGCATGATTTCAGTTGGGACAAAGAGTATGAAAAGCTGATGGAATATAACTATCTCATGAATCTTGAAAAGAAAGCATTCGAAAGACAATTGTCCTCTGATGATGATGAGTTTGATGACGACGATCCTGATCGAAGTCCGAAAGGATACTAGTAGAATATTTGTACAATTAGCTAGCAATGTGATAATATGGTCACATGTTGTAGCTAATGAAATTATTGTACTGGAAAGGTTGAGTAGACACCATTGGTGAAAGAAATACCAATAGGACCCTCAATTATTTCCCCTTTATGTCATGTCTTAGATAGATTTAGATTCCTTAGGGCAGTTATAAAAGAAAGATCAATTGAAAGAAGCCCACAAGGTTGGACAGAGTGCTTCTTGATCTTGATCTCGTATTGTAATCTCTCAAGCTCTGTAATTTTTCTCTTTGAAATTAATATTGAAGCCTATTGGGCCACTTGTCTGAGGACAGTTTCTGTCATCCGAAAGAACCTAGAATTGTAAGGCAAGGGCGTTTGAATACCCGAGGAGAGAGGTCATAGTGTGCGTGCATGTTCGGTTGAGGAGAAGAAAATTCGTGTTCAGACCTGCTGTTCAGTAATCTTCAAATCGATTTTGAAGTAAGTCTTATTTTGCAAGGCATGAACTATAAAGAATGAGCCATATTCAGGGAAAATTTTAAGGATGAAAGTTTATCTTAAAGTTTAGAAACCATGGGGAATCTTACTAGTCCATAATATGCAAATTGTAAGAATTTTGGTGATACTTTTGTAAAAATATTTTAATTTCCAATGAATTTACATTAGTCGATATAATATTTTGGTGAATTTTAAGGTAAAATAAATGCGTACTATAAAATTTGAGCGAATCATTTTAGAAAAAAATGGAAATTGGCGAATCTTATTTTTGTAAAAAGCATGGAAAATTAGCCCACATGCGAATATTATCCCCTAAAATTATCCATGGCCAGAATTTGATACAACAATTCCAATGCTATCCTCTTCCCACTCTAAATAGTTCTTATCTTTAGGAATTGATACAACCAATACAATTTTATCAACCATGCCTGAACACTTAGTCATTAAGTTTGGGTGTCATACTATAGAAGAAATAAGGTTTGCCATCAAATTGTTAATCAATTGGGTTAGTACTAAGAAAACAAAAGATGCACCCATCACCCCAAGAGATATGGCTACAAAATTGGTGAATGGTTTTATAGGGCTTGAAGCCAGGGAAAATTTTTGGAGCTAATATTTGTAGGTGGGCTAATTTTCCATGCTTTTTCCAAAAAAAAGATTCGAAAATTTCCATTTTTTCTTAAAAATGATTTGCCAAAATTTTACAATACAAAATTATTTTACCTTAAAAATCACCAAACGCTTATATAGACTATTATAAAATCATTGGACATATAAATATTTCTACAAAAATGTCACCAAACATTTTATAGTTTGCATATTAGGGACTAGTAAGATTCGTCAAGGTTTCTAAACTTTAAGAACAACTTCCATCCTTCGATTTTTCTGTGCTTGCAATTGACTAGTGGTGTTGGTTACCACAGAGGAGTAAAGATGAAATGATAAATTATCCCAAGGCGGATGAAGTAGTATTACAAACATTGAATGCACAATTTCATGGTCTTGAGACAAATACAGATCATGACCATATTGCATCTTTATATATGGCTCAAAGTATTTGTAATCTTGATTATCATGATCAATATTTTTTTACATGAAGAAACTAATAATAGGATCTAGAAAAATTTATGATCCTGCATATATCAACTACTATATCAAAATATTTCTAGGAGCGCTCCCAGTTGTAGTAGAATAATATTTTAAAGACAAAGGCATTGCCTTAGAATGCATGTACATAACAATGGTAGATCACCACATCAGAATAGTGATCCAAGAACATAGTCTATCGAAAAGAGTGAGAAATTATTTGAAAATACATTTACATCATCTTTGTGCAAAATATAGGGAACATGCCAAAGTGGGTACGTGGTGCTTATAATTGTGGTCACCAAACTACAAAAAATATTTGTCAATGCAAGACAAAGGATAGATACTATAATTTTAGATCTAGATTTCGGCTTGATAGATCTGAAAGGGAGTGTAAGAAAAATAAAAGGCATCCCAAATGATTCCATATTTGAGGAAAAGACAATCCCCCCAAAATAATTATGTATGTTACGATTATAAAAACCAAGTCACTAGGCTCATCAATTCCCACAAAAGAAATAAAAACCAAAATTGGTAACATTTTTTTCTAAAGAAATCAAGTCAGAATGGTGGGATTTAAACTATTCTTCTCCTATAAATCATCTTGATGGGAACATAATTTTTCTGGATCCCTTTGAATTCTTAGAAGATACTGATAGCACTTATGATTCTTCTTCTTATAACTTTTAGTGACCTTGAGCCACCAAATTTGGAGGGTAATAGTGAGCATGAATATTTCCCTAAGTAAGAATTTGTTTTTTGCATGTTCACTGCATAACACCAGAAATATCTTGAATCAAGGATCAAAGAGATGATCAAAAGCTAAAAGAAATCCCCACATGGTAATATGTAGAGATGGAAACTATGTCTAAAATAAAAGATGTGTTATTAAGGAAATTAGAATCTCCTTATCCTCCTCAATGTAAAAAGAGGTGCCACAAAGGGGCTAGTAGTAAATATGCTCCTATAGATCTATATGACCATAATAAAGACCATCAAGATAGGTAGAGCTTCAGAAAAGATAGAGAGAGAGAAAGTTTTGAAGTTGCAAATCAAAGAGCAATAGAGCATCCTAATAAAGGTAGTCTAACTTATCGAATAATTGAAGCAATAGGTCAAAGAAATAAGAGTTAAAACGAAAAATTCATGAGGAAATGAACTATCAAGAATATTTGGAGAATCCCTACACAAATCATCAGGTTAAAGAAAGAAACCTTCAAGGAACGAAAACATAGAGGTATCTGATGAATCTGAAGGGTCTGAAAAGCATAATGAATCAGAATCATATTTAAATCTAGAAGATGATCATCAGCAAAACCTTTTGTATTATATTTTGGAGGATCCAAGTTCTGCATATAATTATTATTTTACCCACCATAAGTAAATCCCTATGAGATTTATTACTTAGTAGATTTTGGGTGTCAACTAAACCTACCAAGGAGAAAAGTAATCCCAAAATATTACTGTGGGCATCCCACCTTCATAGGAATATCAGTAGATGGAGAAAGTGTAGAGATCCAAGGCCAAACCAAAGACTTCCCATTAAAGGCAATCAACCATTCGTTTAAGCTTTCTTTTGATTATGTAAATCATATGGATGATGATTGTATTCTAGGATCAAAATGTCTTGAGTTAGTTAATCCCATTACTATAAACAAAACAAAAAAAGAATGTTTGTATTCAACATTGATGGAATAAGTGTATAATATCCTCTTATTTTAGAAAGCAGGAGTTGCAGTAGAGAAAAATAATACTCTGTGAAAATAGAGAGGCAGGTTACATCAAGAAACCTAAACAAAATGGAGAGATGCATATTGTATGCACAAACTCACGTAGAAAATTGAAACCCAATTAGTGAAATAATGATGAGATATTGTACTTTAGAAACCCGTAATGCTTTCTGGCATAGGGAAAAATAAATTTTCTCTCTCCCTTACAACCCCTTGGTGAAATTTCAACCTCAAAAATCTTCAACAACATTAATGAGTCCATCCAAAATTAGAACCTGCCGAGACGAATTAAATGACCTGCTAAAGAAAGGTCTCATATTCCTAACTAAAAATCTTTGTTGTGGAAGATAAAGGGAAAGGAAATATTTAGTAAATTTGATTTGAAGTCTGGTTTTACCAGAATGGTATAATCCCATAAGATAGGTAGAAGACTACATTTGTAGTTCCTCTTGGACACTATCAATGGAAGGTTATGCCTTTTGGGTTAAAGAATACACCTAGTGAGTTTTAGAAAAGAATGGAGAATATCTTCAAGGAATATTCTTCGATAATAGTTTACATTGATGATTTTTTAATTAGATCCAAGAATTTGCGAGAAGATATAAAACACTTACATATGCTTTATGATATAGTATTTAAGCATGGATTAGTTATGTCAAAAACAAAAATGGAGATAGGAAAAACAAAGATCAAATTCTTGGGTCTTATAATTGCCAAAGGTTATATTATTCGACAAGACCACATCTTAAAGACTTTTAGCCTATTTCCAGATTCTTTATTGAATAAAAACCAACTTCAAAGATTCATCTGCAACATCAACTATATTAGACCATTTTATAAAGGGAAAGTAAAATACATACTAATACTCCAACAAAGACTAAAGAAGAACCCCTTTGCCTGGCCATCGACAATGACTAATATAGTCAAAAGAATAAAAGAAAAGGTTAAAGATTTGCCGCCATTATCTCTACCTATAGAAAAGGGGAAATATATCATACAAATAGATGCATCCAATAATAGTTGGGCAAGAGTCTTACTTGAAGAAATTGAGAGAAAATAATTAATGTGTTATTATGCCTATGGATCCTTTCATGGAGCAGAACTAAACTACCCATCAAACCACAAAGAATTGTTAGTTGTAAAGAAAACAACTCATCATTTTAGGTTGTATTTAAATCCTATCCACTTTGTCATAAGATCAAATTTGAAAGCCTTGCTAGGAATGTTAAATTTTGATAAGTTGATTACAGAAATCCATTCCAAGATACAAAAGTTGGCACTTTGGTTAGATAATTTTGATTTGAACATTGAGCATAAACTTGGAAATTTAAACTTCTTAGCTGATATGTTAAGTAGGGAAGAAATTTGTGTATATTTGGCCATGCTTTCAAGGAATTACACGAGCAAAGGGAACATACCAATGGAATGGACTGAGACATCATCAGAAGCAGAAAAATTTGCCAAAGAGGAAAATCTACAAAGATTCCAATTGATCTACAAACCAGACCTTAGAAGAGAATTACTTGAGTTGTTCAATAGAGAAAGAGTAGAATGCCAAATTTCTACAAGCTTAATTGAAGAAATTAAATCATCGCCTCTTCAAACCTAAACATTAGAGAAATGGGAACAACAAATAAAAGTAGGACACAACTCAACAAAAGTAGAAGCAAAGATCAACAGATGTGTGAGATATATGCATATCGGCTATGATAATTTTGGATTATGTTATTGTGACTTTAGTTTAGGACCAACATCATGGGAACATTACTCCTTATTACTAACATTAGTAAGGCAAAAGAGAGAAATAGTGATATGTGCAGACACCAAAATTTGGTTAGGAGGTCATGACTAGGATGGATAGAGATCTTGATTGAAAAATTTATGCCAAGGGTAAATTGGTACTACAAAGGTGAACAATTCGTTTTGAACATCCAAGATGAACTATTAAGAGCTGCATAGTATGAATTGTGGCTCAAATTTAAATTAAAGTTCCTAAGTTGTGAGTTATTTCTGCTAAACCCTCTAGAAATGGTAATAATTGAAAAGGAACTAAAAAATCATCAAAAATAGGTAATTGGTATCGCATGAGAAGAGTTTTCCTATAAATTCAAAGAAAGAACAACATACCAAGGGGAGTACCTATTGAAAAATGATCATCCACTCATGACAACAATAATCACGGGTAGATGCCTTAGTGACTATCTTTTTCCTGTTCCATATTACATGGATATTGAATATCCATATTGGTCAGATGATAGTATGACTTGGGAAGAGCTCCACAATTTAGAAAATTGAATGGAGTCGTAGAATCAACCAGTAGGAAGCATGGTGGACCCTTATTCCATCATGAGAATATTTTCATCTTTAATTTATTCGCTACGTGGGTGGCATATCACTCCACTATATACTCTAGCATGTCAGCCATAAGAATATTTTTAGCTTTACTCGCTTCGTGTGTGGTGTATCACTCCACTGTGTAATGTGTAAGTACTTTTTTGGCCAAGAGAATATTTTAGATTTTACTTTAGTCGCTTCATAGGTGGTGTATCACTCCACTGTGTAAGTACTTTGGCTTGTTAGCTATGAGTGTATTCAACTTTACCTTAATTCATTTTGTGAGTACTCTAGCCTATAAACTATGAGAATAATTCAACTTTAAGTGCATAGTCCTCTCCAGAAACTATCTGAAATAATCATTGAAATTCATAGGACATCTCTAACTTCTGGTGTGGATTGACCCACGTTTCAAGGAATCTATGCATATGATATTTAGGACAACTTATATTTACCTAATAAATGAATTCATGTCCTAAAAAAATTCCTCGTTCCCCCTCCAAACTCTATAAATAAGGAGGAGTTCTTTCATTCTAAACATTCATATTCCTAGAATCGAGTTTTAGTCTTCTAAAGCTCCCTCTCTCTGAGGTTGAGCCATTCTTACTTAGGGGAAGTGATAATCTTTGGCATGCATATGAAGATATGCATGAGAACCTAAAATGGTAGCTTCCATAGTAGTCCAGAGTAAGTTATTTGCTTCTACATTGAGTCCATAGTTATCTGAGGTTGGAGAAATCTAAATAAAGTGTTGTTGGAGGAATGGAGTAATTACTTGTAGGTTGGACAAAGATTTGTCAAATTTCGTCTTGGGAGTCAAGTTGGTATCATAGCCACACTTTGTCAAAGATCCTCATACTTTTGTAATCAAGTAAGCACACTATTGTTATGAAATTTTCCAGTCCCTTGTCATTTACATAATTTTAAAGGAATTTCTTTGTGATTAAATGATTGGAAGAATAACAAAGTTTATTTTGGGATGTGATGAAATGTTGTTTTGGTCTGTTTATGCTGAAGTTAGGCATTGTTGTTACCTTGAGTTTTTCCCTATTTAGTCGTTTGAATCAGTTAGAACTTTGTTAAAATATATCTTTGCCAACATGGATCCATCTTTGGATCAAGTAAATTATGTAGAAATTACTTTATATGGTTCTACCATGACATTAGTTTCAAATTGACAAAATTCTAGTTTATCTACAATTGCTTCACACAAGAGCCTAATATATATAGGTGAATAAAATTCCACAGAGCATTGGGAGCTACCACCAATTAATCCAAGCCAAGTCTATAAGTTGAAGTGGTAGCATTATATTTATCATTCCTTCATTAAGACACATTCAGTAGACAATACTTTTTCTTCCTCAGATGATCCAGTTAATATAAACCTCATAGATCATGATATCATAGATTAGGCCAATAAACAAGGCTTCTTGTATGTGTATATTGGAGCCATCAAATTTGGTTTTGGTCCTCTAGTCTGCCCATACTTGCCAATCTCCTCTTTATGTTGTGTAATTGATATGAGACGTAATAACTTCTCAGATGCATTAATAAGAGATTGTCTAAACCTATCAATGATATACTAACTTTTGCTACTATCTTTCTTAATTTCTTAGTAGCTTTAGATTATCCATATATCTATGATCTATCGAAAGCTTATATTCTTCCTTTTGGTTTTGACATGTCTATAAATTCTCGCATAATCCAATTGAAATAAATGGCTATTGTTCACTTTGGAAATGATGCTATTCCCCCTGTAAAAATTTGTCCAAACTAAGTCACGCCTACACAATGTGGTAGAAAAAGATAAATCCAGATAAGTACAACCTTTGACCTTTGACTGGGCTGATATCCAATACCCAATGACGTGGGAAGACAGGTTTTCAAACTTGAAAAATTAAATGTGTACTCACATTAATAAGCCTAGAAAACCGATACCTTTGTCTGTAACTAGGACCCATTCTCTAAAACTCCCACAGTTATGTCCCCCAACAAATCAAATGCTTCATATGTAACAACCCTAGTGAAAATTCCATCTAATAAAAGTTAATAAAGGAAAAATAATAACCATGGATTATGGGACATTTATTCCAATTGAATGTTGGAAAAAACATCCTAGTGTGGGTGTTCATTTGGTTTATTATGGCTAAGTAAATTGGAAAAGGCAATGGCTAAGGAATTTGGAAAGGAAAAGTGGCATTAATTAGCATTTTATTTATGAAAATAATGGAAATTAGGAGAAAAGGAAGGTGAAAGGTCATAGGTTTCATGTGAGGAGGAAAATGAAGAAAATAGAGTCCTAATTGATAAAAAGGATTCTAAGAATTAGTTGGTACTTCTAGTCACTCTTACCTTTTGTTAGTTCAGTTTTGGAGCTCTCTCATTATTCTCTTTCTCCCTCTCACTCTTGGACACCTAGATTTTTCTTGGAGCATTTCAATATTGGATCAAGAAAGGCAAAGGAGGAAAAGAGGAAGTAAAGATCAAGTGAGGAAGAGCAGGATCAAGCAGCTACAACAATATTACTTGCATGTATCGATTTCCATGTGTGTTTTCCTTGCCATATTTGGCATACATGGTGTTGCATGTGTGTCCTTGGTTCTCTTTCTATCATCGGCATGGTTATTTCCAGGTGTGACAATGTTTTTGAGCCTAGCCTTGCCATTTCCAGATATCCATGTTGTGATGGGGTTCTCATGTTTTGGTTGAGATGGATTGTTGGATGGATACGAAGCTGAGTCGGCTGGATCTCTGAATAAAAGAGAACACGGCCTAGTAACCCCTGAACTAGACTATGGGTTGTGGTAAACATGGATTTTGTGTTGCCTCGGTGGGCATAGGAATCCTCGACTGGTGAATAGCGAGATATACAGTAAAGCCTAGAGGTGGGTGCTCTCCATCAGACCTAGTAATCCTGGGATGGGACATATGGTAAAGCCTGGAGAATGGAGTCTCGGTTATGGACTAGTGATCCATTGTGGATTGTGATAAATCCTAGAGACTAGGAGACAAGAGAATTCCTCATGGTTTAGGTGGAGAAATCCGATGGAATCCATTCTTATTTTGGCCTAGTGATCTGGTGGAGATCATGGTAAAGCCTATTATTACATGTTTATTATTTTGGCCTAGTGATTTGGTATGGATTACGGTAAAACCCAGTTTCTATTGACGGGGGTGAGGTGGTTTAGCCTCGGGGTGCCCTGGTTGGTTCTTTTGGTTTGAGTCCCACATTCATGCTTGGAATATAATGGAACATGGGTGATTGGATGAAGAGAGATTTGGCTTAGCCAATCTATGGTCAAGTGGAATGTGGTAGTCCCATACCGGGTTGGCTTTTTCATTCATTAATAATAGGTTCTTTCCTTGGTATCTTATCTGTAAATGTACTGGTTTATATGTGGATTCTATGGCTGATGTATCCTTGATATTTTTGTTGTTATTATGCTAGTTATAGGCATGAATTATGACAGTGATGATGTATGGATCTCCTCATGTTTTGATTTGTAAATGAATGAACAATGTATCTATGATCTAATAGATGATAATGCAACTAATGATATAAGTGAACAATGCTTCTTAGCGATTCTTAGATAAGTATCAGACCCTTATGCTCAAATTTGTTGTTTAAACCTATAGGAGAAATACTTGTGACATACCTGAAGAAATATTTGTCATGGCCAGTAGGCGTTCATTCAAGTCCTTACTCAAGTAATTTCATTTGTATCATTATTCTATTGAATCTTTCAGTTCTGAAAGTGTCATGGAGTTCTAGGAAGTGACCTGGGCTCTGGGCCTCAAAAAGTGGCACAAATCCGAAAGTCACAAGTGCAGGACTAAGGATAAAAGTCCCCAGACACACCCATTCCTTGCTATGGGAGTGACTGGAGCCTCCTAGATGCACCCTTGTCCATATCAAGGTAGCGTCCATGGGTTTAATGGTCTAAAAACTTAGTGGGACCTAGGGATTGATCATGGGGATGACTTAAAAGGCTTATGGGAGTCCTGTAGTAGATATAGAAGGTCTTTGTATTGGGTTTCAATCGATTACACTTCCTTAAAACAATGTAAACTTTGAAACGGGAACTATAAACTCAAAACGGGAACTCTGGCCAAAATACCCCAAAAAAAACATGAAAAACAATGCTAAAAACAAAAAGTGTCTATACTGGAACGATGTTTTTCTTTAGAGTCAATTTTGAACATGTTTTAAAAATGGCAATGAAAATGAATTTTTTGTGCAAAAACCACCTTGAAAACGAAAAGTGTTGATACTGGAACAATGGTTTTTTTTTTTTAGAGTCAATTTTCAACATTTTTAGAAAATGCCAGTAAAACAGAATTTTTATGTGCAAAAAAATAGTTGTTTTTGAGGAAAAAAACACACTAATGCTTTTGTTAGAATAAAATTTTTCTTTCCTAAGTATAATTTCAACATGTTTTAGTAATGATGATAAAGATAAAATAATGGGATCTGAAACACATTAAAATTCTATTAGTTTTCATCCATGTTGTTGAACATATAATAACATCACACTAAAGATTTCTAAAATTCTAATTGTTTTCAACCATAATATTAAATATACAAAAAAACGAAAATTTTCAACCATAAAGTTAAAAAACCATGACATTATGAACAAATTACATGACTAAATTAATCAAAATGTCATTATTTGTAGATTGAATGAAACATACATTATATCTCTAATTTATTGTTGCATTGTAGATATTCTAAACAATAAAAATCATCATAATTAAAAAATATAATCCAACAACATAAAAATGACTCATAACTTCTAATTTAACACCATACAGAAATCAAAATTTTTATTTCAAGATACGATGCAAACATCAGTTATATAAACTGTTTTAGACAATTATTCAAAATCACTCATATTTTCTTGCACACCAACAGAATTCACATCTTCAGATGAATGACTCGACGCAGACGAAGATGTTCCATATTCTTCTCTTTCATCAACTAGTGACCCATCTAAGTTCACATGCATGCCCACCATTTCAGGTTTCAAAATTCTTTTGGATCTACAACTGGTTTCAACGAACTCCCATCTCAACATTGTTCCTTCTAGTAACAACCTTTTCAAAATCTCTATCATCTTGAAGCGAAGAGTTCCTCTCTTTGTTAAATTGAAGTCATAAACAATTATGTCAACATCCTCCAATTTTAATAGGTCTATGCAGCAATGACTTATATTTGTACCCTTTCTTTTTCTCTTCCCGCCAATTTTTTTATCAGCTAGCATCTTTGGCTTATACACACCATTGAATGGGTGTGTATTTGTGGCAAACCAATGTACTTCAACACCTGTAACATATTCATTTTCTGTAAAGACCTTTATAACCTTAGCAACCAAGAATGGATAGCCATTGGGATCTCCCTCTGCTAACACTGCAATCATGCAACCCTCCTTAATATCATGTATTGAACCCCTGTAAAGGTCTTCCATGGCTTCATGTTGTGCATGAGATCTTATGGAACCAATATACATCTCTCTTTCCTCTGCGTGTGAAGAATTAATAATACCTTGAGATTGTTGTTATTCAACAATCTTTCTTTCCTCATGTTCATTTGACACATTTTGTGGCCAAATAAATGGATTTTTCAAAGGTATATCTTCATTTGTTTTTCTTGAAATGATATCACATTGATTATTGAAAAATGACTCCCCCCAAACTAAATCAACAATGTCAAAGTACTCATATGTATATATAATACATTTTTTAATTTCTTCTAGGAAATAAGAATAATTTATATCTCTATTATGTCTGCGTGCATTATGAATTTCAGCCACTAATTGTAATAACAATATATTTAACACAAATATTGGATGATCTGGAATGAACTTCAAAAATTCCAAACCTGATGATGGTGCCTATTCTGCAGTAGTCGAATACTTCTTGTCCCATATTAGTGTTTTCCCATCAATTTTTTTAATACGAAATTGATGTTGGAAGCTAATGTCATTAAGTTGTTCAATGCATTTCTCTTCACCATATGATCCCAGAATAAACCTTCGCATGTCAATAGTTTCTTCCAACACATCAAAAGTAGGCTCTGGCATGTATGATTTCTTAATACATTCAATTAATGATGGAAAACTATGAACTTCCTTCCTCCTCAATCTGACTGAAAATCGACTAAACATTTGATCAATATGGTCATGAGTGTGCCCAATAAGAAGGAAACCAACCTTTACCTTCTGAAAAATTCTTAATTCAAAAATCATGTTTAGATATCCAAAAATAACCTAATTTTTATTTTCATGACAAGTGTTGTCCAATTGTAGATACAAAACTTTAGGAAGATTACCAGACCAATGAGAAAGCACATCATAAATTATGGTTATTGTCAAATTTGCATCATTATGAATATTTGGAGCTATGAAGTACACTCTTGGCAACATTTTCCCATTGAAGACCATACCACTGACCAAGTGATATTGAATAAATTTTTCCTCTTGTAAATTTTTGGGTGTGCGAACAAAATGTGGTAAAAGTGTTTTCTTTTGGTCCATACCATCAATTATCAAACCCAAATATTTATTCAAATTATCATAACACTTCTTTCTATGCTTGTACAAATTTTTCCTTTCACTTATTTGTTGTTTGTGATGCTCCTAAAGTTCTTTGACAATTGAATATACACAACATAAAAGAAAGTCATTAAGAAATACATTTTCATAGTTGATGACCATACAATTTTAAAAGTTAAAGTTATGAATGCTTACCTCTTTCTAACCCTTCACATTTATCCCTTTTTGATTTAAGAGAAGCACATGTACTACAAATCCTCATCCTTGTCTTCTTAGGAATATGGACATTGCTGAATTCTTTCTTCCACACCTTCACAAAATATTGATATGTAATAAATCGGCTGTGTCCCTCATCACCTTCTGCATATTCTTTGTATAAGTTATATATTTCTCGTCTTGAAAATTTATCTAGAATATGTATTGTCTCTCTATTTTGCATACACTATCCATGCTTTGAAAAGAAATATTTCATCCATGACATTGCAGTATTTGATAATGGCCCAAGCTGTCGTTTATGACGCACTTTTGAATAAAATGTGGGACCCTTTTCCAAATTTTCTTGGATTCTTGAGAGACATAAATTACCCATCGAATGAAACATTTAGAAAGCCTTTCTACAAATAAATAAAGACCCAATATGATAATCATAACTTGAAAATGTAGATTGCATGCACCCAACTAAATATGAGTTTTGCATGATTTTATTCATTGACAAATATCTCTTCCTTTTCTCTAATGAAAACTTGAAATCCATATGTTTCAAGTAATCTTTTTGACAACACTCACTTGAAATGAGAGCGCTGATAGAAATTCTTCTCGTCAAATATTCTTCTCTACCCCTTGTATAACTAGAACATCTTAGATTGATACGAAAATGTCTGCTCCTACTCCTCGATACAATATTTCCTGGCAACATCTCCATCATTGGATCATCATTTGTATAAGCATTTTCATCATCATTGTGAGGAATGTTATCCTCACTATGATCATCTGTGCTTTTGAAATACTGACTTGGAGGATATTCCTCATCATCCCCTTCTTCACTACTACTGTCATAGTCCTTCGAATTAGGACTAAATGGAAAATTTGACTCGATGTTTATTGGATATTATTCCTCATGTGCATTGTCAGTGTTGCTCTCATAGTCCATAGGAGTAGGACTATGTAGAAAATATGATTGTTTACTTACTGAAAATTCTACATCATGCCATTTTTCAATTCTACTCTCATAGTCCTTAGGATTAGGACTAAGTGCTTCATCCTGTCCTTCGTCACTACTACTCTCATAGTCCTTAGGATTAGGACTAAGTGGAAACTGCAACTATTTATTTGAAAATCTTCATCATGTTCTTCATCATTGCTTCTCTCATAGTCCATAGGATTAGGACTAAGTGGACACTATGACACTATATTCATTTGAAATTATTCATCATGTTCTTCATCACTACTGCTTTCATAGTCCATAGGATTAAGACTAAGTGGACACTGTGACACTCTATTCATTTGAAATTCTTCATCATGCTCTTCATCACTACTTCTCTAATATTCCATAGGATTAGGACTAAGTGGACACAGTGACACTTCATTCTTTTGAAATTATTCATCATGTTCTTCATCACTACTGCTTTCATAGTTCATAGGATTAGGGCTAAGTGGACATTGTGACACTACATTCACTTGAAATTCTTCATCATGCTCTTCATCACTGCTGCTCTCATAGTCCATAGGATTAGGACTAAGTGGACACCGTGACACTCTATTATTTTGAAATTCTTCATCATTCTCTTCATCACTACTACTCTCATAGTTCATAGCATTAGGACTAAGTGAAAACTGTGACACTCCATTCTTTTGAAATTCTTCATCATGCTCTTCATCACTACTCCTCTCATAGTCCATAGGATTAGGACTAAGTGGACACTGTGACACTCCATACTTTTGAAATTTGTCATCATTCTCTTCATCATTGCTGCTCTCATAGTCCATAGGATTAGGACTAAGTGGACACCTTGACACTCCTTTCTTTTGAAATTCTTCATCATGCTCTTCATCACTGTTTCTCTTAGTCCATAAGATTGGGACTAAGTGGAAACTGTGGCTCTTTATTTTTTTGAAATTATTCATCCCATCTTTCATCAGTGCTTGTCTCATAGTCCTTAGGATTAGGCTAAGTGGAATAATTGACTCTCTATTCATAGTGGAATAATTTCCATTATCTTCATTAATATGAATAGAGTTGTTACGCGACAAAGATGTTGATGCTTCACAAAGTGAAAATTCACTATCAGAAGAATCCACGCCTTTCAAACAAAAGAGGTTGAATGATACAATTGCAGACTCTCCTAATGATAATATATAGCTTAAAGAATGAAAATTTCCCTCCAAAAATTTTCACCAAAATTTTTCCCTCCAAAAATTTTATTTCATGTATTTCTATCCCTTATTTTCTTCTACAATTTATTGAAAAAATTTAGCTAAAATTTTCTTATGAAATAAATCTTTTAAATTAAAATTGTAAACTAAATCTTTTACCTAAATTAATTTATTACTTAAACTATATAATATCTATTAGACAATTGAATGTTTTTTTTATTTATTTTTATTATACATTCTAAAACAAATTAATCCCACATTCACCGTGCTGTAAAACAATTCCATAATGTTCGCTTTATCATAATTTCCTATATCGCCATAACAAAATTTACATGTTAAAATTTATAAAAACAAATTAATCCCACATTAACCATACGGTAAAACAACTCTGTAATTTCCGCTATATAATAAATTTCATTATCACTATTTCTCACATCATATCACATCAAGGTTTTCCGAGGTTCGTTAAAAGATTTCGATTCAATTTGTGGATCAACGACATTTCTATCAACAACATATTCAACGGAAGATTATTGCATTTGAAAGGTTAGTTAATTTTTCTACTGTGCAAATTTTAAAATTAAATAAGTTTAATAAATTTTTTTTTTAGAAATTAAAAATTTCAATGATACAGATTTACCCACTATGTCCGCAGTGGGTGTGGTGGGCCCGATCATGCTCCTGGTGGCCCAACAGGCCCGTGGGTGAGGGGTGGGGAAGCTGGCTACCCATCACCTTGCCCCACCCCGGCAGCCCAATGGCTGGCTGGGGTGGGGCGACGGGCCAGGCGGGGCTGGGGGTGGGGAGGAAGGGTGGTTGTTGGGTCGCCAGGGTGGGGTAGGGGGCTGGGCCTAACTGCTAGCCCGGCTGACCGGCCGATTTCTAGAGTGGGGTGACAAGGTGCTGTATTTTTTCAATTTCTTATTTATTTTATTTTTTTTTAATTATTATTTTTTACAAAATTAATTATCATTTATCATTTTGTTTGTTAATATAAGCTATTATTTTTTTGTAATTTACTGATTTATATATGTGTGTGTTTTTCAGGAAAATGGCATCAAAGAAGATTTCTCTGAATTTTTCTGGACTAAATACTGTTAAAGGTGGATCCTCAAAAAACATTGTTGAACAAACCAAACCTAAGCTGATATATACAAATATTTCAAGTTCCTCAAACGATAAGAAGATGATTTCATACTGGAAGAAATCAAAAGAAAAGAAACTTCCAAAAAATGTCTGGTATGTGAAAGAAAGAGAAAGAAGATATGTGCAGATATATCTATATGTTGATATACCTAACGATAATGGAATTTATGAGGTGGTGGGAAAGGTCATAGACATGTGTTCGGTACCGGACAGTGAAGTTGTTTACATACTTACAAAATCGCCCAAGTCACATGAAAGGATTAAATATTAGTTATTATATTCATTGTATGACACGAGAGAGGTATCTACAAAGTTGTGTAAACAAATCGTAAATGAGATGACAAAAAATATTGTAAGTATTGTTATTTATATTTGTGTTTTGTGTTATTGTAACTGTGTCATTATTTTTTTATAGCTTAGCTTTTATTGACATATGATATTTTGTTTGGCAAAATTTTGGGTGTTTCAATTATGTTGGGAGGCATTCATTTCATAGAGCATGATATTATGAAAGTTGTTAGTAGTTTCTACTCAGTGTCAGAAGAAGATATGACAAACAAGCAAAAGGTAGTAATTCATGATGCTACAAAACTACATTCAAGGGATCATAAAAAAAAATGCCTCTAGTGGATAAATCTAGCAAAGGTAGACATGTTACTTTTGAAGATGAGGAAGTTGAAATTGACACTTAAGAATATGTTGTCATTACTAAGGATGACATTGGAACTGATGTTAGAAAGGAGAAGAGCCGTAAAAGACCAAAAGTAAAAATGCCCAAGAATAAATCTATTCTAGTTAATGATGAGAATGTTATGAGGAAGAAAAGTAAAGTTGAACATTCTCAAGTACTCATTACCAATAGTGAATATCCTAGTGAAAATTCAAAAGAAAGCAGAGAAATCATTACATCAAGATCTGATTTAGAGGATGGCATTATTAAAACAAAACAAAATGCCATTCGACAGAACTTGACAAAGAGGAACTTAATTGAGGGTGATCGTACATTTCAGCTTAATGTGAGACAAATCTATAAGGAAAGTGAATGGAAATGTAAATATCAAATAAAAAAGCCACACCACCTGCATGTTCACAACTTGAAAACATTGATGAGGTACAATCCATATTCTCATGTGGTTAATTATGTGCTTCTTGTTGATCCAGTTCAATTTCCCAACAAAAAAGCATTTGATAAGTCAAAATATTTTGAATACAATTATTATGTGCTTGGGGGGAACCATTCCATAGAAGCTCAAAGAAAATTGATGGAGGAATATCCCAATAAACCACATTTTGAAATAATGAAATGTATCATTTATGCTGGTTTATCAGATACACAAGCAAAGTTAGTGGCATGTGATCATAATTCGGATAATGAATATAGGATGTCTATGACTTTCATCCAAAAGGTTAGATTTATTCATAGTGAATATGAAGAAAAATGTGGTGGGGATAAGATAAATGTTACTGTAGATTTCCGAAATGAATGTTGTATGGAAATAGGCTATCAAACTGAGGAGAAAAGCAATTCAAAAGGCATGAAAGTAAATATTGATTTATTCAGAGGTATTGATAACATTTTCCAGTTGGAATTTAGCACTAGAGAGATATGGGAATTTATTAATGAGATTTTTAGCATGTGGCAAAACATTGGTATTAAAAACCAAAAGGCCAAAAGGTCTAAACCATTGATATGAAGCAACAGTAAATCAGGTCCTGAAATGAAGCAGCTTCTAGAAGATATGACTATCACACCTTGGAGAGAATTGCAAGGAGTGAAGGATGAAAAACTTGTCAAATCAATATTATCTCATGTGAGGTCAGGGGAATTATCATTGGAGGATGTGTCTAAGGAATTTCAAAAGTAAGTTTGCTGAATTATTTTTACTTATTTCTAGATTATAATTTTATTTTAAATATAACATATTGTTCTTGGTAGTATTTTTTATACATATCATTATATTAATTTTTTTTACTTTATATATGCAGTCACAAAGTTTACATGAAAATAAAAGAACAAATGGTTAAATTGTTGAATGAAAATAGTTGGGATGATGTTGTACACAACTATCTAGATTCAAGTTAAGAAGAAGACTGATGAAACTCTAGAGGATGAAGAGTTTGGATTACGTGATATTGTTGATTAAATTTAAGTTATGCTTGGAAATCAAGCTCATTTTTTGTAAGTATTAATTAGTTATACTTGTAATGTTTTGACTTTGACATTTTATGAGAAAAATAAGCATTCAATTAATGTTGTTATGTGTTCAATATTTGTATTATGTGATTTTTGCATTAATTTTTACGTTAATCATTATTTTTTGAAAAAATCTATGATTATTATTTTTTTTTGACATGAAATTCATAAAAAAAAAAACTATTATTTAACCATTTTTAGTTAAAATTTTCCTATAAAAATTTTGATTTTAACATGTCATTTCTAGCAAAAAATTACAAAAAATTATCAAAATGTGTAATTTTTTAGCAATATTTGTTAGCTCTGCTACATTTTGTGACATTTGATGGATGGAAAGCAGGTGTGGCAGCGTTGTTTCGTGCTTTATGAAGGCTCGCAGCGGTCGGATTCCTTTTCTCCTTCATTCTCCTTATAACTCCATAGCCCCTGTTTTCCCTGTTCTCCTTTGAAATTCTGCGTAGTCCCGTGTTCCTCTAAGCACCGGGTGCTAAGCTTTACCCACAATATGACCCAAGCATGTGACTCCGTGCACCATAACCCGCTCTTTCCTTATCACTCCGCTTATACCCTTATAACCCCCGGCGCTAAGGTCTTAGCCCTCCATAACTGCGCGCATACGCAAAAGTGCTACTGCCGAGACCCTTCCCTGTCACATCAAGCAATAAGCACGTGCTGTAATACCTAAACCATCCGATCATTTCCCGCGGATCTGACGATGTTCGCAGATCCCGCCCATGCAACCTACACGCACGTTAGTCTGCGGGGAAGGCGGTTTCCCACCGGACCTACCTGCCACGTGTCACATTTTTGTTGGATCGCGCGGTCGCATACGGAAACCACTCACCTCCGATAAGCAGTGCGGGGAAACCGCTTTCCGCCATCCCGTATGGCCCCCGCTCATTAACGCTTGTGCAGTTCCCGCGCCCGTCAGCCATTGGATCTTCCGCCCGCGATCCAACGGCCCTCGTTCATCCGCTCCCGTGTGCTCCTGATAGCCACTCCAATGCGATCTCCTCCGTCCGTCTAGTCCATCCAACGACTAATACTCATTCTCAAGCCCTCATTCATTTGCCATGCGGTTTCCGTGTTTTCGGCCTGTCTTGTGCGCGTGAAAGAGGAAGGAAGCGATCACTCACCAAATACTCTGCGCAGTTAATACTTCACCCACTGCATTTAAGAGATAGCACAGCCAAGGAAGGAGAGTACTGCCTCGAGCAGTTGAATTCAATCACCAGTTATGGAGTTTTTGTCCCATACGGTACTCCGCCTGCTCAAAAAGGACATCAGAGTACCAGAAAGGTCGATTTTGTTCATTAAAACACACAGCTTACAGCAGAGACCCATATCTAATTGTAAATGTGGTTGGTGGTCAATTATGACCCCTCCACGCATAGAGTAGCAGAGCAGTTTTGTAAACAAACTCTATATATACTGAAAAATAAGATGTAATGAAGGTTGATGAATGTTTTGATGTAAAGTTCAACTTCTGGAGACTGTAACTACTGTGATACCTGCAGCTTCTGGTCTTCATTTTCAGCTAATGCAAGCTTATTTTGCTATTAATTGCTCACTTTCCACTTCTTCTTTGTTCCAGGCTGTGCCTATTATGCATTTTCATGTGCTCTTGATGTTTAGCATTAGAGGGGTTGTCATCCCACCTCTGTGTTAGAATCTAGTTAGTATTATTGAATGTGTATGCAAGTTTCTATTGTTTTAATGCCAGAGAGTTGTCATCCTGTCTGTGCATTAGGAAATAGATTTACAGACCTTTTAACTGGTTGCAGCTGGCCATCACAGGGTCCTGTGCATCTGCTGGTGTGATCAGTATTCTCCATCATCACATTTTCCTTAAACTATGAGTAATTGGTGGTCTAAAGCCTTGTAGTCTGGGGGTGTTCACCCATGTCTGGGGTTAAGCATAGTAGAAGTGGTTATCTGGCTTGAATATGCATCATTCCTTCCATTCATCCACCATTTTCCAACATTTTTGTTGAGTTTGTAATGTTCCCGAGCATCTCTGATATACAACCTAGGAGAGTTTCTTGGGGTGATAACAATATTTATGTTGAAAATGGTTATTTTTATGTCAATTGTTAAAAATTATTATTTTTTAGAGACAATTATTTCATGTGCATTGAAAAATTAATTAACGATGTATAAATATGTAGAATATCGAAACTTCAAAATATCGACTTTCTTCTTTAAATATGCAAAACAATAAAAACCTCACTCCAAAAAAAAAAAAATTTAATAAAAAAAAAATATGAAGAAGAAGACCACTTCAAAAATTGTTAAATTTAGAAAATAATGATTTGCATTTCATACATTAGAAAATTTAAAGTCAAAAAATAGGTCTTTTAAAAAAAGCATGTGATGCAGAAACACCATTTTTTTAAAACAACATGCAAATCACTAACATTCTAAAACATAATGTACATAAAAAAATTTAAAGTGCCAAAAACTATGCTCTAAAAAAAATATGTGTCTTTTGCATCGCCCCTTTTCAAAATCGGGTCACTTTTTTGCTATCTCTACAAAACGAGTAACAATATTAATTCTCGTTTCAAAGTTTACATTTCTTTAAGGTTACCTACGAAGTTGAATCCCATTATAGTGGCCTCTCATCACATATTTACCTCGATTGGTCAGTTACTTTGGTAGATGTGGGATGAGGGTGTTACGGAGTGATATCAGAGCATGGTTCAACCCTTGGATTGGATGGGTGGTGTGTGTTGGTAATGCATTCATGTCGGTTGCACGTGTTACTTATCCTTGTGGTCTATATGCTTGTTGCATATGTATGGGGATAGTCATTTGTAGTGATGTTTCCATGTGAAAGTGAGGGTGTTGTAGTGGAATGTGTCGTCATGAGTGTATGATTGGTTACATGTTGTTTATGCTTACGTATTTTCAGTGTACATTGGTATGGTTGTTGTTGTCATGCATGAGGTCACGGTGTGTGATTGATATGGTCATGCATTGATGGCTAGACTCTAGCTAGAATGATGCTTATGTGTTGATACACCTATTTGTTATATGTCTATATGTTGTTATGATTTTGTTTATACATGTATTATGCTGATTTGGTTGATCTTGCAGATGAGATATCCTCTCCGAATTATACGAAGGTACATTGGTTTATTAGGATTTGGTTAGCTTACATAGTATGCCTTACAGGAAAGAGATAAAAAATGACTAGCAAGATGGTAGAATACAATATTCTCCCTATGAATTAGATGAGCAATGTGGTGTTGGGCACTCTTCTAATTTAGAAGATACATTGCGAATCTTGAAGGAATAAATAATGGGTTGTAAGGTGAATAATGACAAAATCATGTAGGCACAACAGAAATAAGCAGAGTTTAATGCAATACTCCTTCATATTTTTTCAGAATCACAGTAATAGGGGCCACTTCGGATCAAGCATGGGCAGGAGGACAGAACTAATGGGGCACATGGTAGTAGGTATCATGGTGGTCACAGGTTGAATAGAGATGACACAATGAGAAACGGAAGGTTGTTTGATACCCTAAATAGGAGAGGTGATGGACACGGGTACTACTCTAGTTTTGGTTCTGATAGGCATTATGATCATCATATTTATCATCCTTATAGGAGTGATAGGGGATACTTTCCAGATGAATTTAAGAAAGAAAAGCCACCTAATTTTGATGGATATTTGAAGAATCCCAAAGATGTAGAGGTTTGGATACTTGAGATGAAGAAATTCTTTGAGTTGCACAATTACATAGATAATATGAAGGCTAGAGTAGCTACCTTCAGCCTGAGAGGTAAAGTAAATATCTGGTGGGAATATGTGAAGCGGGTTAGAGACATCAAGATAGAGGGATTGAGTTGGAATGAGTTCAAGAGGCTTTTCAAGAACAAGTACTTGTCAGAAAGGTACTATGATGGTAAGGCCAAAAAATTATATGAGCTAAAGATGGGATCAATGACAGATGAAGAGTACACAATGAAGTTCCTGGAGTTAAAGAGGTATATCATATCTTAAATATGAGAAGGATAAATTTCAATGATTTGTGAGCATTTTCCATTAGAATTTATAGATTGGGAGTATGTTGAGCCTCAGTCACTTGAGGAAGTTATTGGGAAATTGAAGCATTGCTATAAGCAGTGGAAGCGTAAGAATGAATCTCAACAAGGATGAAAAGGGAAATATAAAAGTAAAGGTAAATGGCATCCAAAAAGAATAAGGTCTCATAATGTAGAAGAGAGAAAATGTGGCACCACAAAAGAAGTTCAATCCATCTAGACATGGACATGGGTCACAACAATAGCATAGAGGTGATGGTATTGGGCAGTTGGAGTGTTGGATATATGGTAAGGAGCATATCAAGAGAGATTTTCTGTAGAATGAGGGTGGTAAGCCTCATATATATAGTGCACATGAGACACAAACTGTTAGGGATGTTGGATAGAGAGTTCCTCGTATCTATGCAACATTAGATAATAGGAAGGAAGACCATCAAGCATTTATCATTGAAATGGATGTTAAGATTTGTGATCAAATTTTTTATATGTTGATTGAGCTTGGATCTAATTATAGTTATGTTAGTTTTCACTTAGTGGATAAGTGTGGTTTGAATAAAGAAGTGCATACTGAGTCTTGGTTAGTGTAGTTGGATATAGGTACAAAGAAAAGAGTTCATCATTGGGTAAGAGCTTGTGAATTTGAGTTGAATGGCATGTCTACATCAACGCATTTGAATGTATTACCATTGGGGTCGTACAGTATGCTCTTGGGTATGGATTGGTTACTTCTTCATAGGACCATGGTGGATTTTTATGACAAAGCCATTGAGTGCTTGGATGACAATGGGGAGATGAGAATCTTACAAGGTAAGAAGAAAGCAACATTAGTTAAGATGGTGATAACTATGCAAGAAAAGCGTAGTCATAGAAAATGGTGTGTGTTATTTGCATGCATATTTCTAGTGACAAACGTAAGGAAGTTGAATATGTAGATGTTTTGAGTAGGTATCCAGTTTTGCAACAGTTTCAGGGTGTGTTTCCCTCATATATTTCAGAGTTTCCACCTCACAAGGAAGTAGAGTTTTCTATTGAATCAATACCAAGGGCAGCACCACCATCAAAATCACCATACAAGATGAGCACTCGAGAGTTGGTAGAGATGAAGTTGTTGTTCAAGGAAATGCCAAGTGTATCACCTTGGGGAACACTGGTATTGTCTGTAAAGAAGAATAATGGTACTCTCAGATTGTGCATTTACTATAGGTAGCTGAACAAAGTGACCATTAAGAACATGTATCCATTGTTGATGATTGATGACTTATTTGATCAACTAAAGGGAGCAACAATTTTCTCGAAACTTGATTTGAGATTCGGATATCATCAAGTACGCATTAAAGAGGAGGACATTTACAAAACAACCTTTCGGACTAGGTATGGGCATTATGAGTTTGTTGTAGTTCCATTCGGTTTGACTAATGCTCTAGCACCTTTATATGCTTGATGAATAGTGAGTTGTGTCCTTATCTAGACAAGTTTGTTATTGTGTTCATCGATGATATATTGCTATATTGTAAAAATGAAGAAGAGCATGTCAAACATTTAGTAGCAGTGTTGAGATTGCTAAGAGAGAATCAGTTGTATGTTACGCTTAGGAAATGCAATTTCATTCAGACAAAGGTACATTACTTGGGACATGTGGTTTCCAAGGAAGGCATACCAGTAGATCCAAAAAAGCTAAGGGCTATCATGGAGTGGGAAGCTCCTAGAAAAGTGGATGAGATGAGGTCCTTCATGGGGTTTGCAGGTTATTATAGGAGGTTCATCAGGAACTTCTCATAGATTGATTATCTTATTACATCATTGTAGAGGAAAGGTAAGAAATTTGAATGGATAGAGGAGTGTGTGGCCAGTTTTTAACAACTTAAGTAGTTGTTGACACATTCTCCAGTGTTAAAGATCACATATTCAAACAAAGAATTTGTATTATGTACAAATTCTTGTAAAAGAGGACTTGGTGGAGTCCTTGTACAAGAAGGACATGTGGTATGCTATGAATCACATAAAACAAATGAGTATGAGCAGAACTATCCGAGACATGATCTTGAGCTAGTAGTGATCATACATGCATTGAAGATGTGGATGCACTATCTTCTTGGCAGAAGGTTTGTATTGATGAGTGATGATAGTGGATTGAGGTATCTATTTGACCAGCCGAATATTAATGCTAAGAAAGCTAGATAGTTGGCCATGATCAGTGAGTATGATTTTGAGATAATATACATTAAAGGAAAGGAGAATAGGGTCACATATGATCTTAGTATGCGAATACAGGTAAATCATATAGAAGCTATGAGTTCCTATGGGACAGATCTACGGGATAGGATCTTGCAGGCAAGTCAGTAGGATGTAAGGTACATGGAGCTTAGGCACATGTTACAACAGAGTACAAGTACATGTACATTTAGTGGTACAGGTATAGGTGCATGTATAGGTGCACAAGATGTGAACTATTGTCTCATGTCATATGGATTGATTAGATTTAGAGATAAGATATATGTGCCAGACAACAGTGAGATCAAGAAGGTTATTTTGAGGGAGTTCCATGCGAAACCATATTCCAGTCACCCAAGATATCAGAAAACATTGAATACATTTAAGAAGCTTTATTATTTGCCAAATTTGAAGAAGGATGTGGTAGAGTTTGTGGGCAGATGTTTGGATTATCAGCAGGTAAAGATAGAGTGTAAACATCCAACTGGATTGCTACAGCTGATTGTGATTCTAGAGTGGAAATGGAAGGTCATTTCCATGGATTTCATCACAGTTTTTCCCAAGACATCTATACAACACAACTCTATCATAGTTGTTGTGGACATGTTGACAAAGGTTGAAAACTTCATTCCAGTTAAGATTACTTATTTATCTACTGATGTGGCACAGGTATTCATGAGAGACATGGTCAGATTGCATGGTATTCCAAAGACAATTGTGTCAGATAGGGATGGAAAGCTCACTTCCAATTTCTGGAAGGAGTTGTTTGTAGGTTTGGGCACATAGTCGCCCTTCAGTACAACTTATCATCCACAAATATATGGACAGAATGAGAGGGTCGATAGAATATTGGAGGACATGTTGAGGATGTACGTGATGCATCAAGAATGAAAGTGGGAAGAGTATCTTCCACTGGTATATTTTGCTTATAACAATGGGTATCATGAATGTTTGAAGATGAGTATGTTTGAAGCATCGTATGGGCAGAGTTTCAATACTCACATTAGTTGGAGTGACCTAGTTAATAGGGTGTTGATTGGATAGACATGTTGGTGGAATTGGAACATGAAATGTAGGTAATCAAGAAGAATCTAAAAGCAAAGCATGATAGGCAAAAAATTTATGCAAATTGGAAAAATTTGTTTAAGGAATTTTAGGTTGGGGAATAGGTGTAGTTGCACATGAAACCAAAGAAGATATCCATGCATATTGGATCATGTGCCAAGATGGCACCTCAGTTTTGTGGACCTTTCAAGATTCTTGAGAGGATTGTGTGAGTAGCCTATCGACTTGAACTGCCTTTGAAAGTAAAATTCCATGATGTTTTCCATGTGTCATTGCTTAAGAAGTATGTTAAAGATGTTGATCATGTGATTGAATGGTCTGTATTGCAAGTGGAGCCAGAAGGAGAGTTCCAACTAGAACCACAATGTATATTGCAGAGAAAGGTGCTCATGCTTCGGAAACAAGCAATCAAACAGGTTAAAGTGTAGCGGAAGAACTTTGGGCTTGATTAAGCTACATGGGAGATGGAAAATTACATGTGGGCTATTTATCCTTCATCGCTTGTCAGTTGAGGCAAGGTAGTTTGGTATGGTGTTTGGTATATGTTTTGGCATATGTTTGGGTGATGTTTTTATATATGTACATATGTATATGGATGTAAATACTGCCATGAGCTATGTTATAAAGTTGCAATAAGCGGTATGGGTGTCATATCATTATAGTTGTCATGTTGTTATGTCGTCATGTGTTTGCTTCTCAGTGGGGTAATCATTGTAAATACTTCATCGATCTAAGTTATAAATCTCCATGGGAAGTATGTTTTCTTTTCAACAGTTTTGCTGAGGTATAAGTGTGGTTGAACACTGAGGAAGGTGTCCCCTAAGGGGAAGGGTTCTGTAACAGACTTGGTGAAAATTCCATGTAATAAAAGTTAATAAAAGAAAAATAATAACCACAGATTTTGGGACACTTATTCCAAGCCGGATGTTGGGAAAAACATCCAAGTGTGGGTGTTCATTTGGTTTATTATGGCTAAGGAAAATGGAAAAGACAATGGCTAAGGAATTTCGAAAGACAAAGTGGCATTAATTGGCATTTTATTTATGAAAATAATGGAAATTAGGAGTAAAAGAAGGTGAAAGGTCACATGTTGCATGTGAGGAGGAAAATGAAGGAAAATAATGGAAAATGAAGAAAATAGAGGCCTAATTGATAAAAAGGATTTTGAGGATCATTTGGTACTTTTAGTTAGTGTTACCTTTTTTCAATTTAGTTTTGGAGCTCTCTCATTATTCTCTCTCTCTCACTCACTCTTGGACACCTAGAGTTTTCTTGGAGCATTTCAGCATTGGATAAAGAAAGGCAAAGGAGGAAAAGAGGAAGTAGAGACCAAGCAAGGATGAGCAAGATCAAACATCTACAACAAGTTTCTTTGCATGTGTGGTTTCCTTGTTATATTTGGCATACATGGTGATGCATGTGTGCTCTTGGTTCTATTTTTGTCATTAGCATGGGTTTTTCTAGGTGTGACAATGTTTTTCAGCCTAGACTTTCCATATCTGGATAGCCATGGTGTGATGGGGTTCTCACATTTTAATTGAACCGGATTGCTAGATGAGTTCAAAGCTGAGTGAGGTGGATGTCTAAATAAAAGAGCACATGGCCTAGTAACCCCTGAACCAGAATGTGGGTTGTGGTAAAGATTAATTTTGTGTTGCCTCAGTGGGCCTAAGAATCCTCGACCGATGAATAGTGGGATATATAGTAAAGCTTAGAGGCCATCAAGCCTAGTAATCTCAAGATGGGATATACAGTAAAGCTTAGAGAGTGGAGTGTCGGTTAGGGTCTAGTGATCCGATGTGGATTACGGTAAACCCTAGAGACTAGGAGATAGGAAAATTCCTCATGGTATAGGTGGAGAAATATGGTGGCATCCATGGTTGTTTTGGCCTAGTGATCTAGCGCAGATCATGGTAAAGCATGCTATTACATGTTTATTGTTTTGGCCTAGTGATCTGGTGGAGATCATGGTAAAGCCTGTTATCACATGTTTATTGTTTTGGCCTAGTGATCCGGTGTGGATAGTGGTAAAGCCTAGTTTTTGTTGATGAGGGTGAGGTGGTTTAGCCTTGGGATTCCATGGTTGGTTCTTTTGGTTTGAGTCCCACATTCATGCTTGGAATATGGCATAGGGGTGATTGGTTAAAGAGATATTTGGCTCAACCAATCTATGGTCAGGTGAAACGTGGTAGTCCCATACTAGGTTGGCTTTTGCATTAATTAATAAGAGGTTCTTTCCTTGGTATCTTATGTATAAATGTACTAGTTTATATGTGGATTCTATGGCTAATGTATCCTTGATATTTGTGTTGTTATTACACTCGTTATAAGCATGTATTATGACAATGATGATGTATGGTTCTCCTCATGTTTTGATTTGTAAATAAATGAACAACGTATCTATGGCCTAATAGATGATAATGCAACTAATGATATACGGGAACAATGCGTCTTAGCAATTCTAAGATAAGTATGAGACCCCTATGCTCAGGTATGTTTTTTAAACATGTAGATTACATATTTGTGACATGTTTGACGAAATTCATGTCATGGCAAGCAGGGGTCCAGTCAAGTGCTTGTTCAAGTAATTGCATTTGTATCATTATTATGTTGTTATATTTTAGTTTTGAAAGTGTCATGAAGTTCGAGGCATAAAAAAGTGGCACAAATCCCTAAGTCACAAGCACATGACTGAGGAGAAAAGTCCCTAGATGCACCCATGCCTTGTTGTGGGAGTGAGTGAAGCCTCCCAGATGCACCCTTGTCCATCTTGAGAGCGTCCAGGGGTTTAATGGTCGAAAAACTCAGTGGGACCCAGGGACTGGTTATGGGGATGACTGGGAAGGCTTCCAGGAGTCCTGTAGCATGTATATAAGGTATGTGTTGTGTTTTTCCATCGATTCCACTTCCTTAAGGTCACATAGGAGGTTGAGGTGGTTTAGCCTTGGGATGCCATGGTTGGTTCTTTTGGTTTGAGTCCCACATTCATGCTTGGAATATGGCATAGGGGTCATTGGTTAAAGAGATATTCGGCTTAGCCAATCTATGGTCAGGTGGAACGTGGTAGTCCCATACTAGGTTGGCTTTTGCATTAATTAATAAGAGGTTCTTTCCTTGGTATCTTATGTGTAAATGTACTAGTTTATATGTGGATTCTATGGCTGATGTATCCTTGATATTTGTGTTGTTATTACGCTCATTATAAGCATGTATTATGACAACGATGATGTATGGCTCTCCTCATGTTTTGATTTGTAAATGAATGAACAACGTATCTATGGCCTAATAGATGATAATGCAACTAATGATATAAGGGAACAATGCTTCTTAGCGATTCTAAGATAAGTATGAGACCCCTATGCTCAGGTCTGTTGTTTAAACATGTAGATTACATATTTGTGACATGTTTGACGAAATTCATGTCATGGAAAGTAGGGGTCCAGTCAAATGCTTGTTCAATTAATTGCATTTGTATCATTATTATGTTGTTATATTTCAGTTCTGAAAGTGTCATGAAGTTCGGGGCATAAAAAGGTGGCACAAATCCCTAAGTCACAAGCACATGATTGAGGATAAAAGTCCTTAGACGCACCCATGCCTTGTTGTGGGAGTGACTAAAGCCTCCTAGATGCACCCTTGTCCATATATTGAGAGCATCCAAGGGTTTAATGGTCTAAAAACTCAGTGGGCCCCAAGGACTGGTTATGGGGATGACTGCGAAGGCTTTCAGGAGTCCTGTAGCATGTATATAAGGTATGTGTTGTGTTTTTCCATCGATTCCACTTCCTTAAGATCACCTAGGAGGTTGAATCCCATTATAGTGGCCTCGCGTCACATATTTACCCTGGTTGGCCAGCTAATTGGGTAGATGTGGGATGAGTGTGTTACATCATACATGTACATACAAAAAAAATCCTTTTAGTTCTGCATGAAAAGCCTCATAAAGAGACTTATAACAATTGTTTCGCCTGTCAGGAAATACTTAGCAATCTCCAATGAAGAATATCTATAGCAACTTCCTCGAAGTCACCTCCTTCATTTCAGTTAGACATGATGTCCTTACCAAGAGAAGGCTTAGGACAAATTAAAAAATTCCCTAGTGGAGAAGAGCCATATCTACCTGGAAGAAACCTCCTAACTGTCCCTTTTAGACAATGTCTTGATGATCTAAAATGGAAAAGAGAACATCTTCCTACAATATCTTCATGATTGGGAGAATCAGTGTTAGGTGAATGCAAGAGCATACATTTGTAAATGTGTTTTTATATTTATGTAATTATATTATTGCAGGGTTGAAACTGTTGATCAAAGTAAACATAAGCGAAGTAAGGCAATTCAAGAAGAAGACCATACACCAACTACCACCTATCCATCTGATATTCCTGATGAGCTTCCTTGGGAAACAAACATCCAACAATGTATGCTACAAAAGTGCATAGGTCATTATTCAAAATTGAGGAAAGATCTTGGGAGTTTTGAGCTTCCTGTAGAGAGTTAAGAAATCTTAGAAATGGTTGTGCACTCTCTAAGATCATTTCTTGATATATACAAAAGGATTGGGCCAACAACTGATTGCGTTATAGATATGATGAGGTGTAAAAAGGAAGCAGTAATGGGTCCCGATAAATGGGTCGAGGTAAGTAAAAGGGTTACAAAAGCACATGCAAAATATATGTTTAATTTCAAAGAAGGGCCAAAAAGAATGATGCTCAAGGTGCAATATTTCAAGCACCCTAATATAGGCAACCATTTGTATGATAGGTTCCTTGTAGTGTATGGAAAGATTCCATGAAATGATGAGGTTCCAATTTATTTTGAAAAATTATTTTATGCAGAATTATTTTTGGGTATGAGACCTAATTATAATGAGCTTCCATCTGAATTTTATGGTACTAGGAGAGGTTAGCTATATGAACGTAAGGGTGCATTATGGGATACTAAATTGCCTCACCCTTTGCCACCTTTGGTACGTCAACCTCCTCATCTGGTAAATTTGCGGTCAAAGATGGATGCCACTTCTCAAATTGGTCGAGAAGGAAGGAATTCCATTATAAAAAACATCTAGACTGTAATGACTCGAATTTATGTGGGTCTAAATCAACAAAGAGCACGAGCTAATGCATGTGATAATTTTGTATATAAAACAGATGAGGAGATAGATAATATGAATATTGAGGAGCTTAAAGCATATGCAAAGGGTTGTCGTAATGGTTGGCAAGACCTATTTTTTCACGAGGAAGAGGGCATGGGATCAGTATGTGTTAATGGTTAGGGTGGATATTTTAATGTAATGTAATGTATGTGTTAATGTCGATTCACATATATTTTGTTAATTTTTTCAGATATAATCTAACACAAATGTATCATATGTTCACCATTTGCAGTTAACTTGTTTGTTGAACGAAAATTTTGATAATATCATGGTCCCAGGTTCAGGTTCCAATCAAGATATGTTGAGAGATGTTATATTTTTTTGAAGAGTTCATGTTGATACTATTATTCTAATTTTATTATATTGGTATTGTGAGGACATATTTTAAAAATAAATAATTACATATATAATTAAATGTTAACATATTTTGATTTCATTCGACATTTTCGACATAGCACCACCATCTTCCTCCCTATTAGGAGATGTGGCAAATATTCGCTTGTCACAAGTATTGAATATTTCACTTTTGTTTTGTTATAATTTAAAGCAAGTTTCATTAAAAAATGAGATATATACCTTACATTTTTAAATTTTTTGAAGTTTAGGCTTGTGGAGACGGTTTCAGTTCTCTAGGGACTTTAGCGATGGAGTCAACAATGGGGATATGCTCATCTAAACAATTTGAAAAAGTTGTTTAATATTTTTTAATATTGCGAGTTTATGCATTTTCATGTGCAATTTTAAATTTTTAATATATACATGTACATGTATTGTACAAGGCATCCATGAGGGAGAAATGCAGGGGGAACACCATGAGGTATTGCATGGAATTTGAAACTTGAGTCGGTTACAGGGATTGAATCGTCTAGACAATTTGAAGAAGTTGATACTTGATTTTTTTAATATTGCGAGTTTATGCATTTTCATGTGCAATTTTAATTTTTTAATATATATACATGTACATGTATTGTACATGTTATCCATGAGGGCACAATGCATGGCGAACACCACGAGGGCATAATGGAGGGGGAACACCATGAAGTATTGCATGGAATTGGAAACTTTTTATAATTTTGTTTTGATGATATTACATTCTCATTTAATTTTGAAGTACATAATCTTATGTATATATTCAATAGCACATGTTTTGCAGGGCACCCATGATTCTGGTGAGAGCACGAGGATGTTGATAGATCGTATATTTCAACGAGATTCTCTTTGATGCAACTTTTTATTTGACAATTTTTTTATATTATATTTACTTTTATCATGATATAAATTTTGGACATATTTAAAGTAAAACTCTTTATTATGAATTGATCTCTTTGATGCATATTTTTATTTGACAACTTTTTATTATATACATTTACTTTTACATTGATATAAAATTTAGATATATTTTTAATAGAACTCTTTATTATGATTTAATACATGTTAATTTTGGAGTTTATGTACATTTTGCATGATCATTCTTATAATTGTGCATTATAAAACATGGTACATTTTGCATTTGAATGAATCTTATAATTTGGTGTAGATGTCTAAAACAATCATAACTTAAAATTGCATTATAAAATATGGTATACGTTTTGCATTCATGTATAAAATGATTACTATGGATGTCAGTTGATAGTTATCTTTTAATATAAAGTTGTTCATGCAAACATTTTATAAAATTGCATAATAAAACATGGTACAATTTGCATGATGCATGGCTTGATGCTTAAAGGTTTTACATATTCAAGTTAATGAATATGTAGCAATGAAAGAAAATTTACATTTAGTTGGTACATTTTGCATGATCATTCTTATAATGTTAGTAGATGATTCTTAGGTTTCATTTAAAGTTGTTTTGTCAAGTTATTTAAAATGAATCTAGTAAAATTGCAAATAACAAAACATGGTGCATTTTGCATTTGAATGAATCTTATAATTTGGTGTAGACATCTAAAACAATCATAACTTAAAATTTCATTATAAAATATGGTACATACATTTTGTATTCATGTATAGAATGGCTACTATGGATGTCTGTTAATAATTTACTTTTAATATAAAGTTGTTAATGCAAAGATTTTATAAAATTGATTATAAAACATGGTACAATTTGCATGATGCATGGTTTGATGCTTAAATTTTTGACATATTTAAGTTCATGAATATGTAGCAATGAAATTAAATTTTCATTTAGTTGGTACATTTTGCATGATCATTCTTATAATTTTAGTAGATGATTCTTAGGTTTTGTTTAAAGTTGTTTTGTCAAGTTATTTAAAATGAATCTAGTAAAATTGCAAATTACAAAACATGGTAAATTTTGCATTTGAATGAATCTTATAATTTGGTGTAGATGTCTAAAATAATCATAACTTAAAATTACGTTATAAAATATGGTATACATTTTTGCATTCATGTATAGAATGAATATTGTGAATGTCAGTTGATAGTTAACTTTCAATATAAAGTTGTTTATATAAACATTTTATAAAATCGCATTATAAAACATGGTAAAATTTGCGTTATGCATGGTTTGATGCTTAAAGGTTTTACATATTTAAGTTCATGAATATATAACGATGAAATTAAAGTTTGATTTAGTTGGTACATTTTGTATGATCATTCTTATAATGTTAGTAGATGATTCTTAGGTTTTGTTTAAAGTTGTCTCGTCAAGTTATTTAAAATTACTCTATTAAAATTGTAAATTATAAAGCATGGTACATTTTGTATTTGAATGAATCTTATAATTTTGTGTAAATGTCTAAAATAATCATAACTTAAAATTGCATTATAAAATATGGTATACATTTTGCATTCATGTATAGAATGATGACAATGGATGTTGGTTTATAGTTAATTTTTAATATTAAAATGTTCATTCAAACATACTATAAAATTGCAATATAAAACATGGAAGAATTTGCATTATGCATGGTTTGATGCTTAGAAAGGTTTTACATGTATTTAAGTTCATGGATATGTAGCAATGAAAGTAAATTTGCATTTAGATGGTACAGTTTGCATGAACATTCTTATAATGTCAGTAGATGATTTTTAGGTTTTGTTTAAAGATATTTTGTCAACTTATTTAATGAATTTAGTAAAATTGCAAATTAAAAAACATGGTACATTTTGCATTTGAATGAACCTTATAGTGTTGTAGATATCTAAAACAATCATAGCATAAAATTGTATTATAAAATATGGTATACGTTTTGCATTCATGTATAGAAAGACTACTATGGATGTCGATTGATAGTTAATTTTTAATATAAAGTTGTTCATGCAAAAATACTATAAAATTACTTTATAAAACATGGTACTAAGATAGCAATAAAAATATTTGAAAAGATAAAATGATAGTCCATAAAAAAGAAAAATGCACAATGCAAACATGATAGTTGTACAATCAACAACAAATGAGAAAATTTTGATATGCTACATCCTTACATTAACAACAAAGTTGTGCCATATTAATGAAAACAATTTTGTAGTACATAACTTACTAGCTAGAATGAACGACTTAAGAATGCACAAAAAGAAAGGCTAACAATAGTTCTCAAAGATGAATACAAGGAGAAGAAATTGTTAGGCAGTTCAATTAAAAAAATTCTAATGGAATCCCATCCTCAATGATTCATTCATGGTCATCTTTTGACATTCTTCATTTTTTAAATTTCATTTTTTTATTTATTTAACATCTATCAACTTTATGCGTACTGCATGCACCAAGTGTCTATATTGACAACCTATGAGATCAAGTTGGTAGCCTTGAAAGTAAATATTACTCTCGGTTTGATGAATTTCTTGGAAAAACTAACCTTTCAGTATAATAGACCCTCTTTCATATATAAAACTGTTATTATCATAGTCTTCCAATAACTTCATCTTTCGTTTAGTGCACTACATCAAATAATTCTTGACATTTTGTATGATGTTAATGGGTGCAACTATAGCAAAAACATCTCCTGCACAATAAAACAACTGTAAATTTAGATCATAATTAACAAGAAATTAGTTACCAACATGGACTTGATTTATTATCCATTTAGATCTATATTTTAACTATTATCTAGATACTTATACACAATGATTTTAAAAACATAAAACATATATGTATCCTTTGAAAGAAATTCAAACATTACCTTCTCTAAAAAGATCAGAAACTCGATTAACCTTAGATGACAATATAGTCTCCTCTGATTCCATCTTTTCAAAGCTTGCAACCAACATTTTCCCCTTTGTATTTAGTTATGTATGTTGGCAAGATTTTACATACGTATTGTTTTCACAAACATCATTGAATTGTGTGTCCTATATGCAAACATGGTAAGAACACAAATATTTCTTTTTTCAAATGCAAACGCATTTCGGTACTCCTTTTTTTTAATTGAATGCAATTTTCAAGTCCCTTTTATTGTTTCAGCTTCATATGTAATCGATCTATCTACACATTGGACTCAAATATGCCAAAAAAACCTATAGTAAATTCAAAAAAGAATTTAAATATGTTATTTAAAATGCAATTTATATAACAAAGATAATCAGATTGTGATATTATTTAAACTATATAATTTATAAATTCTTAAAATTAGAAAATTAATAAAAATTATCATATATTAAAAATATATACAAGTTAATGTATATATGTACATACATGCTTACCTCTATTGATGTGTTAGTCACATGGCTTAGTGGAACAATTTACCATTGAACAACTTGTTCAGTTGAGATAAGTCGATTTGCAGAGTGGTCCATTTTATATCTTCAAAGTGATCGTTTTATACATGCCCCTACACCATCATGTTCTCCTTTTCCGTGACCAGTTTCAAAGAAATTCCAACAATGTTTAATGTTGGTTTTAATATGAAGATGACACAACCAAAATAATGATCATGAAGATTTGAATTGGCATGTGCATCCATCTAACCATATCTAATGTTCATTGAATTTTGTTGCATGACCTTTCAATGAGTCATAAATCTTATTAAAGCAATGTTGTACAAAATGTGGATCATGTGTACGATCATCGCTAATATAAAGTGATATTCTTTAATAACATGTCGATTCTCACTGTCGCTTTCTATATGATCAACATTTTGTTCATCATGTCTATATAGAACATGGAAACACATAGATAATTGGTTAGAATGATAACATTCACTCTATATTTCATTTTGTGCAACAAATGTGTAATTTTATGCAAAATCAACTATTGACAAAATGGTCCCTGGTGGAAAAATTTCACAGGATTTTTTGAATTGCAGGTCCTACCATCGAGATCTATGAGAATGCTTAGTGTATTTATAAATTTCTATCTAAAACTTCTTCAAAAACTCTATCACAAAAACTTTTTCTTCTTGTAATTAAATCATTTTAGCACTTGTACTACTATTTGAACCAATCGATGTATGGATATATTCATATCTCTTCCATTTCACTTTTATGTTGGATAGTGATTGATAATTCATATCAATAGGATATTTGTCATGAAACAAAGTCAAATTTCCACAATGATCACATTTTTTACCACCAACACATTTCTTTTGGTAAAATAATTCATGATTTTCTCTTCCACATAGAATTTCCGATATGAAATCATGGATAGTGGATGGAGGAGGTGATTTTTTCCAATATGTTTTACCAAAATTAAAGAATGTGTCATAATATAATTGAAATTCAACATGATAACAACAACAACAAGTGTCACGTACAGTGATAGGTTTAACATACCATGGTTTTTGTTGCAAAAAAGTACTGATTGAGACATTAATTCCATGATTCTCTTCTATGAACTTATTGAACAACTATATATGAGTGGTGTCCAAGATATGTTTTGCATGTTTTTCATACTGATTTCGTGCTATTCTTCACTGCATCACATCCCTTACTTTTGGTGAAGCACATGAATTTTTCATCCAATATTCATTTATTATATTTTTAACATCCAACTATCCAACATGCCAGCTCATCATTTGTATCTATCTGCAATCAAAATTTCCTATGCTTGTGCAATGTTTTTCATGATGTCCCTGATGCTTTGTCCATAGATTTTACCAAATGATTTTCTTTAGTACTTGATGACACCGCTGCCATTTGTATTTCTCTACGTGCATCTAGATGACTTTTTTTCTAAATCTTCCAATTGATTTAGAGCACTATGTATATTTTGAATCACATTTCCCTTCATCTTTTTATCTTTTGTTGATTTTCGAATACCAAATATTGTTGTAGCTTCTTTTAATTTCTTTGATGTTAAGAGACCTCTCAAAATTTGAGCTTGAACTATCACATTTTCATCTTTGAATAATTTATAATAATGAGTTGAACACGATGTCATATAACATGGTCAACTTTTTTATCTCCATATGTGCCAGTGTCAACATGTTCTAATATCTCATCATCGATAATGATTTCATCTGTACATATGAGAATTTAATGTAAATTGGTATAAATATACATTAAATAATTAAATTAAAAATAGAGTTTGAATGAAATTGAAACTAATAAATATGTATAATTTCAATAATACACATGACATATATATACATACCTAATGGTGATTCAACTTCTTCACTTGAATCTCTTTCAACATCTTCAACAACATCATTAATCATTGGTTCATTATTTTTTTCACTTTGTCTTTCAACATTTTCAATCTCATCATCAATGTTATGAGGAAAATATCTCTCTGTTTACATTGCAAAATATTTTTCAAATTAGTTCATCAAATAAAAAATAAATTTTAAAATACACTATTAAATTTTAAATATCATTTATAATATCTACATTTACATACTTTCTTCAACTTCTTGTTGAGATTGATTTTCCCTTTCAATATTTAAGCATTCTTCCTTCTTTCTTTTGTAATAGTTTCTTGAGTATTCTCTACGAGCCTCAACGTCTCTTATTCAATCATATTTATCTTGCAATTTCTTTAATTTCCCATGATAATTAAATATATATAGAATTTTAAAATCAAACACAAAAAAATCAATTTCAAAATCCAGCAAAAATAATTCTCTTTCTAAATTTAGCCCAAAAAACTCATTTTCAAAATTCATCCAAAAAGACTTACTTTCAAAATTCAGCCCAAAAAACTCACTTTAAAAATTCAGCCCAAAAGATTTACCTTCAAAATTCAACCCAAAAAACTCACTTTAAATTTTTTTCCCAAAAGACTCAATTTCAAAATTCAATCCAAAAAGCTCACTTTAAAAATGCAACTCAAGACACTTGTACTTTAAAAATTCAACCCAAATCAAGAATGTGAGTGTGAAAAATAATGTTTCAACCAAATTTATTTATAGCGTAAACATATGAGTATTTTATTCTTCATGAAATACCAATGCAATTATTTTTTTCTTAAGAGAAAAAGATCCTTCAATCAATACTTACGTATAGGAAAATCACCTCTAGTTAGTAGCTAGGGAGTAGCATATTTATTAGTATTTATTAGGTTAGTTTTGGCATGGGATAAGAAGCAATCATAATACTTGCAAAGGGAGTGGCATCTTTATTAGTATTTATTAGGTTAGTTTTGGCATGGGATAAAAATCAATCATTATGCTTTTCTTTTCAGTATTTATTATGTTACTTTGACATGGGATAAGAAGTAATCATTATGCTCTTTTTCCAACTACATTTTTTTTATAGGAATTTAGTAGATATTTGTCTATAAAAACTATTTCAATTATAAATTACAAACCCCACTTACCATAAATTACAATTCTAGAATGTAATCATGTTTTTGAATCTACTTAAAGTCCAAAATCATGATTTAAGTAACATAAATATGAAATGCCAACAATTTTGGAAATGTCAAATTTCCATAAATTAAAATTCTAGAATGTAATCGTGTTTTTGAATCTACTTAAATCCAAAATCATGATTTAAGTAACATATAGATGCAATGCCAACAATTTTGGAAATGTCAAATTTTCAAAAGATAGTTTGTTAGACATAAAACAATATGAATACTAGCCATACAAAGTCATTAAAAGTTTTAAGCTTGATATGATTAGTTGGACACCTAATTTGTTAGAGTTGTTAATGTTAACTATTAACTATCATGAAAGTCCAAAAAACCTTTTGGAATATGAACCCAAGAGTCAAACATATATATTGAAATATGAAACTAAGAATCAAACATATTTATTGATATATACAATAGTGAATCACGAGTTTATTCAAATATGGAATATGATTGTGTGGGTTTAGCATGGAATCACATCCACTAGTTTTGTGGTTTTTGATCTAGCTAGGGAGCTCCTCCTTAAACATTTGAGTGCTTATTCTATAATTTGTGTTTGTTTCCTCTATGCTCTAGATCTTCCATTATGGACTGATTCTACTTGTTGAGCACTACATTATTTTAAGAGGGCTTGTTGACATTCCCTACTAGCTATAACATTGTTGTTTCCATTCTACGTTGTGGTTTACACTCTACGAGTTCTCTATCATTCTATGACCTCTAGTGACATGAGGTAACACTTTACCATTTTGTGACCTCCTGTGACTTGAGGTAACACTTGACCTCTACATAAATGACATGGTATCAGATCTAATATTCTGAAACCTCAAATTCCAATCTCACTATTCAGAACCTTGTGTTTTTTGGTTTGAATCCACTCCAGGGGATTGACTCCAAAATCGCGAGATTTTTTTTTTTATTCCGACAATAGTTCCATCACATTGTTTTGAGCTCCATGTACTTCTGTTTATTCCCACATTGAGTCAGTATCTCTGCCCTTCGGCCGTTTTGTTACCACCACTAGCCAAATAAGTGACAAGAATAATGTGGGAAAGAAATGCTACTCTGCAAGCTTGCTGAAGCATTTTGTATCTGTAATTTCATTTGTAGTTGTCTACTCTACTACTTTTACTCAATCTAGCAGTCTAATTCCCTCTTTTATTGGCTTTCTATTTCTCATCAGTTCAGACTGTGCACCAAGAATTTGTTTAGATTTTGATGCCTTAAGATGTTTCTCAATTTCTTCATTCAGAAGTAAAGGAGGGGATTCAATATCTCGGTGATACAATTAGCTACTTTAACTCTACCATCCTCAGCTGAATATTCAAATAAATTTGGTAGATCTTTCCAAATAGCCATCTGAACCCCACATTCCACTATTGCAACAGGAAAGCTGGTGTGTTTAATAACATTATGGTAGAAACATTCCTAGATTTATTTGTGTATTTTTTCTATTATTTTGTAGAAGTGTTTCGCTACTTGAATTCAAAGAAGGAGGCCTAGCAATATATTCTGTCATTTAGGGCATCAAAAAAGACTAGTCAAGTTAAGATATCGCCTTAATATAGTTGTGTGATTTGATTATTTCTCGACGACATTTAATATCACTTTTTGTGCTTGCTATATTTCACTTAAAAAAATGTTTTGCTACTCACTAGATAGTCACTTAGTCTAAACAAGCCACAATTTCACCCGGAAAACAATATAAAATTTGGTGCGACTTTGAGAAAGTTCATTTTTTCTTTAAATTGATGGTTATAGCTGTCAAGCTTAAGGATTTTGGGTTTTCTAAGGGTTCTTGATGGTGCTGAATGCATTTCTTCCATTAAAAAAATTGTTTAAACACTGCAACAATCATATTTCCTATAAATATCTTAGCTGGATTACACTGCGAAATAGATCATCCGACTGAAATATTAGATTATAATAACCCTTAAGGAGTAGTTCAGAATTAGTGTTGACGAAGAAAACATTTGGAACATTACATTTGTGCATGAAAGCAACTAATTTGATAGAAATGATTCCTATTGAATCTTAGATAATTCTGTGCATGTGATTAGAGGGGACATTAAAGTTTTTTTAACATATTCCAGAGCTTTTAAAAAAATTGCTAGACTTATGGCTTATTAGAGTTATTAAGAACTTTAATAGTCTCTACTGCTGATGACACGGTCAAAATCAACAAGTCTTATCTCACTAATACTCACAATTATTTACAACATGCACAACAAAAGATTGAGTTTCTCCAACTTAAGTCACGACTACAACAAGATGAGATACAACAGAAGAGGTAATTCTGAATTGGTTTTTTTTCAAAATAGTTCTTTGTTTGAAGTCGACTCTTGTTAATATCTATAAATTGATTAGATCAATGAGGCCATTTCAAGAGCATATTTGCATGAAGATGTAGAGGTTTAGGTTTCTCTTCCCAAGCCCATCATCATACCTTATGAAGAACTTATTAGAAACAATAACACAACTAGTCTTAGATATCACAACGATGTTTCATTTCACATTCTAAAATGTTCCAAAGAAAATCTAGTTTAAAAATGATGGGTTTGTTTAAGATAATTCATCTTCACTTTGTCCTTTTCCACATTCACGTCAGATTCATAAATGCCAACATTGTGATAGATTTGGACACTTGAAAGATCAATGTTTTGATATTCACTCTTTTAAGCATTCTGGAAAACACACTCATCATTCATACAATCGCTCTAGACATAACATTCTTGCAAGAGAAAAGATTAACCTTGGATAGATTGCTTCTTAGAAATGGTTTTCAACAACTAAGTAGATATACTGGTCATACCTCAGAGTTCAGTCTCGAGTATTGACATGCCTTGCAGTGGAGATATAATCAACTTCTCACTTTGTATAAAAGGGGGGGAATTAATTATCTACTAGATACGAAGATAAATCAAGCAAGAATGATCCATATCCTCAACCAGATCCAAGTGCGAAAGCCTAGAGCCAAAGCCATCCATACCTTTATTAAGAGTAGTAGCGAGAGATAGGTCCATGCTCCATGACCATGTTTTGGTTAGTGGCCAGCCTTAAACAACCATATACATAACATTTTGGTTTATGATACATCAGTTTCTGGTCATCTTCAAACCATCATTAGGGAGCACTTCCATTTTGCATAAGACTTTAGCTTCTAGCTAGATACGGAATTGTTCCAAGAACTACTTCTAGATTTAGTTCTAGAGTAGGTGGTTCACCTTAAACCACCATTGGTAGAAACCTAGAGTTGTTTTATACCACTTAGTTTGTGGTCTTCCTTAAACCACCATTTCAAAGAGCACATCCAACCATTGGCTGCTATGCATTTTTTTATTTCAACTATCTTCTTGGACTTATATACACCCCTTCAAATTAAGGGGGGGAATATTGGAAACCCAATTTGTTAGGGTTGGTGTGGACGAATATGAATTTTTATAGCAGTCCAAGAGACCTTTTGGAATATGAAACCAAGGGCCACACATGTGTATTAATATGTACCTCTTATGAATAATGGTGAATTACATGAGTTTACTCAAATCTTGCATATAAATTTTGTGTGTATTTAACATTATCCGTGGCTAATTATAACCACTTATTGATGCTTCAAATTTGCTACAACAACATTGTGGATGACCACCTGGTCCGAACCTTAAAACAACTCCTTTTCCGTTTGGAATGGTGGTTCCAACTGGTTTAACTAGGTCCAGTTACCTTCTCTCAATCTCCAATGGCTCAAAATATGACTTTCATCCACTAATGGAGACTAGACATCAGATCGACCCTCTTGCTGATCAGGAAAGAAAGTGATCATTAAGCTGATCTGGGGCTCAACCAAGCCACAATTAAAATTTTCCTCTTTGTGAATAGGACTTTTAGGAATGTAGAATTAATCTAAATGCAAAACTATTATAAAATGCAAGCAAAAGGAACTAAATCTTAATCCTATCTCAATTAAGTAGATATAGATCTAACCCAACCGACAGAAAGATATTTAAATGATTGGGATTTAAATATGTTTGACTTATAATGAATATCAAGCTAACGAAGTAGTTCAATTAAGTGACATTATGAATACCAAAACGAATTCTATTTAGAGACATCTTAACTGAAATAATCAACCAACAACATTTAGGAAGTAGTTCACAAAACGATATTGATTTTTTAAATCAGTAATTCGAATAATTAAACAATAATATGAGGAAATAGTTCACAACATATCATTTTGTTAAATCAATATTAAAAGACAATTTTATGAGTAGTTACTTAAAAATCAGAATTCAACCCATAAGAGCAGAGATAAATAATAACATATGATTGAGACAAATTACTCATACTGACAATAATGCACAAATATGAATAAAATGACACATTGTTGCCATCATAATATGAAACTAGTATTTAAAATAATAGTATTAGAAATACCAATTTATTGAATGCATTTCTCTCACTCTGGTCTCCAATAGTCCTCTACAAGCTTTGAAATTTTGTTGTTACAACAAGAGCTGAAGTAGTGCAAGCTCTTCCCATCATACATAATTTATAATGCAAAATAAAAATCCTCAATAATCCCTCAGATCTAAGATTTTCTCTCCTCTCACCTACAACTCTAAATCCTTATTACAGTAGTGTTGTTAGAATTCCAGAATTGTAGAGGAGAGAAACCCCTAATAAATTATACAATCTATTATTTATAATATTTACAAAAGAATTCAAAATAGGAAAGTTTGTTGAAGAATAAATTTGCTCTGTCAATTTTCATTGGCCCAAAATTCCATTCTTCTATTTCTGGAGCATTCTCATTGATTTATATCTTCTTCTCCTTGTCTTTTCATATGTTTGTTTGCAAAAAGCCAATTTAAAATGCAAAATCAAATAAAAATACAAAATCTGAAATTAAAATATATCTAATCAATTTTGATTAAATAAATAATTTAAAAATAAATTAGAGCTTTCTATTGATGTCTGTAATGATTTAATTGGTCAAGGGTAACATAGATGCATGGATCTACACCCAGAAGAGGTCGTGAGCAAATTAGAATGTAGAAAATTAAACTAAGAAAATTAGTTTCGTTTAAAAATTCGGAGCTCGATATTTTGCCGTATTTTAGATTCATTAAATTATCAAATATGGAAATTAAACTACTTCAAAAATATTCTCCATAGTTTTATCTTTCCAATGAGCCATCCTGGGCCTCATCTGGCCAAGTAAAACTCCATTTATGAGCTTTCAAAGTTAATGAGTTAAAACTGCTAGAATTCTGGAAATTTTGTTGCTTGGGCTAAAAATTGGAATTTTTTATTAAAAATCTAATCTTAAATTAGATTGCAAATATTAATTAATTAATTGTAATTATGTTATTAATTTTAATTAATTACAAATTTAACTAAAAACAGAATTAAACAAAATTTAGTAGTTAATTGAAATATTATTATATTATAATTTAAATTATATTATAATTATATTATAATATAAATATTATATTTTAATGTTTTAATTCAAATCTCATAATAAAAACAAATCATTAGAATCAATCCATAACAATAAAGCAAGTCAAAATGAAACAAGTTATGTGAGGTGTGAGGGAGTAGTGGAGTTATAAAGGGAGGTTAGTTATGGAGGGATAAGGAGTGAGATGGAGGGATAAGGTGGAGGGTGAGGTGAGTATGAGGTCACGACGTTGCGAGGTATAAGGAGTGATCGAAAGAAACTTTATATTAAATTTTTCTAACTTTTCGCATGTTTTCCAAATCGGCAATTGCAAATCGCAGTTTTAAAACAGGTGCCAAATGAAATTGCGATATGCGATATCCAATATTGCAATCATAAATTTTTATCACTCTTTTTTTTAGATCACATTTTTGGTAAGGAAGGGAAGGGATGTGAAGTGGGGCGCAAGTGAATTAACAATCCTACAAATTAGACTATAGCCATTTTTCCATTTAGGGGTTTTCGTTTTGGCAATTTGTTTTAAAATAACAAATTGGAGTAAATTACTAAGATCCCAAAATGTGTTTTTATCTGTTGTACAATTTAGCTGGGTCATTTTGTAAGACCATTAGTGAAAAAAATGAAAGAAATAGTAAAAATTAACTAAGAGTTAATATTTATGATGAATGACTATTTTAATTGCAAGAATTGAAATATCATACATTTATTTACATTTTTTAGTCCAGACGAGAAAATGATCAAACTTCAAAGGAGTTCTATTTACTAACCGGTTAACCATATGAAGCGAAACAAGTATCAATGGAAATCTAGTGAAATGTTGAATTCAATGAAACAACCAAAATATAAATCCATGAAAAATGAAAAATGACAAAATTGTAAGACATTTAACTTAATGAAAATCATAAAAAATATGTTGAGCCAAAAATTAATGTAAAGGGTCCCCATTATTTGAATTGTGGGGGGGGGGCGCGGGTAGGGTGGTGTTGGGTTTTCCCTCCATCAATGTCGACACAATGGAAAGAACCAGCCATCTCTGGTTACAGATAATGGATTTTAATTTACCCAAAGGTTAAAAAGTAATGGAGTTTAGGAAATCGTGTAACAGTAGAAAATTTCCATACATCCCACATAAATAGATTAAGCAATATGAGTTTGTAAAGATAAGCACTCAAAATAGAGTCAAGTAAAATTCATGAATCCAAATTTGGGAAAATTTATTTTAAAACAACCTCGTATGAAAAATAGAAGAAGGTACAGTTAAGAGTTTGATAAAGAATATATCCATTTTATGATTGTCTCTGACATCGCTTCGCTACCAGCGAGCATGAACAATACCCTGACAAAGTTGTCTTTTATGCCATACAAGCATAGTCCCGCCGCCGGCGAGCGTCCATAGCCTCGACGAGTTTACTTGTATTTGTCATGCTTCCTTTTTTAATCACCCTTTTCATAAGCACATTTTGCATGATATTAGTTTATGATATATTTGAATGAAAGAGGTGGGATGGTAATAGAGATTTATGTTTAATGGACATAATACTTTTATAATTTTGACTCCAAATTCTTTCCATGCAACTATCAATCAGAGGTTTTGTGTGGAGGGGAGGCTTTTGTGTGGAGGGGTGGGTGGAATTCATTGTATTAAACTCAAATCAGTTTTTTCCTTGAAAAAGTAAACTCCATCACTTATTAAGGATGTGTGTTTCTCCATGAAAAAAATTCAAAGCAAGATGGTCTTATGGTTCCATAAGGTTTTACCTTTAATCATAAATGAAATTCACTGAAATGGATAGAGTTAAGAGATTTCCCATGTATGTTAATTGTTGCCGGGAAAGGAAAAAGGCCTTTCACATAAATCATGACAGAGTCACCAAAATCAGAACAAAAACGAAATCAAAAGGAAAATAATTCCTAAACTAAAGTAAGAAAAGAAATTAGTAAACAAAAATAAAAATGAAGAAAGCAAAAACTGAAAGAAAAATCCAAATTTAAAAGATAAACTCCAACAATACTGCTTATACAAATGTCTCAACAAAAGAAAATAAGCATATATATGTTCCTTCTTTTTTTTTTTTTTTCTTGTAGAGTTATAAAAAATGAGGTTCTCAAAATGGAGAGGGTGAATATCAGTGATGATTGATAATATGTTAAATGGGAAGTGTCTGTCTGCTAAAAACTTTCTTGTTTCAAAGGAAAACCTGCAAAAATCATCTTAAACATTTTTTAGAAAAAAAATGCTTAAATAAACAGACTAAAGGTTCGGAAACTCTCTAGTTTAGCTTATTTAATGAGGATCATTACTACTTCTTTCAAGAATCTCAAAGAAAACTGAATAAAAGAAAATGAACTTTAACACTGATCTAGTATTGGTGTGAAAGGTTCATGAAAACTTGTAAAACAGAGTTCAAGATCAACAAAAACTAAAAACAAAAGTAAAGTAATGAAAATAAATGAAAGTGGGTACATCAAAATTACCATTGGAGAATTGAATTTAATCTTACCTGAGAGGTATCATTTTCTCCAACAAAACATAATTTATTCCTTTAATTAAAATTAAAAGCATGATGAAATTTTATCGACCCAAAATCATCATTTACTAAATTTAATCTAAAGCGAGGAGTAAACCTAGAATTATGCAATGCTTTATGTACAAGGAATCTGAAAATAAAAACAAATCCATCAGAAATAAGAATGAAGATATGCTTCTTCATGAATTACAACGATGAATGTTCTCTTAATATTACAAGTTTCATATCGACTCCATGTTTTTCATAAATTGTTCAGAATTAAGACCAAATCCAAGATAATGAAATACAAATGTGTAGACATGGAGGTCTTGAATTAAATATAGAGTGATATATCTAAAACTTAAATATAAGAGAAATGAAAAAACAATTTAACCATGTTGCAAACATCTTATCAATTTCTTTATTATCCAAGAGTGCCTTAAAGTATTTTACACATGATAACACTTCATTGGATGTTTTGCATCGCACATTTCTTTTCCACACATAATTTCCAAGCTGCGAGATTTACCTTTGCCGATATATGATTGAGTGTTATATAACAGTTAAAAGATAATGACAGAGAGGGATAAATCGGAGTTTATCACATCGAAGGATCTTAAGACAAGGCATCATTTGAGTTTTGTGATGCGATATAAGTGTTGCGATGGCAAGGTTGCGATATGAGCATATGCAATGGGAAATTGCAATGGAGGGATTGCAATATCGAAGAATAATCATATAGGAGATCGAAGCAATTAGTAAAAGGAAAAGCTGCTATTATTCTTGCGATATGTGGGAATGCGATAGATGGCATGGCTCATTGGTGGGACTAGCTTTGGATTTTATCCCTTTCTATTTTATAAGAGATCAACAGTCAGAAGATTTTAGTACGAGATGTAGCATCGTTGGTACACCAATGTGTGATAAAGAATGAACCTGTTTGTTTAATTATATCAATTTAATTTCATATCAGATCTGGGACATCAGAACTTTTAAACATATGCCTCAACAAAATTGTGATTTATGAATCAATGCGATATATTTTAAAACTGGATTTAAAGTTAATATCAGGTTCGGGGTTGTATGGACATCGCAATATCGGCAAAGTCATTTTCAGAGAATGAACGGGCAGGGAATATCGGAGGTCTTGCATAAGAGGTTTCTTATCGAGAAATGTTAAGAGCTGCTTTTGATCAAATATTTGCAATACAAAGGTTTTGCGATATGGATGATGCGATATTGGGTGGAAAGGTTCATCGGAGATTGGAGGGGATGGGAATATTGGAGAATCAAATATATTTGGAATATGCTCATTTCAGAAAACAACCAAGTTAACTTTTCCTTTTAAAAAAATCTCTTTTAATAGATATCTGAAATATTGGATAAGGGAATATGTTTATCAAATTTTTTCGAATGATGACAATTATGCTATTAGAGTGCTTCGATATGAATTAACCGATGTTGTTTTTAAAGGCCTATTGGGGTTTTAATGAATCAAAGCAAAATTAAGAATGCACAAATTCTGATGAGCAACCAATAATACTTCCCTAAACATGTTACGTATTTAAAAAAGGGTTGGCTGCTTGCTTATGTCAGGTCTCCACAATCAAGTCGATGAAGACCTGTAAAAGAAACAAAACATAAATAAAAAATAACCTTTGAAAAAGTAAAACTAATAATAGATGACAATGAACTTATAAACACATACCTGGGAGAATTTTGATTGTAACTTTACCTCATGAATCTTCAAGTTCTCCCAAATTTTCTCAAAATTTGCATATGTTCAACATCACCTACTTGTTTAATCTAAAAATGTTAAATAATGAATTTTCAAATTGCATCCACCTCAAATTTATATTGGAAGACAAGAGTGGTGAAAACAAACTCTTTTTAGAAATACTTATGAATAAAAAATTGTCAAGTTGTAGCAAATTCTTGGAATTTCTTCATGTATGATCAATGTGATGAAGTTTTGCAAAATAAGACAATTAAGGGGTTCACAAATATGTATGATCTAGCTATTCAAGAACTTCTAAAATGTTCTAGGCTGCTTTCCAAAAATGAAAGGGGATGCTCAGAAAAGTTGGATTCATTACTTGCTTATTGAAAATCTAAAATAATGAAATAAATGCAGACAAAAAGAAATATAATCTAAGTTAATCTATTCCTATTTCTAACTTAATGAAGGAAACATGACTAGGTATAGTCATACTTCCAATGTAACTATGCAAGCATTTTGTTTCCTGCATGCATGTACATGTCAAACATTAGTAACAAAAATATAAATATAATTAAACTAAGAAAGATAAATCTAAAAGAAGAATCTACATATATTGTTAGCATCTTATTCACAATTACATTCTCTTGAAATGTCCTTTCCAGCTGAATTTCAATTGGATAATAGAAATCCGGATAAATTCCTATTAATGATTAGAAGGGATTCAAAAGAGAAGATGGCATGCCAAATCGTGGAAATGAGCTTTTAGATACAATGGCATGCATAAATTTGTTAGTGTTATGTGCAAGTGTTAAACTATTGAAAATCTTCCGTGAAGGAAAACTTTCCAAATATTTTTCAAATGGGTCAATAAAAAATGGATGAAAATATGTTAAATATAATGGAAGATTATTAATTGAATTAAATTGTTGGTCATATTTTGAAAATACACTCTCATGTTGATACTCCCTTTAAGAAGATAAATGTAATTGATAAGAAATGAACATTAATTGAAATTAGAAGGTTAATAGCTCTGGATGCTCATGATTATGATGTAAAACTTCATTTTCCCATTCAGGAAACACATCAATTGAGTGTTTAATATTGAGCTGCTCAATATGCCAGCGCAAAGTATCTAAAAATCGAAAATCGAAAATTAAAAACAAAAAACAAATATGAATTTAAACAAAATAAGTGAAGGGCAGATAACAAAATCGAATCATAGTTTACATTAGTGTTACAATTATTTTTACAACACAATTGGGATTGATTTAAAACAATTTCCTTTTTACAAGAATTGGTCTAATCTAAAATAGAATTCTAATAATTGATAATACCAACTTATGAATTAGAAAGAGAATTATGACTATGAATAGGAACGAGAGCTTGATCTTTAGATAAATCATGAATTGGATGGTTTCTTAAATGCTGAAATCATGAGTATAATTAATTATTTGAAAATGAGAACTATTTGGAACAATTTCTGAATTAGAGTGTTCTTAATTGTCACATTTGAGTCGACTTTGATCATAAGGATTCAATTGTGAAGAAGAAAAATCAATATCCTCAATGTCAAAGTAGCTATTATAAATGACTTCATGACATTCATTATAATTCCCTTTGATCTCATCCAATTTATCAAAACAAGAGGAATATGAAGCACATGTTCATTAATGCCAGAAGAATGATCAATAATTAATTCTCTATCTTGATAAAAACTAATTGGAAATTCATTAAGATCAACCTCTCTATTTTCTGAAATATCATTAATGTTAAGAGGGGATAAATTACTATCAACAAAAATATTAGGATAAAGGTAAAAATCAAAATCAAAAGAAATGGATTTAAAAATGTCTCTATTTGAGAACTCTTGTGCATTCTGTTCATTGTAAATTTCATATTTGAGATCATTCATTTGTGTACTTGTGCTTTCTTGAAGAATGTTGCTTTGTTGTTCTGAATTTGGAATTTTCTCATCATAAAAGAATTTAGAATTTGTACAGAAGTATGTGTGTTATTGGAGACCTTGATTGCTACTTGTAGTCGCTGATTTATTTTTTGCTTTTCTGAATTTAGCGCATATTGATTTTCATATTTCAAAGCGATAATTTCTTCAATATTGTTGCTAATATCTTCTTGCATTTTAATAGTAAAATTCTCCAATCTTTGTGGTTGAGATTCACTGACATGTGACAATGCATCTTGATAATTATTAATCCTGTAGGAAATGTGCCCTAAATGAAGAAACTGATCACACATAATAGAGACCACTTCATCATCATTTGTTTTCACCTCCATATTGGAATTCTCAATTATGTTAATGAAATTGGAAGGAGATTGAGCAAATCTTGAAATAATTTCACATGGATTATGAATGGGAGGAAGAGAGAAAATATATTCAAACCAATCTAATAATTCCTCTTCCGAAGGTTTTTCTTTAATTTTAAATCTCAAGCAATTTAAATGAAATCGAATGGTAAAATCAATCAAAGATTCATTTTCAAACCTTCGTAAATCTTCGATTTCGTCACATACCTGTTCATAGTTATAGCGGTCAAATTTACAAAGGAACATTGTAACAAATTGATCCCAGTTGTGAATTGAGGCAACTAGAAGCGATTGACACCAACTTTTGGTTTTTGCCAAGAATGTAAGAGTAAAAATCATGCATAAAATGCCTTCATAAATATCATGAAAAATAAAATTTGAATTTTTTTGAATAAATTGAATGGCATGATCAAAAGCAGAAGAATTTATTACTATTAAACTTTACTTGAGACAAGAGTCTTACCACATCTAGTGGAGTATTGGGAGATGCACATTTGTGGATACAACTCCAAATTGAAAGGTTAAGAGCAGCCATCATGATTAAATGAAATGTCAGAATAGAAAGACTCCAATAGACAACAAGTTTCAGGTGCTCCTTCCAGCACCAAAAATACTGATACCTCGAAATTTGCTATAACAACATTGGGGATGACCACTCGATCTAGACCTTAAAGCAGCTCATTTTCCGTTTGGAATGGTGGTTCCCACTAGTTTAACTAGGTCGTGTTACCTTCTCTCAATCTTTAATGGCTAAAAATATGACTTTCACCCACCAATGGAGAAGAGACATTAGATCAGCCCTTTTTCTGATCAAGTAAGAAAGTGATCCTTAAGCTAATCTGGGTCTCGAACAAGCCACAATTAAAGTTTGCCTCTTTGTGAAGAGAATTTCTAGGACTGTAGAATTAATCTAAATGAAAGCAAGAGAAAGATATTTAAATGATTGGGATTTAAATATGTCTAACTTATAATGAATATCAAGCTAACAAAGTAGTTCAATTAAGTGACATTATGAATACCAAAATGCATTCTATTTAGAGACCTCTTAACTGAAATAATCAACCAACAACATTTAGGAAGTAGTTCACAAAATGATATTGATTGTTTAAATCAGTAATTCGAATAATTAAATAATAATATGAGGAAATAGTTCACAACATATCATTATTTGTTAAACCAATATTAAAAGACAATTCTATGAGTAAATAGTTACTCAGAAATCAGAATTCAACCTATAAGAGCAGAGATAAATAATAACATATGATTGAGACAAATTACTCATACTGACAATAGTGCACAAATATGAATAAAATGACACATTCTTGCCATCATAAAATGAAACTAGTATTTAAAATAATAGTATTAGAAATATCAATTTATTGAATCCATTTATCTAGCTCTGGTCTTCAAAAATCCTCTACATGCTTTGAACTTCTGTTGTTACAACAAGAGTTGCAGTAGTGCAAGCTCTACCCATCATACATAATTCAGAATGCAAAAGAAAAATCCTCAATAATCCCTCAGATCTAAGATTTTCTCTCCTCTCACCTACAACTCTAAATCCCTATTACAGTAATGCTGCTAGAATTCTAAAATTACAGAGGAGACAATCCCCTAATAAATTATACAATCTATTATTTATAATATTTACAAAAGAATTCAAAATAATAAAGTTTGTCAAAGAATAAATCTGCTCCATCAACTTCATTGGCCCAAAATTCCATTATTCTATTTTTGGAGCATTCTCATTGATTGGTATCTTCTCCTCCTCGTCTTTTCAACCATTTCCCTGCAAAATCAAATCAAAATACCAAATCTGGAATTAAAACATACCTAATCAAATTTGATTAAATAAATAATTTAAAATAAATTAGAGTTTTCTATTGATGCCTGTGATGATTTAATTGGTCAAGGGTAACATAGATGCATGGATTTGCACTCAGAAGAGGCTTTGAGCAAATAACACATATTTCATTAAAATTGGAAATTTTTTATTACAAAGAGATCATTAGAATTGACTATTTTGGTTATTTTAAAATTCCATATCCATTGTTTAATTCCAATTTTAATGAAATATGTGTTAAATGAGAATGTAGAAAATTAAACTTAGAAAATTAGTTTTGTTTAAAAATTTAGAGCTTGATATTTTGTTGTATTTTACATCCATTAAATTATCAGATATGGAAATGAAACTAATTTAGAAATATTCTCCATTGTTTTATCTTTCCAATGAGCCATCATGAACCTCATTTTTCCAAGTAAAACTCCATTTATGAGCTTTAAAAGTTAATGAGTTAAAATTGCCAAAATTCTGTTGCCTCAGCTAAAAATCGGAAATTTTTATTGAAAATCTAATCCTAAGTTAAATTGAAAATATTAACTAATTAATAATAATTAATTTTAATTATGTTATTAATTTTAATTAATTACAAATTTAATTAAAAACAAAATTACATTTTTTTAGTAATTAAATAAAATATTATTATATTATAATTTAAATTATATTAACATTATAATATAGATTATAATTATAATATAATTATATTATAATATCAATATTATATTTTAATATTTTAATTCAAATATCATAACAAAAAAAACCATTAGAATAAATCCATAACAATAAAACAAGTCAAAATGAAACAAGTTACTTGAGGTGTGACGGAGTAGTGGAGTTATTAGGGGAGGCGAGTTATGGAGGGATAAGGAGTGAGTGGAGAGTGAGGTTGAGGGATAAGGTGGAGGGTGAGGTGAGGATGAGGTCACAACGTCGGGAGCCATAAGGAGTGATCGAAATAAGTTTTATATTAAAAAAATTTAACCTCTCGCATGTTTTGCAAATCGAACATCGCGAATTGCAATTTTAAAATAGGTGTCAAATAAAATTGCGATATGCGATATGTGATATCACAATATCGCAATCGCAAATTTTTATTGTTTTTTTTTAGATTGCATTTTTTGTAAGGAAGGGAAGGGATGTGAAGTGGGGTCCAAATGAATTAAAAATCCTACAAATTGGAATATAGCCACTTTGCAATTTTGGGATTTTAATTTTGAAAATTTGTTTTAAAATAGCAAATTGGAGTAAATTAACAAGATCCCAAAATGTGTTTCATCTATTGTACAATTTAGCTGAGTCATTTTGTAGGACCATTAGTGGAAAAAATGAAAGAATTAGTAAAAATTAACTGAGAGTTAATATTCACGATGAATGACTATTTTAATTGCAAACATTGAAATATCATACATTTATTTACATTTTTTAGTCCAGGCGAGAAAATGATCAAACTTTTAAGGAGTGTTCTTTACCAACTGGTTAACCAAATGAAGTGAAACGTGTATCAACAGAAAACTAGTGAAAAGTCGAACTCAATGAAAAAATCAAAATATAAATCCAATGAAAAATGAAAAAATTGTAAGACATTTAACTTAATGAAAATCATAAAAATGTGTTTAGCAAAAAATTAATGTAAAGGGTCCCCATTATTTGAAGTAATTGCGGGCATTGGGTTTTCCTATAGCAATGGTGACACAATGGGAAAAACCAGTTATCGTTGGTTAAAGATAATGAATTTTAATTTGACCAAATATTAAAAATAATGGAGTTCAGGAAATCGTCTAGCAATAAAACATTTCCATAGGTCCCACATAAATAGATTAAGAAATATGAGTTGTAAAGATAAGTACTCAAAACAGAGTCAAGTAAAATTCATGAATCTAATTTGGGAAAATTTATTTTAAAACTACGTAGTATGAAAAATAGAAGAAAGTACAAATATGAGTTTTTGATAAAGCATATATCCATTTTATGATTGCCTCTGACATCGCTTCGCTGCTAGTGAGCCTGAATAGTACCCTGACAAAGTTGTCTTTTATGCCATACAAGCCCAGTCTTACTGCAAGTGAGTGTCCAGAGCCCAGATGGGTTTACATGTATTTCCCATGCTTCCTCTTTTAATCACCCTTTTGATAAGTGCATTTTGCAAGCTTTTAGTTTATGATGTATTTGAGTGAAAGAGGTGGGATGGTAATATAGATTTATGTTTAATGGACATAATACTTTCATAAGGTTGACTCAAAACTCTTTCCCTGCAGCTATCAATCAAAGACTTTTATGTGGAGGGGTGGCTGGGATTCATTGTACTAAACTCAAACCAATTCTTTCCTTGAAAAAGTAAACTCCATCACTTGGTAAGGACGTGTGTTCCTCCATGAAAAAGATTCAAAGCAAGATGGTATTATGGTTCCATAAGGGTTTGCCTTTAATGATGAAGGAAATTCACTGAAATGGTTAGAGTTAAGAGATTTCCCATGCATGCTAATTTTTTTGGGGCGAGCAAAAAGGCCTTTCACATAAATCATGGTAGAGTCACCAAAATCAAAACAAAACCAAAATAAAAAGGAAAAAAATTCATAAACTAAAGTAAGAAAAGAAATTAGTAAAAAAAATAAAAATGAAGAAAGGGAAAACTGAAAGAAAATCCAAATTTAAAAGATAAACTCCAACAAGACTACTTATACAAATGTCTCAACAAAAGAGATAAAAGAAAATAAGCATATGTATGTTCCTTCTTATGTTGAGATTAAAATTTGTTTATCTTGCAAAGTTATAAAAAATGAGGCTCTCAAAATGGAGAGGGTGAATAGCAATGATGATAGATAATATGTTAAATGGGAAGTCTCTGTCTACTGCAAACTTTCTTGTTTCGAAGAAAAACCTGCAAAAATCATATTAAACATTTTTTTAATAAAAGTAATGCTTAAAGAAACAGACTAAAGGTTCAAAAACTCCCCAGTTTAGCTAATTTAATGAGGATCATTACTGCTTCTTTCAAGAATCTCAAAGCAAACTGAACAAAATAGAATGAACTTTAACACTGATCTGGTAGAGGTGTGAAAGGTTCATGAAGACCTGTAAAACAAAGTTCAAGATCAACAAAAACTAAAAACAAAAGTGAAGTAATGAAAATAAATGAAAGTGCGCACATGAAACTTACCATTGGAGAATTGCATTTAATATTACCTGAGAGGTATCATTTTCTCCAACAAAAGATAATTTATTCCTTTAATTAAAATTAAAGCATGATGAAATTTTATTGACCCAAAATCATCATTTATTAAATTTAATCTAAAGCGAAAAGTAACCTAGAATCATGAAATGATTTATGTCCAAGGAATCTGAAAATAAAAACAAATCCATCAGAAATAGGAATGAAGATATGCTTCATGAATGGCAGCGATGAATGTTCTCTTAATATTACAAGTTTCATATTAACTCCATGTTTTTCATAAATTGTTTAGAATTAAGACCAAATCCAAGATATTGAAATACAAATGTGTAGATTGGGAGGTCTTGAATTAGATATAGAACGTTATATATAAAACTTTAAATATAAGAGAAAAAAACATTTAACCATGTTGAAAATATGTTATCAATTTATTTATTATCCAAGAGTGCCTTAAAGTATTTTACGTAGGACAACACTTCATCGAATGTTTCGCATCACACATTTCTTTTCCACTCATAATTTCTAAGCTGTGAGATTCACCTTTGCCGATATATGATTGAGTTTTATATAACAATTAAAAGATAATGATAGAGATACATAAATCAGAGTTTATCGCATCAGAGGATCTTAAGACAAGGCGGCATTTGAGTTTCGAAATGCGATATAAGTGTTGCGATGGAAAGGTTGTGATATGAGAATATGCAATGGGAATTGCGATGGAATGATTGCGATATCAGAGAATAATCATACCAAAGATTAGAGCAGTTAGGAAAACAAAATGCAGATATTATTCTTGTGATATGCGGGAATGCGACAGATGACGTGGCTCATTCGTGGGACTGAGTTTGGATTTTATCCCTTTCTATTTTATAAGAGATCGACAATCATAAAATTTGCGTACGGGATGTAAGATCCTTGGTACGCCAATGTGTGATGAAGAATGAACATGATCATTTAATTATATGGATTTAATTTCATATCGGATCTGGGACATCAGAATTTCTAAACATATGCCTCAACAAAATTTTGATTTATGAATGGATGCGATATATTTTAAAACTAGATTTAAATGTTGTATCGAGTCCACAGTTGTATGGACATCACAATATTGACGAAGTAATTTTTGAAGAATGAGCAGGGAGGGAATATCGAAGGTCTTGCATCAGAGGTTTCTTATCGGGAAATGTTAAGATTTGCTTTCGATCAAATATTTGCGATACAAAGGTTTTGCAATATGTATGATGCGATATTGGGTGGAAAGGTTCATCGGATATTGGAGGGGATGGGAATATTGAGGAATCAGAGATATTTGGAATATGCTCATTTGACAACCTCTGATATGTGAAATGCAATATGAGACGTGGCATTTTGTGGGTCCGACAACTACTTAAGGTATTCAATTAAAAAGAAAACGACCAAGTTAACTTTTCCTTTTAACAAAATCTCTTTTAATAGATATCGGGAATATTGGATAATGGAATATTTTTATCGAAGCTTTTCAAATGATGACAATTATGCTATTAGAGTGGTTCACTATGAATCTTCCGATACTATTTTTAAAGGCTTATTGGAGCCTTAATGAATGAAAGAAAAATTAAAAATGCTGAAATTATGATGAACAACCAATAATACTTCTCTAAACATGTTGCATATTTGAAAAAGGGTTGGTTTCTTGCTTATGTCACGTCTCCACAATCAAGTCAATGAAGACCTGCAAAAGAAGCAAAACAAAATAAGAAATAACCTTTGAAAAAGTAAAACTAATAACAAATGACAATGAACCTCTAAATACATACCTCAGAGAATTTTGATTGTAACTTTAGCTCATGAATCTTCAAGTTCTCCCAAATTTTCTCAAAATTTGCATATGTTCAACATCACCTACTTGTTTAATCTAAAAATGCTAAATAATGAATTTTCAAATTGCATCCACCTCAAATTTATATCGGAAGACAAGAGCGTGAAAAAAACTCTTTGTAGAAATACTTATGACTAAAAAATTGTCAAGCTGTAGCAAATTATTGGAATTTCTTCATGTGTGATCAATGTGATGAAGTTTTGAAAAACAAGACAATTAAGGGTTCACAAATATGTATAACCTGACTATTCAAGACCTTCTAAAATGTTTTTGGCTGCTTTCCAAAAATGAAAGGGGATCCTCAAAAAAAGTTGGATTCATTACTTGCTTATTGAAAATATGAAATAATGAAATAAATGTAGACAAAAAGAAATATAATCTAAGTTAATCTATTCCTATTTCTAACTTAATGAGGAAACATTACTAGGTATAGTCATACTTCCAATGTAATCATGCAAGCATTTTGTTTCTTGCATGTATGTACATGTCAAACATTAGTAACAAAAATACAAATATAATTAAACTAAGAAAGCTAAATATGAAAGAAGAATGTACAGATATTGTTAGCAACTTATTCACAATTACCTTCTCTTGAAATGTCCTTTCCAGTTGAATTTCAATTGGATCATAGAAATCTGGATGAATTTCTATTAATGATTGGAAGGGATTCAAAAGAGAAGATGACAGACGAAATCTTTAAAATGAGCTTTTAGATACAATGGACTGCATAAATTTGTTAGTGTTATGTGAAAGTGTTAAACTATTGAAAATCTTTCGTGAAGGAAAATTTTCCAAATATTTTTCAAATGAGTCAATGAAAAATGGATGAAAATCTCTTAGATACAATGGAAGATTATTAATTGAGTTAGATTGTTGTTCATATTGTGAAAATACATTCTCTTGTTGATGCTGCCTTTAGGAAGATATGAGTAATCGATAAGAAATGAACATTAATTGAAATTGAAAGATTAATAGTTCTTGATGTTCATGATTGTGATGTTAAACTTCATTTTCCTATTCAGGAAACACATCAATTAAGTGTTTAATACTGAGCTGCTCAATATGCCAGCACAAAGTATCTAAAAATCAAAAATTAAAAACATAAAACAAATCTGAATTTAAAAAAAATAAGTGAAGGACAGATAACAACATCAAATCATAGTTTACACTAGTGTTACAATTATTGTTACAACACAAATGAGATTGATTTAAACAATTTCCTTTTACAAGAATTGGTCTTATTTAAAATAGAATTTGAATGATTGCTAATACCAACTTGTGAATTAGAAAGAGAATTATGACTATGAATAGGAATGAGAGCTTGATCATTAGATAAATCATGAATTGAAATGGTTTATTGAATTCTAAAATCATGAGTATGCTTAATTATTTGAAAATGAGAAATATTTCAAACAATTTGTGCATTAGAACGTTCTTCATTTCCACATTTGATTTGACTTTAATAATGAGGATTCAATTGTGAAGCAGAAAAATCAATATCCTCAATGTCAAAGTAACTATCATAAATGACCTCACAACATTCATTAGAATTCCCTTTGATCTCATCCAATGTATCAAAACAAAAAGGAATATGAAGCACATGTTCATTAATGCGAGAAGAATGATCAATAATTAATTCTCTATCTTGATAAAAACTAATTGGCAATTCATTAAGATCAACCTCTTTGTTTTCTGAAATATCATTAATGTTAAGAGGGGATAAATTGCTATCAGCAAAAATATTAGGATAAAGGGAAAAATGAGAATCAGAAGCAATGGATTTAAAAGTGTCTCTATTTGAGAACTCTTGTGCATTTTTTCATTATAAATTTCATACTTGAGAGCATTCAATTATGCACTTGTGCTTTCTTCAAGAATTTTGCTTGTTGTCCTAAATTTGGCATTTGCTCATTTTAAAAGGAATTAGAAATTTGTACAGTAGGTTGTGTGTTATTAGAAACTTTGATTGCTGCTTGTACTTGCTAATTTGTGTTCTATTTTTCTGAATTTAACGGATATTGATTTTTCATATTTCAAAGTGGTATTTTCTTCAAGATTGTTGCTAATATCTTCTTGCATTTGATTAGTAAAATTCTTCAATTTTTGTAATTGAGATTCACTAACATGTGAAGGTGCATCCTGATCATTATTAATACTGTAGGAAGTGTGCACTAAATGAAGAAATTGATCGTACATAATAGAGGCCACTTCATCATCATTTGTTTGCACCTCCATATTGGAATTCTCAATTATGTTAATGAAATTGGAAGGAGATTGAGAAAAGATTGAAATAATTTTACATGTATTATGAATGGGAGGAAGAGAGAAAATATATTAAAACCAATATAATAATTCATCTTCCGAAGGTTTTTCTTTAATTTTAAATCTCAATAAATTTAAGTGAAAACGAATGGTAAAATCAATCAAAGACTTGTTTTGAAACCTTCGTAAATTTTCGATTTAGTCACATACCTGTTCGCAGTTATAGCAGTCAAATTCACAAAGGAACATTGTAAAAAATTGATCCCACCTATGAATTGAGGAAATTGGAAGTGATTGACACCATCTTCTAGGTTTTGCCAAGAATGTAAGAGTAAAAATCCTGCATAAAATGCCTTCATCAATATCATGAAAATTAAAATTTGATTTTTTTTTAATGAAGTGAAAGGCATGATCAAAAGCTAAAGAATTTCTCTTACCACTAAACTTTACCTGACACAAGCGTCTTAACACTTTTGGTGGAGTATTGGAAGATGAACGTCCGTGAATATAACTCCAAATTGGAAGTTTAAGAGAACCCATCATGATTAAACAAACTTTTAGATTACAAAGACTCCAATAGACAACAAATTTTAGGCCCTCCTTCTAGCACCAAAAATGATGATGTCTCGAAATTGACTGCAAAAACATTGGGGATATCCACCCAGTCCGGACCTTAAAGTAACTCCATTCCGTTTGGAATGGCAGTTCTAACTGGTTTAAGTAGGTCCAGTTACTTTTTCTCAATCTCCAATGGCTCAAAATATGACTTTCACCCACTGATGGAGAGAAGACATCAGATCATCCTTCTTTCTGATCAGACAAGAATGTGATTCTTAAACTAATCTTGGAATCAACCAGCCACAATTAAAGTTTTCCTCTTTATGAAGAGGACTTTTAGGAATGTAGAATTAATTTAAATGCAAAACTATTCTAAAATGTAAGGAAAAGGAACTAAATCCTAATCCTTTATCAATTAGGCAGAGATATATCTAACCCAGCCGAAAGAAATATATTTAAATGATTGGGATTTAAATATGTATGGCTTATAATGAATATCAAGCTAAATAAGTAGTTCAATTAACTGAAATTATGAATACCAAAACACAATGTATTTAGAGACCTCTTAACTGAAATAATCAACCAATAACATTTAGGAAGTAGTTCAAAGAATGATATTGATTATTTAAATCATTAAATCGAATATTTAAACAATAATATGAGGAAATAGTTCACAACATATCATTATTTCTTAAATCAATATTAAAAGACAGAGTTTTGAGTAAATAGTTACTTAGAAATCAGAATTCAATCTATAAGAGAAATGATAAATAATAACATATGATTGAGACAAATTACTCATACTGATAACTGTGCACAAATATGAATAAAATGACACATTCCTGCCATCATAAAATGAAACTAGTATTTAAAATAATAGTATTAGAAATACCAATCTATTGAATCCATTTCTCTGGCTCTGACCTCCAACAGTCTTTTACAATCTTTGAACTTATGTTGTTACAACAAGAACTGAAGTAGTGCAAGCTCTGCCCATCATACATAATTCATAATGCAAAAGAAAAATCCTCAGTAATCTCTCAAATCTGAGATTTTCTCTCCTCTTACCTACAACTCTAAATCCCTATTACAGTAGTGCTTTTATAATTCTATAATTGCAGAGGAGAGAAGACCCTAATACATTCTACAATCTATTATTTATAATATTTACAAAAGAATTCGAAATAGGAAAGTTTGTTGAAGAATTAATTTGCTCCATCAATTTTCATTTGCCCAAAATTCCATTCTTCTATTGCAAAAGCATTCTCATTGATTGATATCTTCTTCTCCTCACATTTTCAACTGTTTCCTTGCAAAAAAACTAATTTAAAATGCAAAATCAAATCAAAATACCCAATCTGGGATTAAAACATATTTGATAATTTGTTTAAATAAATAATAAAAAAAAATCATAGCTTTCTATTGATTCTTGTGATGATTTAGTTGGTCAAGGGTAACATAGATGCATGGATCTTCACTCAGAAGAGGTTGTGAGAAAATGAGAATGTAGAAAACTAAACTCAAAAAATTAGTATTTTTTAAAAATTCGAAGCTTTACCTACTGGTGTATTTTAAATCCATTAAATAATAAGATCTCGAAATGAAACTACAAAAATATTCTCCATAGTTTTATCTTTCCAATGAGTCATCATGGGCCTCATTTGGCCAAGTAAAACTCCATTTATTAGCTTTCAAAGTTAATGAATTAAAATTGCCAGAATTCTAGAAATTTTGTTGCGTGGACTAAAAGTCAGAATTTTCTATTAAAAAACTAATCCTAAATTAGATTGAAAATATTAATTAATTAATTAATACTAATTAATTGTAATTATGTTATTAATTTTAATTAATTACAAATTTAAATAAAAACTGATATAAACAAAATTTAGTAATTAATTAAAATATTATTATATTATATTTATATTATAATATAAATTATATGAAAACTATAATATAAATATAAATTATAATATAAATATTAGGTTTTAATATTTTAATTCAAATCTCATAACAAAAACAAACCACTAGAATCAATCCATAAAAATAAAATAAGTCAAAATGAAACAAGTTATGTGACGTGTGAGGGAGTAGTGGAGTTATAAGGGGAGGTGAGTTATGGAAGGATAAGGAGTGAGTGGAGAGTGAGGCGGATGGATAAGGTGGAGGGTGAGGTGAGGATGAGGTAATGACATTGGGAGGTATAAGGAGAGATCGAAAGAAACTTATATTAAATTTTTTTAATCTATCACATGTTTTCCAAATCGGCGATTGCGAATTGCAGTTTTAAAACAGGTGCCAAATGAAATTGTGATATACGATATGCGATATCACAATATTGCAATTGCAATTTTTTATTTCTCTTTTTTTTAGATTACATTTTTTGTAAGGAAGGGAAGGGATGTGAAGTGGAGCCCATGTGAATTAACAATCCTACGAATTGGACTATAGTCACTTTGAAATTTTGTGGTTTTGGTTTTGGCAATTTGTTTTAAAATAAAAATTGGAGTAAATTACCAAGATCCTGAAATTTCATTTCATCTATAGTACAATTTAGCTAGGTCATTTTATAGGACCATTAGTTAAAAAATGAAATAATTAGTAAAAATTCACTGGGAGTTAATATTCACGATGAATGACTATTTTAATTGCAAGAATTGAAATATCATACATTTATTTACATTTTTAAGTCCAAGTGAGAAAATGAATAAACTTCAAAGGAGTGCTATTTACCAACATGTTAGGAAAATGAAGAGAAACAAGTACCAATGGAAATCTAGTGAAAAGTCGAATTCAATGAAACAACCAAAATAGAAATCTGATGAAAAATGAAAAATGACAAAATTGTAATACATTTAACTAAATGAAAATCATAAAAAGGTATTTAGCCAAAAATTAATGTAAAGGGTGCCCATTATTTGAAGTAATGGGGGGCGTTGGGTTTTCCTTACAACGATGGCGACACACTAGGAAGAACCAGTTATCTCTGGTTAAAGATAATGAATTTTAATTTACCCAAAGGTTAAAAATAACGAAGTTTAGGAAATTTTCTAATAGTGAAACATTTCCGTAGGTCCCACATAAATAGATTAAGCAATATGAGTTTGTAAAGATAAGTATTCAAAATAGATTCAAGTAAAATGCATGAATCCAAATTTGGGAAAATTTATTTTTAAACTACCGCGTATGAAAAATAGAAGAAGGTATAGATATGAGTTTTTGATTTAGTATATATCCATTTTATGATTGTCTCTGACATTGCTTCTCTTCTAGTGAGCCTGAATAATACCCCCACGAAGTTGTCTTTTATCCCATCCAAGCCTAGTCCCGCTGCTAGCGAGCGTCCATAGCCCCGACATGTTTACTTGTATTTCCCATGCTTCCTCTTTTAATCACCCATTGGATAGGCGCATTTTGCAAGCTTTTAGTTTACAATGTATTTGAGTGAAAGAGGTGGGATGGTAATAGAGATTTATGTTTAATCGTCATAATACTTTCATAATGTTGACTCCAAATTCTTTCCCTGCAACTATCAATCATAGACTTTTATGTGGATGGGTGGGAAGGATTCATTGTATTAAATTCAAATCAGTTCTTTCCTTCAAAAATTAAACCCCATCACTTAGTAAGAATGTGTGTTCCTCCATGAAAAATATTCAAAGAAAGATGTTCTTATGGTTCCATAAGGGTTTTCCTTTAATGACAAATGAAATTCACTGCAAAGGATAGAGTTAAGTGATTTCCCATTGATGTTAATTTCTCTCGGGTAAGGAAAAAGGTCTTTCACATAAATCATGGAAGAGTCACCAAAATCAGAACAAAACCAAAATCAAAAGGAAAATAATTGCTAAACTAAAGTAAGAAAATAAATCAGTAACAAAAATAAAAATGAAGAAAGCAAAAACTGAAAGAAAAATCTAAATTTAAAAGATAAAGTCCAACAAAACCGCTTATACAAATGTCTCAATAAAAGGGATAAAATAAAATAAGCATATGTATGTTCCTTCTTATGTTGAGATTAAAATGTGTTTATCTTGCAGAGTTATAAAAAATGAGGCTCTCAAAATGGAGAGAGTGAATAGTAGTGATGATAGATAATATGTTAAACGGGAAGTCTCTGTCTACTGCAAACTTTGTTATTTTGAAGAAAAATCCGCAAAAAACATCTTAACATTTTTTTAATAAAAGTAATGCTTAAATAAACAGACTAAAGGTTCAAAAACTCCCTAGTTTAGGCAATTTAATGAAGATCGTTACTACTTCTTTCAAGAATCTCAAAGCAAACTAAACAAAAGAGAATGAACTTTAACATTGATATGGTATCGGTGTGAAAGGTTCATGAAACCGGTAAAACAAAGTTCAAGATCAACAAAAACTAAAAACAAAAGTAAAGTAATAAAAATAAACGATAGTGGGTACATGAAACTTAATATTGGATAATTGAATTTAATCTTACCTCAGAGGTACCATTTTCTCCAACAAAAGATAATTTATTCTTTTAATTAAAATTAAAATCATGACGAAATTTTATTGACCCAAAATCATCATTTATTAAATTCAATCTGAAGCGAGTAGTAACCTAGAATCATGCAATGCTTTATGTCCAAGGAATCTTAAAATAAAAACAAATCCATCAGAAATACGAATGAAGATATGCTTCTTCATGAATTGCAGCGATCAATGTTCTCTTAATATTACAAGTTTCATATTGACTCCATATTTTTCATAAATTGTTCGGAATTAAGGCCAAATCCAAGATAATGAAATACAAATGTGTAGATAGGGAGGTCTTGAATTAAATATAGAGTGATATCTAAAACTTTAAATATAAGAGAAATAAAAAAATGACTTAGCCGTGTTGCAAACGTCTTATCAATTTATTTATTATCCAATAGTGCCTTAAAGTATTTTACGCAGGATAACACTTCATCAAATGTTTCACATCACAAATTTCTTTCCCACTCATAATTTTCAAGCTGCGAGATTTCCTTTGCCAATATATGATTAAGTGTTATATAAAAATTAAAAGAAAAGGACAGAGAGGCATAAATCATAGTTTATCGCATCGGAGGATCTTAAGATGAGGCATCATTTGAGTTTTGCGATGCGATATAAGTGTTGTGATGGAAAAGTTGTGATATGAGCATATGCAATGGGAAATTGCGATGGAGTGATTGCGATATCAGAGAATAATCATATCATAGGTCATAATAGTTAGGAAAATGAAATGCTGATATTATTCTTGCGATATGAGGGAACACGATAGATAACATGACTCATTGGTGGGACCGACTTTGGTTTTTATCCCTTTCTAGTTTATAAGAGATCGACAATTGGAAGATTTAAGTATGGGATGTAACATCATTGATACGCCAATGTATGATGAAGAACATAAGCAATCGTTTAATTATATGGATTTAATTTCATATCATATTTGGGGCATCAGAACTTCTAAACATATGCCCCAACAAAATTGCGATTTATGAATGGATGTGATATATTTTAAAACTGGATTTAAATTTCATATCAGGTCGAGTGTTTTATGGACATCGCAATATTAGCGAAGTCATTTACGGAGAATGAGGGGGAAGGGAATATCAAAGGTTTCCTATCAGGAAATGTTAAGAGTTTTTTCCGATCAAATATTTGCGATACAAATGTTTTACGATATGGATGATGTGATATCAGGTAGAAAGGTTCATCAAAGATCGGTGGGGTTGGGAATATCATAGAATTAGAGATATTTGGAATATGCTCATTTGAGAACCTCCGATATGCGAAATGCGATATGAGACGTGTCATTTTTTGGGTCTGACAACTTCTTAAGGTATTCAATTCAAAAGAAAATGACCAAGTTAACTTTGCCTTTTAACAAAATCCCTTTTAATAGATATCTGAAATATTGGATAAGGGAATATGTTTATCAATTTTTTTCAAATGATGACAATTATGCTATTAGAGTGCTTCGATATGAATTAACCGATATTGTTTTTAAAGGCCTGTTGGGGTTTTAATGAATCAAAGAAAAATTAAAAATGCTCAAATTCTGATGAGCAACCAATAATACTTCCCTAAACATGTTACATATTTGAAAAGGGGTTGGCTGCTTGCTTATGTCAGGTCTCCACAATCAAGTCGATGAAGACCTGTAAAAGAAATAAAATAGAAATAATAAATAACCTTTGAAAAAAATAAAACTAATAATAGATGACAATGAAGCTGTAAACATATATCTGGGAGAATTTTGATTGTAAATTTACCTCATGAATCTTCAATTTCTCGCAAATTTCCTCAAAATTTGCATATGTTCAACATCATCTACTTGTTTAATCTAAAAATGCTAAATAATGAACTTTAAAATGCATCCACCTCGAATTTATATCAGAAGACAAGAGTGGTGAAAACAAACTCTTTTTAGAAATACTTATGAATAAAAAATTGTCAAGCTGTAGCAAATGCTTGGAATTTCTTCATGTATGATCAATGTGATGAAGTTTTGCAAAAGAAGGAAATTGAAGGGTTCACAAATATGTATGATCTGGATATTCAAAAACTTCTAAAATGTTCTAGGCTACTTTCCAAAAATGAAAGGGGGTGCTCAGAAAAAGGTGGATTCATTACTTGCTTATTGAAAATATGAAATAATGAAATAAATGCAGACAAAAATAAATATAACCTAAGTCAATATATTCCTATTTAAAGCTTAATGAAGGAAACATGAATAGGTATAGTCATACTTTCAATTTAACCATGCAAGCATTTTGTTTCTTGCATCTCAATCCCAAGTATTGCACCACAAAAATATCCAAACTGCTATGTATGTACATGTCAAAAATTAGTAACAAAAATACAAATATAATTAAACTAAGAAAATTAAATCCGAAAGAAGAATGTACATATATTGTTAGCAACTTATTCACAATTACTATCTCTTGAAATATCCTTTCCAATTGAATTTCAATTGGCTCATAGAAATCTAGATGAATTTCTATTAATGATTGGAAGGGATTCAAAAGAGAAGATGACATGCCAAATTGTGGAAATGAGCTTTTAGATACAATGGCTTACATAAATTTGTTAGTGTTATGTTCAAGTGTTAAACTATTGAAAATATTTCGTGAAAGAAAACTTTCCAAATATTTTTCAAATGAGTTAATGAAAAATGAATGAAAATCTATTAGATACAATGGAAGATTATTAATTGAATTAGATTGTTGGTCATATTGTGAAAATGCACTCTCTTGTTGATACTTCCTTTGAGAAGATAGAAGTAATCAATAAGAAATGAACATTAATTGAAATTGGAAGATTAATAGCTCTTGATGTTCATGATTATGATGTGAAACTTCATTTTCCCATTCAGACATCACATCAATTGAGTGTTTAATACTGATCTGATCAATATGCTAGCACAAAGAATCTAAAAATTAAAAATTAAAAAATAGAAAACAAATCTGAATTTAAACAAAATAAGTCAAAGACAGATAACAAAATCAAATCATAGTTTACACTAGTGTTGCAATTATTGTTACATCGCAATTGGGATTGATTTAAAACAATTACCTTTTTTCAAGAATTGGTCTGAATTAAAATAGAATTTAAATTATTTCTAATACCAACTTGTGAATTAGAAAGAGAATTACAACTATGAATAGGAATGAAAGCTTGATCGTCAGATAAATCATGAATTGAAATGGTTTCTTGAATGCTAAAATCATGAGTATAATTAATTATTTGAAAATGAGAACTATTTCAAACAATTTCTGAATTAGAGTTTTTTTCATTTTCACATTTGATTCGACTTTGATCATGAGGATTCAATTATGAAGAAGAAAAATCAATATCCTCAATGTCAAAGTAACTATCGTAAATGAACTCACGACATTCATTAAAATTCCCTTTGATCTCATGCAATGTATCAAAACAAGAAAGAATATGAAGCATATGTTCATTAAGATTAGCCTCTTTGTTTTATGAAATATCATTAATGCTATCAGCAAAAATATCAAGATAAAGGGGAAAATGAAAATTATAAGCAATTGTGAATTTCAGATTTAAAATCATTCATTTGTGTACTTGTGCTTTCTTGAAGAATGTTGTTTTCTTGTTGTGAATTTTGCATTTTCTTATTGTAAAAGAATTCAGAAATTTGTACGGCAAGTTGCATGTCATTGGAAACTTTAATTGTTGCTTGCACTTGCTGATTTATGTTATGTTTTTCTGAATTTAATGCATACATATTTTCAAATTTCAAAATGATATTTTCTTCAAGATTGTTGATAATATCTTCTTGCATTTGAATAGTAAAATTCTCCAAGCTTTGTGATTGAGATTCGGTGAAGGTGCATCCTGATAATTATTAATACTGTAGGAAGTGTGCACTAAATGAAGAGATTGATCGTACATAATAGAGGCCACTTCATCATCATTTGTTTGCACCTCCATATTAAAATTCTCAATTATGTTAATGTATTTGGAAGGAGATTGAGAAAAGCTTGAAGTAATTTCACATGGATTATGAATGGGAGGAAGAGAGAAAATATATTCAAACCAATCTAATAATTCCTCTTCCGAAGGTTTTTCTTTAATTTTAAACCGCAATCAATTTAAATGAAATCAAATGGTAAAATCAATCAAAGACACATTCTCAAAACTTCGTAAATATTCGATTTATTCACGTACTTATTCGTAGTTATAGAGGTCAAATTTACAAAGGAGCATTGTAACAAATTAATCCAAACTGTGAATTGAGGCAATTGGAAGCAATTGACATCGGCTTTTAGCTTTGGCCAAGAATGTAAGAGTAAAAATACTGCATAAAATGCCTTCATCAATATCATGAAAATTAAAATTTGATTTTTTTTTTAATAAATTGAAAGGCGTGATAAAAAACAGAAGAATTTCTCTTACCATTAAACTTTAGCCAAGACAAGAGTCTTACCACTAATGGTGGATTATGGGAAGATTCACCTCTGTGGATACAACTTCAAATTGGAAGTTTAAGAGCATCTATCGTGATTAAATAAAATGTTAAAATACAAAGACTCCAATAGACAACATGTTTCAGGCCCTCCTTCTAGTGCCAAAAATGTTGATGCCTCGAAATTCGTTGCAACAAAATTGGAAATGAACACCTTGTCCAGACCTTAAAGTAGCTCCTTTTCTATTTGGAATGGTGGTTCCGATTAGTTTAACTGGGTTTAGTTACCTTATCTCAATATACAATGGCTCAAATTATGACTTTCATCCACCAATGGAGAAGAGACATAAGAACAACCCTCTTGTTGATTAGAAAATAAAGTGATCCTTAAGCTGATCTAGGGCTCAACCAAACCACAATTAAAGTTTGCCTCTTTGTGAAGATGACTTTTAGGAATGTAGAATTAATCTAAAGGAAAAAGTATTCTAAAATGCAAGCAAAAGGAACTAAATCCTAATCCTATCTCAATTACGCAGATATAGATCTAACCTAACCGAGAGAAATATATTTAAATGATTGGGATTTAAATATGTCTCGCTTATAATGAATCTCAAGCTAAAGAAGTAGTTCAATTAACTGAAATTATGAATACCAAAACACATTCTATTTAGAGAACTCTTAACTGAAATAATCAACCAACAACATTTAAGAAGTAGTTAACAAAATGATATTGATTGTTTAAATCAGTAATTCGAATAATTAAACAATAATATGAGGAAATAGTTCACAACATATCATTATTTGTTAAATCAAAATTAAAAGACAAACTTCTGAGTAAATAGTTACTCAAAAATCGGAATTCAACCCATAAGAGCAAAGATAAATAATACCATATGATTGAGACAAATTACTCATCTTGACAATAGTTTACAAATATGACTAAAATGACACATTCCTGCCATCATAAAATGAAACTAGTATTTAAAATAATAGTATTAGAAATACTAATTTATTGAATCCATTTCTCTGGCTCTGGCCTCCAACAGTGTTTTACAATCTTTGAACTTCTGTTGTTACAACAAGAGCTGAAGTAGTGCAAGCTCTGTCCATCATACATAATTCAGAATGCAAAAGAAAATCCTCAATAATCCCTCAGATCTAAGATTTTCTCTCCTCTCACCTACAACTCTAAATCCCTATTATAGTAGTGATTTTAAAATTCCAAAATTACAAAGGAGAGAAACCCCTAATACATTCTACAATCTATTATTTATAATATTTAAAAAGAATTCAAAAGGGGAAATTTTGTTGAAGAATAAATCTGCTCCATCAATTTTGATTGGCCCAAAATTCTATTCTTCTATTGCTGAAGCATTCTCATTGATTGAGATCTTATTCTCCTCGTATTTTCCACTATTTCCTTGCAAAAAAAACAATTTAAAATGCAAAATAAAATCTGGAATTAAAACATATCTAATCAAATTTGATTAAATAAATAATTTAAAAAGAAATCAGAGTTTTCTATTGATTCCTATGATGATTTAATTGGTCAAGGGTAACATAGACGCATGGATCTGCACTCAGAAGAGGCTTTGAGCAAATGAGAATGTAGAAAATTAAACTCAGAAAATTAGTTTTGTTTAAAAAATCGGAGCTTGATTTTCTACTGTATTTTAGATCTATTAAATTATCAAATCTAGAAATAAAACTACTTTCAAAATATTCATCATATTTTTATCTTTCGAATGAGCCATCGTGAACCTCATTTGGCAAAGTAAAACTCTGTTTATGAGCTTTCAAAGTTAGTGAGTCAAAAGTGCTAGAATTCTGGAAATTCTGTTGCATGGACTAAAAATCAAAAATTTTTATTAAAAATTTAATCCAAATTAAATTGAAAGTATTGAATAGTTAATACTATTTAATTGTAATTATGTTATTAATTTTAATTAATTACAAATTTAATTAAAAACAGAATTAAACAAAATTCAGTAATTAATTAAAATATTATTATATTATAATTTAAATTATATTAAAATTTTAATATAAATTATAATTATATTATAAAATAAATGTTATATTTTAATACTTTAATTCACATCTCATAACAAAAAAAAACATTAGAATCAATCCATAACAATAAAACAAGTCAAAATGAAACAAGTTACTTGAGGTGTGAGGGAGTAGTGGAGTTATACGGGGAGGTGAGTTATGGAAGGATAAGGAGTGAGTGGAGAGTGAGGTGGAGGGATAAGGTGGAGGGTAAGGTGAGGATGAGGTCACGGCGTTGGGAGGTATAAGGAGTGATCAAAAGAAACTTTATATTAATTTTTTTTAACCTCTTGCATGCTTTCCAAATCAGCAATTGTGAATCACAGTTTTAAAACAGGGGCCAAAATAAATTACGATATGTGATATCACAATATCGTAATCACAAATTTTTATCGCTCTTTTTTTAGATCACATTTTTTGTAAGGAATGGAAGGGATGTGAAGTGGGGCACATGTGAATTAACAATCCTACAAATTGGACTATAGGCACTTTGCAATTTTGGGGTTTTGATTTTGGCAATTTGTTTTAAAATAACAAATTGGAGTAAATTACCAAGATCCCGAAACATGTTTTCATCTGTTGTACAATTTAGCTGGGTCATTTTGTAGGACCATTAGTGAAAAAAATGAAAGAATTAGTAAAAATTAAATGAGAGTTAATATTCACGATGAATGACTATTTTAATTGCAAGAATTGAAATATCATACATTTATTTACATTTTTTAGTCGAGGCGAGAAAATGATCAAACTTCAAAAGAGTGCTATTTACCAACCGATTAACCAAATGAAGCAAAACAAGTATCAATGGAAAGCTAGTGAAAAGTTGAATTCAATGAAACATTCAAAATAGAAATCTGATGAAAAATGAAAAATTACAAAATTGTAAGACATTTAACTTAATGAAAATCATAAAATGGTGTTTAGCCAAAAATTAATGTAAAGGGTCCCCATTATTTGAAGCAATACGGGATGTTGGGTTTTCCCTATAACACTACCAAATCAATATATATGATTGGTTAAAATTAATTGACTAGGACAAAGGACCCAAAGAAAAAGACAAAACTCAAACCTGCATTTAAAAGCTTGCTGCAAATACAATCAATATATTAAAACGCCTACAGTATAAAATTTGTCAAATGACCCATAGACAAAGCTCTTCAAATAGAGGGTTTAGTGTTTATCAAATGATCCTCATATTATATTTATCAAATGATTGTTATCCATATTATAAACTTGGTTGAGAGCTACAAAATTTACAACATTGGGGTTCTATGTCAAATTCCAAGTCTTGAGTAAGGGCATTCTTCTTTTGATTCCTTAATTGAAGGATCCTATAGTTCTATGTGCATATATGTTCCTTTTTCTTCTTAATTTCATTTCAACCTTTCATTACAAGGGTGAAAGAAAGTTTCTTGGACATTGTTGAAACCTCTCACAAGCTATTGATAAAAAAGAATCCTCGTTTTCACCTTCATAAGTTCACTCGGAAAGTGCCCTATTAGACCTTCTTTGTTGAAAATGGTGAACTTTCTGGTTATGATCCATTTGTTGTAATCTATTTTTTATTAATTGAATTGAAATTTTGTTTTTAGAGGAAATTTCACCTAAAAAATAGCTGCCTAAGAAAAAATTACAAAATTAATAAAATAATGCCATGTAGATGATTTTTCAATATATCATTTTTGTTATTTTACTTTTATCGAAATGACTCAAATAAATGTGACGTTTATCAAAATAAAAATATATACAATTTATCTTTAAATTAATTTATTAGCACCAAATTTTATAAAATTTAAATTAAAAAAGCTAATTTAAACTTTAATTTATTTTAAATAAATTTTAAATGGATTTTTAAATTAAACTTAAATTAGCTAAGTTTAAATTAAAAAAAGTAAATTTATAATTTAAATTAGTTACGTGTCATTAAAATTAAATAACCATATATATTATATTTAAATTAATTTATTAACACAAGATTTAATCAAATTTAAATTAAAAAAGTAAAATTAAAATTAAAATTAAATTAAATTAACTAGATAAATGCACTTTTATCAAAATAATAAGATATATATATATATTATCTTTAAATTAATTTCATTACATAATATTTAATAAAATTTAAATTAAAAAAATTTAAAATTCAAATTAGTTATGTGTCATTACAAATATTATCGATAGTATAACTTATGAAGGAATAAGATATTAATTTTATTTTTAATATTTAATGTAGTTTTGGTTCACTTGGGCACCATTCATGCTTAATATAGGTAAATTATACTATTAAAAAAATTGCGAGTGCCTAGTCACACTTGTATCTCTTTCGAATTTTAAATGATTTTGATTGGCATACACATTATGACATTGAAATTCAATGTTAACCTTTTAAAATCAATTTTCCTCTAATTGAATAGAAATACATGATGCAATTAATCTAATAAATAATGTAATCATATCTAGGAGCATTTCAAAAACTAAATGACATGAAACCAAAAGAGCAAAATACAAAAAACAGAAAAGGGGATAATCCATTAAATACAAAACCAACAATTCTCCAAACAACTCTAAGAAATAGAATAAAGCCTACAAAATATTGTAAGATACTAGTTTCACATTTGATTTGTTAGAACATCATATAAGATATGCACAAAATTTAAAAATAGTCAGAATAGTCTACAACTATAGCATCTATCCTTAAAGACTTTTACAAAATTATGAGCAACGAAATTAATCTAAAACCAACCGCATTAATACCAAAACCTCCAAAATTTGGCCAACAATGGCTTCTTTATTAACATGTGAATGAATCATACAATGTCAATAGAAAAACTCTTTTCTCTTTAAAATCATAGTATTTGTACAAAAGTTAGAGCAAAGGCATTGAACTAATTCAACTTCACTCTTCATCTCTTAGGCCTATTCAATGGATTTTTTCTCATCTACATTTTCATTATCTTGTACATAATCTTTTTGAGCATCACATGCTTTTGATATTTCAAATAACTATGGAAAGTGGCATTACTCAAATGGGGCCCATATAATAGCTACGTCATTCTATAGCTTTACTTGGAGTCAATCCAATTTAGACATGAAAATATATGTTAGACCCTTTCCCCTTTTAGGGTCTCTAATAGCCACCATTTCATTATTTCATGATATTTCCTCTATAGAATTAGTTTTGGTCTTGGAACCTACTCAATTATCCCACTACTTTTGTTTTAGGTAGGAAAATATTATTTTCCTTGAAGGTTGGTAGATGATACTCCTATTCTACCCTTGTACATCTTCTCGATATTCACTGCAAACTGTTAAAAAATCATATATGTTTTCATTTAAGCTATGAATTGTGCTTTTTACATAGTTCAGCACGATGTTGATTCTTTTAATTTTCTTCTTTCTCAATCATGGAATCTTTAGGGATACTTCTTTGAAGTCATGTTTCCATTCTGACAAGTATTTCATGCACCTCTACCAATGCTCTTCCGATTGTTTCGATTCTTGCAACCTATGGAAAGCACTAACTCTTCCTCATAAGTGTCTTCAAAATCTGATATCACTTTACACAATTTTGTTTGCACCAAGGCCACTTTATTCTGAATCTTCAAAGTATATTCCACAAAGTCACTTGTATCACACTTTGTATCCTTGTAATATTAAACTTAATGCTTTAAATGCTTAATTTATTTCTTATATCCTTCCATTTCATGATCGATTTTATTGTAATTGGACTTCTTTTCTTGAGTTATAAAAATTATAGCCATAACTATAACACCCATATGCAACTTTTCTAGATCAATTATAGTACCCTTTGTGGTCTTAATTACCATATAGTTTAAGGATGTACTTTACTTCTTATGATTTTGTCTAATGGAATGCTTATTTTTCTCATTAAATGATTGAAGTTATAATCAAGCCACATCATCCCCTACAAGCAAGGCCTCTTCAAAATAATGTTGGAAATTGGGTTGTTTGGTATGGGTGATCCTCTTGACATCCAATTTTGGTAGAAGGGTTGGTTTTTGTGGTGGGATTTGTTGTATTCTAATAAACTTCCTATTGGGGAGGTGACTTATCCCCATGGAGTACCTTCTTTGGGGTTCTCTATATCTTTCTCAGTTTCCTTGGTTTGAGATGCTTGGGTTTCAATATTGGTTGTTTTAGTCTCCTGAGTTGTTGTAGTAGTATTTGTTTTCAACCCTAATCTTCCTAGTTCACTAGCCTTCTTGTAGTTTGTTTTTCTATGTTTTAGCTTCCTCATCCTTCTTCGTTATATCAAAATTTCACATGAGTAATCTCCCACCTCTTATCCTCATCTTCAAAATATTCTTCATTGAAGTAAGGCCATTGGATAGCAAAACATAGTGGATGATTGGTAACAACCTTCATTAGATTATGCATTTGAAACATTTAGTCCCAAATATTTATCCTTCCAAATTTTCTTCTTCCTTCCTTGCAAAGATGGAGTTTGGTAGCCTAAATAAACCAATTATGATAAAATTTGTAGGGAAGAGTTTCTTTTTTGAGGTGGACAAGGCTTCATCAAAACTAAACGGAGTAGTCTCATAGTTGACCTCCCTTATCACCAACGTATTTGGTACATGTTTAGGAAAAATATAGTGGGCTTTTATAGAACCATAAATACCAACACCCAATTTTGTCTAGAACGTTAATTCCATCTTTAGATATCCCGAGGCATATTCTCTCAATTATTAACTCATATAGTATCATGGCGAATTGGTCTCATATATCTACCTAAATTTGGTTGAGTGCTTGTGATCCCATAATCCCTCTTTGTATGCATGATTTGAAGTACATATGGTGTTCCAAGCCCATCCCATCCTAGGGAATGAATTAGTAACTCACACAATATTTAGCAAGTATAAAGACATGTAGAATTCAAGTTGTGTGCCCTTTTGAGCGAACTTGGTTCTAGACATTGTGTTGTAAAGAGAAAGGGACAAGATTATTGTAATAGCCACTACCTTATCCTATTGTGCTACATTAGGTTATTAAACTACTCAATGTGATATTTATTGATGTGATAGAATTTTTTTAGAGTTATTAGCATATGTACAAGGTATGTGTATGCTATCTACATACCCACACCTCGCATGAATATACTGGTATTCTATGGCCTATTATGCTAGATTATTGATTAATGGTTAATATTGATTAATTATTAAGCTTGATTAATAGTTATGCTTGGTTAGTATTTAATTAAATGAATAATATTTAATTTTAATTAATAGTTAATTAATGACTAATCTAATATTTTAATTAATTAAAATTCTTATGAGTCCATTTATTTGACCAACCTTTAAAAGTTATATTATTTTATATTACATTAATAAGGGGTGGGTGAATGACTTGACCACCCAAGGTATTAATTCGGGATAAGAGGGGCATGTGGAAGAGATAAGGTGGGGTTGGTTAAAGATTAAAAAAGGAGAGTTAGGTGGCATTAATTTTGGGTGGGGGGTTGGGGTGACTTTGGGAATCCAAGGAGATAATTGCTGGAGAGCCACTTTTGGGAGGGGACATTTTTCTAGGATGATTTTGGGTGGAGATATTATGTTGGTCAAGGAGAAGTGTAGTAGAGGAGGGCCAAGAGAAGCAGAAAGGGATATTCTAGATAGTGAAGTGAACTTTGAGTTGGATACTAAGTAGGTGTTGGACTAAGAAGTCAAACACACTATGTTTGAAGTTTGGACTTGGGCTCGAAGGGATATGGAACTTGTGGAGGTTTGTTAGGAAAGGAAGTTGGTTACGACATTCCTACTTGGAAGGGTGGCATATTTAGTTAGGTGGTCCGAAGAGGAGAATCACAACCTAACCTTCATAACTAGGTATTTCTCTTGCTATTGGTTCTTTGAGAAAAATATATGAGTTTATCACGAATCAAGTTGTGTTTGCTTAAAATATGTTGTTTGAAATGATTAGTTAAATACGGTATGGTAATTATAATTATTTTATGGAATGAATATAAAATAATAAGTATTTAGTTGAAACAAACAAAATGTTTTGTTTTGTTTTTTTTTTGGGTAGTTTTTTTACGATCTTGAGACCCAAGAAGGGGGTCTTACATGTGGTATAAAAAACCCAACTTCAAATATGGACATTAAAACCCACTACAATAGTCTCTACAAGTTGTTCCCTTATTCCATTCCATGTTGCAACCAACTAAGTTATGTATAAGCCTCTAGAATATCTCTAGAAATCCTTACTTGTAGGGAATAAATAGTTTTTTTTATTAAATTTACTATATAGTTACAATCATTTTAAAAAGGAAGAATGTCCATTCTAATTTCCATATAGTAGGGAATTCTCAAGATAACCAAAAAAATTTCAGGAGAGAAACACTTTATTTCTCTCATGTTAAATGAGAACCTCTAAGGACAACACAAAAGAATAATTATACAATAATTACCATGAATTCATAAAAGTGAAGCTTTTACTCATAAAACACATCTTGGTAGTATGAATTCTATGAAATTTAGACCAAAGTTGATCCAGGTGGATGTTGGTGGCCACCCACCTATTCCATTTGGACCCCCACAACTGTCTCTTTTAGCTTTTTCAATTTCCTAAATTGTAGCACAATTTACTATTTTTAGCAGCTTTTCGGGTCCTGAACTTCCGGAGCCGTTTTGAGGCCCTAAACGACGTTTTTTTTGGGAATCTGGGGCAACATGGGTCCATGGACCCATGTTGCCTCCCAAAGTGGTAGTACTCGGATAGATCTTTCTAACGAGCTATCGTACGCGTCAAAAGGAGATCGTATGCCAAAGTTACGACCCCGGGAAATTGATGTACCAATTTACCCAAACGGGGCCCACAATTTGGCGTTTCATCTTCTAGGGTTAGGTTTCGGGATGTGAAGGGTTTTCCATTGTTTCTCAACAATAAATAGGCCTTCGAGCCTCATTGTAACACAGTTCAGAACAGTTCAGAGGCATGTAGCCGCTACATCTCTTCTCAGAGATAAGCTACCATCGCCCTAGCTGATTTATTTCCATTTCTGTTTGTAAACACATTTCAGTATTTTACAGTAATGAAATGAAGTATTATTTCCGCTGCATCTCAGTATTTATGGTTATCTCATCTCTGTATTTATGGTTATCTCTGTAATTTGTTGCGTTCCTGTTTAAATCTGGATCAGTGGTATCAGAGCGGTCTGCTTTTTCTCTGTTTTTCTTTGCATGTCCCCAACAAGGTCGGGATATAAGGAGTTAGGGCTTGAACTGGTTGAACCTTTGCAAGACCAGCCTCGCAAATCCCGACGGCCTCCCATGGCGGACGAGAAGAAAGACGAGGGGGCAGGAGATCCCATCAAAATCTTGCTCGAAGAAGCGCTCGAGCGACAACGGAACGCGATGATGGACAATTTTGCCCAGATCCTTCAGCGACTACCCAGAAGCGGCGCATCGGCTTCCAGCAGCTCCTCTGGAAACGCCACACCCTTTAAGGTACAAGTTAATTTTGAAATCCCCATATTCGAGGGTCAGATAGACGCCGATGCCGTAGATAAATGGTTAAATCTGCTAGAGGGTTATTTTTCTGTTCATGAATTTTTGAGTCGGGAAAAGATTGTTTTCGCTCTTCTCAAAGCAGCCCCCCACGTCAAGGACTGGTGGGAAACCTACTGCGAGCAGAAGGATGAAAGTACAGGCTCACTATTTTCAGCTGCACCCACTTGGAATGACTTCTGGGATGCCATCAAGGAGCAGTACTACCCTGTCGGAAGCTATGAGGACAAATACATCAAATGGACCACACTGCGGCAGGGACGAGACCAAGATGTGCCAGAGTTCACAAACATTTTTCATACCCTTCGCACACAGTTGGGTATCAAAGATTCTGAGCTGCATCTGGTACTCAAATATCGTGGCTGCCTGCACAGATACATCCAGGAAGAGATGGTGTTCTTGAACATTTCCTCACTCGGCACAGCATACCGATACGCTGTCAAAATCGAGCAAAAGTTCAAACAGAAGAAGCGAGACTTTGGATTTGCAAATCTGAAGCCCAAAGGACAAAGCCAAGGCGGGGTGACCCAAGACAACCCGTCGAAGCCGCAAGAAAAGAACAACACCGTGAAGCTGAAGAAGGACACTGGGAAGTGGTGTGAGTTCCACAAGAGTCCCACTCATAACACAAGTGAGTGTCGGACCAAGCAGTTGCTGGTGGCTGAGTTGAAGGCTTCCGAATCAGATGCATGTTCCGACCCTGAGCCAGAACCTGACAAGGGGAATGGCAAAGGGAAGCAGATCATTGATGCGGATCCCAGTGCCACTGTTGCCATCGCCAAGATCCAGAAAGATGAGCCCGAAAATCCAGAGGAAGGGGAGCGTCTTTTCCACTCACAAATGTGGGTGAAGGGTTTGCCGCTACAATTCATTGTCGACAGTGGCAGCCAAAAGAACCTTATTTCAGCTGAGATCGTGAAGCGGTTGGGCCTGCCGACTACACCACACCCACAGCCGTACAGTATCGGGTGGCTTCATGAAGGACGAGATCTCAAAGTTCGCCAACAGTGCCGCCTTCCCTACAGCATCAAGCCCTTCAGAGACGAGGTATTATGTGATGTTACACCTCTGGATGTTTGTGATGTATTATTAGGCCAACCATACTTGTGGAGGCGACATGCTGTGTATGAGTCAAGGCCTCGTGCTGTCATTATTTCTTTGAATAATTCATTATACAGGATACCAGAGGTAGCCCCACCTACTGCCACATCCTTGATCACTGCTAAGAAAGGCAGCAAGCTCATATCACAGACCAGGAAATTCATCTGTTTGGTCCACTCCCAAAGTAAGGGGAAGATCGTTGCTACATCCATGATCCCCACGGACGGTTCCTCCATGCAGCAGCATCAGCAAAGGGATACGGTCATGACAAGACACAGGAACAACTTCTCCTCACCCACAGGGGTACCACATAAGTTTCAGGTGGGCAACAAAGTTTGGTTACATCTGCAGAAAGAACGCCTTACAAGAGCCCATCAAAAGCTCCGACCACTCCGACATGGTCCTTACACCAGTACCAAGGCTACGGGAAACAATGCTTTGAAGCACAACATTCCTCCATTCCTTTGCTTGCACCGAGTGTTCAATGTGGACCATCGCCGACCATGCTTCCCACCATTTCTGGTCACAGCAGAGATTGCAGAACAGCTCATCAGAGACCCAGCTCAGCAAAAGCTTCCTCATCTCAGGGAGGAACTCAACGCAATGGGGACCATTGCTTCCTAAGGGGGGAGGAATGATCCAGGTGGATGTTGGTGGCCACCCACCTATTCCATTTGGACCCCCACAACTGTCTCTTTCAGCTTTTTCAATTTCCTAAATTGTAGCACAATTTACTATTTTTAGCAGTTTTTCGAGTCCTGAACTTCCGGAGCCGTTTTGAGGCCCTAAACGACGTTTTTTTGGGAATCTGAGGCTAGATCTTTCTAACGAGCTATCGTACGCGTCAAACGGAGATCGTATGCCAAAGTTACGACCCCGGGAAATTGATGTACCAATTTACCCAAACGGGGCCCACAATTTGGCGTTTCATCTTCTAGGGTTAGGTTTCGGGATGTGAAGGGTTTTCCATTGTTTCTCAACAATAAATAGGCCTTTGAGCCTCATTGTAACACAGTTCAGAACAGTTCAGAGGCATGCAGCCGCTACATCTCTTCTCAGAGATAAGCTACCATCGCCCTAGCTGATTTATTTCCATTTCTGTTTGTAAACACATTTCAATATTTTACAGTAATGAAATGAAGTATTATTTCCGCTGCATCTCAGTATTTATGGTTATCTCATCTCTGTATTTATGGTTATCTCTGTAATTTGTTGCGTTCCTGTTTAAATCCGGATCAAAAGTTCAATCATCAACAAGGACACTACTAGGTGAATTATGTTATTAATAAATGTTGCAATTTAGAAATAGTGGATTGTTTTTATGTGCATGATAGGTTGAGATAAGTATAATCATGAAATTGGACTAGGAGATAGTTGAAATAAACAAATATAGTCAGATATATATGGAATAAATATTGGGCTGAGATGCTTATTATACATGTATAATAAGTGTACCTAGTTTAATCAACTAATCACCTAATACCTGAGGATTAACATATTGTAGGTATGAGAACCTATAATACATTATGTTCACTTCTAACCTGTAGGGAGAGCCACATTGAAGAAGAGCACTATGTTGCAACTGAGGTTCCAACCCCCCATCCCCATTGGAAGAAAAAAAATAATGCAAGGCCACCATTATGCCTTCCTGAATGCCACTTGACCTTTATGTTGTCTTCAAGATATGATCTAAGAAGGTAGTGCATCTATTTCTTTCATTAGAAACCAAAGAAGAAAAAAACCATATCTTTTCCAATAAGAACAACACACAATGGATTAGAACATCATATTGTAAGGCATCCAAGTCAATCATTTATCAATTTATGGATGTAATCTTTCCAGTATGTATCATAGAAGTGATCACCACATGTAACGTACCCCATCCTATCCCTCACCCTGACTAAAGGTAGGAGGAGGAAGTTACAACATTAGCCAAATACAATAGTCTTGTTATGGAAGTGGGATCTAAAATTTTCGACCTCTTGCAACTACCTCAAAACTTAAATTGGATGACATTGTTGTATTTGTCTCATTGAGACCTTTCCAATGATATAAATTTTATCTTGATCTGAATTACGAAACAGAATATATGAACGATTAAAGCTACCCTTTTAGACCTTGCATGTCATATAGCTTGCCACGTGGAACCCCATGATGTGCCCATGTGGCCACTATGCCATTGCACGAGCCTACGTGGAGGGCATGTCACCCAACCTTGCACTAGTACAAATGGGGCAAAAATTCGATGTGACTTATTTGTGTCAGCTATCCAACACATTAGTGCTCATAAAATGGTCATTGGAATTTTTTTGATTAGTCAACAGTTTAGTAACCTTTGGATATTCGATGGTACAAATGTCAATTAACTGACACACAAAAATGTTGAAATGGTCATTCAAAATCCAATGCTTAGAAGTTGGTTTTGTGATGCTAAAAATCATCAGATATTCCATGGGCCAAACGTCGCAAGGTCTCACACCAATCCGTAGTCAGATATTTGACACATAGATCATTTTTTCCAATGGCAAAAATTGAAGTTTAGGCATCGGGTAATCGGCGACATAGGTAAATTGTGTGACAAAAGTGTTGTTGCTCCGATGCTTTCAGGTCAGCGGGGAAGCATCGGATATGCGACGGGCAAGAGTTATGTTCGACGGGAGTGTTAAACTACCAATGCTACCATCCGTCGATTCTAGTGTTGAGTATCCGATGTGTACTATGATCAACAGGAATTGAATATTCGATGACCTGTAATTGTTGTCAAATATTCAACAGGGTCTTGCGTTTAATATATATATATATATATATATAACATACATAGTAATCTTTTGAAGACTATAAGAAAGGACGTCAGACACCATGAGACCACCTTCTAAGCATAAGTATACTAGGAATTACACAAAGAGATTCAAAAGAGCACTGATAAAAAATCATAATTCAATATTTCCAAAGTGGGGCCCTTGATCACACATGTTGAGTACAAAAAGGAAGTGACAATGAGTTGTGGATCATAATCAGTGAAAAATATCCTACTTTTATCAATGATATCAACAACTACATGAGCAAGAAGATGAGATAAGTCCCAATAATAAATATTCTATGGGGACTTACATTGTAATCATCATACACATTACACCAACCCCAAAGAGTGAATTGCAACTTTTATGAGGAAGACAATTAACATATGAAAAACCCATGTGAATGAGTTCTCTAAATCATTCCTTTTCCATAACATAACATCTATCAGAATTCCTCTCCCTCCTGTAGAAATTTTATATTAGAAGGTAATGGACACTACAAAATGGGTACTATAGGATCATTTCCAACACTAACACCAATACACCTCATATCATGAAACCACATTATAAGTCAGTTTGGTCATCTCTCAACAAGTTGTTGAGCTTCTCACAACTCATGTTCCTTGACTAGATTTCATTTTTATGGTTGAACTACATTTCTGCATATTTCTCTACAGGAGGGTGTATAAATGTTTACATATAGAGAAAATAGAATTCACCAAAATTGTTTTAGGAAACATACAATGCAATACGGAAGTTATGTAGTCATTTCTTGTTAACCATTCCAATAGAACACTCCTCTCAACTGAATAGAATATTCTAATGAATCTCTTAGATCGAATTATTCTAAAAGAGAAGGGAATTCACTAATATCTATAATTAAGATTTTCCTCTCGAAATAACTTTTTGACCTCAATCATCTATAAGATCCCTCAACATTGCAACCTTCTTATAAAATTATATACCACATGATTTTGAAATGGGGAAGACCTTTAATCATAGGGAATGCACTGATCCCTCCAGGATTTGCCAACACCCCGAGGTGGTGGACATTTTTGAGAGATACCATTGGACAGATTTATTTTAACAAATTAAGAGGATATAATGATTATGTAGATAGGGAATTTTCCATGAATTTTCAAAAAAATGGAAAAAATAGACATGTTACTGTTGTTAAGGGGCTTGAAATTTTTGTGACTAAAGGCATTATTATTAAGATATCTAGGACGAGGTAGCATAACATATTTTTAAAATACATCTCCCATGAAGGAAGGTTAAGTATAATTTACGTTTATCAATTCAGACTCCTATACCAACTAGACACTAACAACACTTATAACTTGTAGAGACCATAAATGTGTCATACTTCCTCCCACAATCCATAAATGGAATAATTTCCAAGGCAAAAAAGGGGGTAAACATGAGCTGTTATCCCATCATGGACTCATTCAACTACTGGTTTTCCATACTTTGGATAAGTTGGAGCACATTTGATTTTGGATTTATTTTAGAGATATGGATAGGAAAGATTTCTTGGAGAACCAAGTGGAAATGAAGGATAAGGATATTACAAAAAAGGGAAATAATAAATTCACAAGTCCAGGGTGTTATAAACATAAGGAAAAGAAAAATATCAAAGTAGAAAACTCAGATAAGGAAGTTGCAACCACCCTAATCAAGTTAAGGAAAACTACAAAACTCAAAAGGAGCACACCAATCGTAGATTTAGATCCCTAGGTCTAGAGAAGGAAGAGAACAAGATAAAAAGGGATATTTAGATAAATGGAACCACCTTTCAAAATAGTGGTACAAATTGAAGACTCACCCTACCCTACAAATCACCTTCAATAAATCAAGAGACACCTCAACTAGTAGAAGCATCCACAATGGGCTAAGAAAACTTACCAATAGCAAGAATTTAAGGTCCAATAAGGGATACTCCTACAATACTACTACTTCATGCATAGGGAAAGATGAAGTTGTGTCACATCTAGAGGAAAAACATTGATTACTGGGGGATGATGCTACTTTATCTTGTCAAAGAAAGTGGAAGTCCCCACCTTACATCCTTCAAATATAGGAACCCCATTCCCCTTTCAAATTACAAGTTGTTAAAGCAAGGGCTACAATGTGCAACAAAATTGGTGCAAACCATGAGCACAATATGGGTTGGGATGAGTATGCAACCCAATTCTCTTACTTTGACCAAACAAAAGAGGATCAACATTGGAAAAGAATTGAAGAGGAAACACGATTTTATCATCAATGGGAAGTCACTATATATACATCCCAAGATATCAAACAAGAATGTAAGAAGCAACATGACGAAGAGGAATAACAAAAAGAATAGCAACATTAAAAGGTACATTTTCCAATGTATTGAGGGGCCTCTTAGGCTCATAACATGTCATCGTAAATAATACATTAGGCATTAGGTAAATATGGAGACATATATGAACTAATATAATAAATGGTTCGTTGGAGTAGGTGCAATCATTTCAGCCATCCTTTCAATTTACAAACACATATGAAGAATGAATATAAAATTTATTGGTTAACCTTCCCAATATGATATCTTTGTTATGTAATTAATTTCAACCATTGAAGATAGTTGAATTTTTATGAACTAACTTCTCTAAAAAATTCATTATTAGTAGCATCTAGAATATCATACTAATTTCAACATTTAACGTTGACAATAGGTGAATATTGTGGCTAATAAACCTTGTATCTTACATCATATCCATTCCAAAAAAGGTACACTGGTTCAAAGCCTTCTTTGTTAAGAAAGAGGAAAATAGGAATTTCTTAATCCATGTATTTATGGACCAATGAATGGGAAACAAAAGCTATGCCATGCCATTAGAAGAGAACTATATTAGAAAAAAATTTATGGTATGAACTTTTGTTATTACACTCTAGGTTACATAGATAGTAAAAGGAAATCAATAAATCCACATGGAGATAGTAGACTCAAGGGCTTCTACATAGTGTGAAAACATAAGTAACTAGTAAGATTTCCAAACATTAAGTTTTAATTCTTCAATGCTAAGAACCATAAATCTAGCAATTCTAAGTGTCACCCCTCATATTGTATGAGGTGGCATTTGTGTTTTTTCTTGTGATCTAGTTGCACAAGATATTTTTTGATTAAATTGATTAATCATTGGACAGATGTAGATACAATTTTATGGGCACACACACTTTCCCTAACATTACCCTGATGATTCCACTAGCTAAATTCTACCAAAGTTTATGCCAATTGTATAAAATATTGCATTGTAGACAAGATTGATTTCCATCTTTCCACTCATATTCATAGCAAGGAGCGCATATTGGAAATGCACACTCATTGCAAGCTACAAAGAGCTCTCAATCTATTGTTAAGCCAACATCATATCTAGATATCTAGCAAACATGGCTATTTATGTATTGTGGAGGTTTAGGCTACAATGATTGAATAAAATATCCACATAAGAACTTGTGAGATAACATAATCCATTATATGAAAAACAGAGCATTGACAATAATTTTTTAAAAGGCGGGAAAGTATCTACTGATAATCCATAGAACATATGATCCAGTATTGTCAAGTAACACCTCTTAAATGACAAATAATGAGAAATAATACCTCACATTTCTTGAAGAGGAATAAAGTGTTCTAATCACAACTGGACATCCAAAACATACTATTTTTTTAACTACAATACATAGGAAGTAGTCAATTTGAATCCATATTTGTTTCACATTTATATATTTAATACATCATATCCCTTTTCTAAATCTCTAAATTAAATTATGCAATATTCATTTCCAAGAGCACCACTCAACTCATGCTAATCTTTGGAAACAACTCTAGCTCCAACAAACACCGAGACAACAAAGTCATATTACAAATATTGAATCCAGTTTGGATGTGATTTGTAATTATTTCAACATATATCTATATGTACTGAAAATGTCCCCTTCTAGTTGTGGACAAAATTTAATGGAAAATACAACCGAGACCTTAGAAAAGAAAAAAAAAAACATAATGGCTCTAATTTTAGAGAAGAAAACAACTCTTGTAATACATGGGAAAAAGTAAAAATTCTCCAACTCCAAAGAAAGGGACAAAACAAATTTCCTTTTACTAAAAAAAAGCTCAGTGAATATATGTCGAGATTTGTATCTTGGTAGGTACTCCAAACCCTAGGCTAGAGGGTTGTGAAGGAGTTGGCACACAAAAGTGGCTTGTGGGCTAAGAACCCAAGCCTGTGGGATTTCCACCCAAGCATGTGGGCGTGAGTTCGAATGGATAATTTTACATGTGATGATTTTGAGTTGATAGAGGACTTCGAGCATAAATGGACGCAATGAAAATCACTTAAATCTGAGTTGTAGAAGTAAAGATATGAATTTTTGAAGTTACGATGTGGGCTTGTGGCACAAAGTACAAGTCTTCCTTGGTTTGTACGGGTGCCCTTTAGGGATAGACGTTGACACATGAGACATGTATAAATAAGAGGTAAGGGAGACCTCATTTCACACATCCAATATGCAATCACGTAAAGGATAATCTCTAAAATGGGCAGTGAAGTCTGAGGCTAAGGAAGACGAGCTTTTGGAAGTGTCTTGGCACTGTTTTTGAGAAAATTTCTTGCTAGAATGAGGCCACATTTCTAAAGTAATAGGATGGGTATTTCTGTGCTATTATATGTGTGATTAGTCTCTATTATGTTCCACAGGTACCTGTTATAGAAACATCGTCTATTAGAGGTTGTTTTGAGGGTCGTGAGGCCTAGTAAGGGTCTTCCTTTCAAGTTGCAACCTCTAAGTAATCATCATTTTATATGGTCATTAAATAATTTTCCAAAATATTGGAAAAATTAATATTATATGTTTAATAACAAATCCACATAAATGATATAACATAAAAGGTAGCAATAACCAAATCATGGCCTCAATTTAGGGAGTTAGAGTTGTTCCATGCTCTCCCTTCCTTGATTCTTGTCGCTATTTTGTCCCTTGATTGCTTTGGAAGTGGCTATTGGTCCTCCCCCTCAAGAATAATGGCATTGTCTAATATGTCATTTTCCTTCTCATCTTGGGGTTGGTAGTATACTTTTCTATGATTGGAGTAGCTAAGAAACCCACTTCAAAGACTCCTTACATATTAAGTCGAACTTACCCAAAAAATCAAAATAATATCTATGATATCCTCCTAGGTAGCCTAAGTCCTCTCCAAATCTTGAACCACTTTGTCTTTAGGGTCCAATAAGTTCCAACAATTTTGAAAAGTTATATCTCCATGGTGCATAAGTGGACTAGGAATGATACCCACTCGTAGAGCTCTGCGAGGTTTGGTCCTCTATGAGGTCCTTCCACCCATCTTTGACTTCCCTCTCCAACTTCTCCTTCACTCTCTTTTCCCTTTCTAAACATTTATTATCGAAATATTTTTCAACCTCCAATGCATCTCCAATAGCTTTAGATGGGTGGTTTGGATGCACAGAGGATGACGTCCATAGATAGTTCCTCCTCTTCCTCTCACCATAAGTTTTCCCTCCATCTATCACCATTCTAATTATGTAAATTAAGATCCTTGGACCTATACGCCGTTACTATACACTTCCTTCACTATGACACTTAATTTTTCACGTCTGCCAACATGCCGAAATTGGTGCCACATTTCCCTCACGACAACATAAGGAAACCAAAAGAAACCAATCGATGAGCTCCATGTATGGGCTAATGCTTCACCCTGCTATATTGTTACCACAATCCAAAATGCCACCAAATCTAAAAATCCCTCAAAAGATATAAAGGTAAATTAGGTATAGAGGAAAAGAAAGATGACATAGATCCCATGACACTAGAAGAATACCAAGAAGAAGTGTACACTCACTATGTAGATAATTATTTCTACAAAAAAACACTTTAATGCCCTTTAAAGGTCCAATGGCTTGTAAATTACTAAAACTCTAGGACCATCCATATTGTTGCTCTCAAAGATCCCTCATCATTTCTCTTGTTAGTCCATAAGCCATAACTTTCATTAGCTATGCATGCAAGGTCAAATTGTGGCATTAAACTAGGTAAGAGGTAGCACTCCTCTCCATCACTCCTTTACTTGTCAAATCTCCTTACCATAACTACCCTCTATCCTAGAGCTAATGTGAGTGTGCAGTTATATGAAGAGGTAAACACAAGACATCCAAGAGCTATCATGTCCCCATATGTGAACAACACATGTGGGTGTATTTTGTCTATTCTTAAAATTAAAAAATAATAAATAAAATTTCATAACAAATATTTAAATGGTCAAAATTAAATATGAGAAGACAAATTTGAAATTGTGATTATTCAAAAGTCACCATCCTTTTATAGTCCTTTTAAATTATAGGATAGTGATTGATAAATTGTTAAAAGAAAAGGATATTATGTTTAGGTTTCATTTAAATCAGATTATATTAGTGCTATATTATATTAGTGCTAAATAAATTCTTAACAAATAAATCTAAATACGAACATCATTTTTTGGGTCTTTTTAATTAGATTATATTAATCTTGGAAAAATTTCTAATTGATAAATCATTAAACTTTTTTTTATCAAAAAGTTTAAATGATTAGATGTTAGGGGTCAAATATGAGATGCTAAGGATTAAAATTGAAGTACTAAGTATTAGGAGCCCAGATCAAAGTATCAAGAATGGGAGATCGATAAAATGTTATATTTAAAAAATTGTTGATAATAAATATTATTAAGAATTAAAGATGAAAAGTTAAGTATGGATGACAAAGGATAATCTATTGATTGTTTCTTGAAGATAAAGTGCATTAGTTGTGAATAGTATACTAAATCCATTATACTAAATTTTGCCATGTAAAATTACAAATATGTATGATTACATTGAATTGGTAGAAGAATTAAGAAAAGAGAGAGAAGATCAACTCAATTATCTATAATTTTGACAACATCTACAAATTTATTGAATTGGTAAAAAAACTAAGAGAAGAGAGAGAATGTCAACTCAATTATCTATAATTTTGACAACAACTACAAATTTTTAGAAAATAAAATGATAGGTTTCGAGAAAATGAAAGATAGAATACGACAAATTGAACACAAAAAACAATCAATGATGGAATCGACAATTTTGATAACTAGCAATGTTTAGGAAAAAAATGACCACCTTATAAATTAAATTCCAAGGAATGAAGGATAAGATGCAAGAAATTGAACACAAAAAATAAGAAAATGTAGGATAGAACACAACAAATTGAACACAAAAAAAAAAAAAAAAAAATGACGGAATCTACAATTTTGACAACAACTAGCAATATTTAGGAAAATAATGACCCCCTTATAAATTAAATTCCAAGGAATGAAGAATAAGAGGCAAGAAAATGAACACAAAAAACAATGAGTGGTTGAAGAAAAATGCACCCTCAGATAAAAGATTAAAAATTAAATAACAAACTAAATAATAATTCAGACCTAAGTAGCACATAAAATAAGTTGATATTAAACCCATAAAAAAAAAGAAATAAATAATCTAATTGAAGTAGACTATGAATGCCACAAGAGGGTCTTGAACTTTATAATTGTTGGTATAAAAGAGAAAAACAATGAGGACACATTAGAAATAATAAAAAAAAGACTAAAAAGTAAATCGCAAATGCAAACAATTTATCTAAAAAACAAAAATGGTAGGAAAAATATTTGAGAATAAACATAAACTCGTCAGTAAGTTGTAATGAAAATAAACTAGATATACTTCATAAATATCCAAACCTAAAAGATAAAAATTCTTTATAAATAAAGATCGCATTCTAGAAAACCAAGCTAATCAATATTTATTTATTTTAATTAAATATTAAATTTATTATTATTTTATTACTTTGTTATTATTACATATAAAACATTTCGGCTAATTATTATTTGTGCAGGACGAAACAATGAAATAAAATAAATATTATAATTTTTAATATAAAATACATTTTAATATATATAATAAAAATAATTTTCATTTTAATAATAAATATAACAAATTATTACCGGTTAAAATATTTTATTAATATTTTTAATGTAATAAAAATGTAAGTTTAAATTTTTTTTATTATTTTAAAAATAAAGCTAGAAAATAATATTTAAATTTATTAATTGAATTTATATTAAGTAATTAAGAGAAATTATTGTTATCCGTTTTATTTTTACATTTCCTAAGTAATGTGATAAGAATTGTTGTAACATAAAATATCAATATTATGATTAAGAATATGTTTTTTCCTTGGAAGTTACATATTCAAAATCAGAAAAATAAAATATGTATATCTTAAAAAAACTTTGGGTTAATCTTAAAATTAGATAATAATAATAATAATAATTTTAATAATAATAATAATAATTTTAATGAAAAATAAAAGTGTTAGTTTAGAAGTATATAAAAAAAAACATATCTTAACGTTAAAATGGATATACAAAACTCCATTTTATTTTTATACGTGAAAACATTGTTTTGTCTTCGTAATAAGTTTCGCAATTTTGACGTATAGTTTACGATAAATGAAACTGTTTGTTTTGTTTTGTTTTACTGCATTTTCAGTCAGCGCAGGAGGATAAGCTGTCAATGTAAGCGGAATTACAGACAACAAATATACTGTGTTGGCACGGGTAAGTCGAAGGAAAAAAATAAAATTAACCAACAGCAATCTGATACAAAATACACAATGATGATTCTAGAACAAAGCATGAATATCTGAAATGAAAGGTTTTACAGGACGTTGAAGAGAGAGTTGTTAATTTGCCATTTGGTACAGGAAGTCAACCTCTATTACCATCTGCTTTACGGTACTGGAAGTCTTAGAATATAAAAAAAGATTTATCCAACAGCAATCTGGTAGTCCGACAAAGTGGGGAAAGCTGTATAGTGTATAAACTAAACAAAGATGGTTCTGAAGCAATGCAGCATGAATCCGTGCAAGGAAAGGTTTATAAGAGGTTTAACAGAGGGTAGTTAATTTCCGACGTTGAACAGAGAGGGTAGTTAGGTTTGAATCTTCGTTTCGTAATTTTCCATCTACTTAATCCCAGGTGAAAGCGAGGGATGCGGTACTTCAGCGTAAAAACAAAAATTAAAAAAAATGATCCTATGGTTCTTTTAGAAAAGCATCGTTATTTAATTGTTATTTAGTTTAGTATGATAGAGAGTTTATTAGGATAGAGATGTTGTAATGTAAATATTTTGATTGGTTAAAATAAAAATAAGTTGTGTGAAAAATATAGTAATAAAAATAAAAAAAATTAAGTTATTATTTTTATTATTTTTTGTTGCTTAGTTAAAGTAAATTTTACTTGGTCAATTTAAGGGTTTTTTCGAACTCCAAGTTTATGAGAACCCATGGTATTATTCAATAATATTCATGTGTTCATAAATGGCTTTGCCTCTCAGCTTTTTCATGTAGAACAGTGACTCAAACAAGGTTTTCCATTATCCATTATTCCTTCCAAATCATTGCGATGACATGTGTCTTCCATTTCCATTATATCTAACCCTTCTATTTCCATGGTGTCGTCCTCCTCTATCAACATTACATCCTCCATCTACTTTGGGTTGTCTACCTCAAGGATTTTTCGTGGGAGGGACTCAAGACTGACTTTATTTGGTATTCCCAAGGATTTATTGCCTTTGTTGTGTAAAGGTACTTTTGGAGGGATGCCTTTCTCTGCAGCCTCTAACCCTTTCGATAAATCAACTAGGACATAAAAGTTATTACTTGTAGTCATTGGGCAGCATTAGATGTGTTGGTATTTTGGTATGGCACCTATGTTTAGGTATTTTCATGAAACCATTTCAATCATTTTCCTATATTTCTCTTGTGTCCTTTCTGGGCTCATTAAGAGGGTAGTCATGGAATAGGTGCCCATGAACATGGCATCTCCTGCATCTAAAGGGAATGTGCTCATAATCAAGGGTTTTTTTCTTTTTCCTCTAATTCCAAGGCAATTGCCTGTGGGAGGGTGTCAGAAATGTTCATATCTACACGAATATGTGCATAAGAGGTATGCATACCATGTTTTGTTTGGTCCAATAGGTGCAGAAATTCTCCCATCTTGTTTCCAATCTCCTCCAACGTCTCGGGATCCCAACCTTCATGAAGAAGGGAATACATGCAAATCCAAAACAGATTCCATTAGAAGTCTTATTTGTTAGGGTTGAAGCATTTCACCCAGTGACCCATATACAACCTAGCCAAGTTGAAGAAGAAGGGGATCTGCTCCAACACAACATTTAGGTTTTCTATTATGGAGAACATTATAGTGAAAATTCCTTTTGATCCTAGTTTTACCTCATAGTGAGCCTTTGCTTCCATCTTACAATGATCCAGTGGAGGGAGCATTTTTCCATTAGCCATATCCCTATAAATTTGCATGTCAATGCATGATCCTGTATGTGTTGGATTCTTGCATTCAACCTGGCTGGGAGGATGTGAATCCATGGGAGTGTTGTCGACTTAGTGATGCAAGTGCTCATGATTTGTTGAGTTAGAGCATCCTTAGTTATTTATTTGAGGTTTTTTACAAACCTTTACTTGATGGCCTTTATAGAATTTGAATTTCCAGTGTAAGGACCAACCAACGTGAATGGGCTTGAGCCGTGGTTTGAGGGATCTAGGCCCCCTCCCCCAGGAACACCACTCATTGATACTTACTTAGAAAGAAGGAAACAAAGGAAGACAGGGTGGGCTAGACAAGAAATGAACTAGTTTGTAAGTGAAATGAACATAAACCTTAAGAATAGTTGCATCCAAAGCGGCGATCATATATAAAACTTACCATATTTAAAGAATTGGTTGTATTTATTTATATTAGTTAAAATTACTCTTTATAATTAATGTGATAATAATCTACTTTAAAAAAATATCTTTAAAGACCGAAAAAACCTTAAAAAAAAATTAGTACAAAAATAATGTAATAGTGTTGATGAACTAAATTATAGTTAGTATTCCACATTGATTAGAAAGTATACCCATCTGTTATGAATAATGATAAGACTTATGATATTTAATGGATTTTGTGCATTTATTTGTGTTGGTTGAAGGTATAATTAGTAGTGATAATTAAATTGTTTCTAATATTATAATGTATTTAAATTAATATTAAATCTAAATGTTCATATAAATATTTTAAAAATAAATTAAACAATAAAAAAATTAAATAATATAATTTATTTTATAAATAAGATAAATATAAAGATACTTAACATATAAATATACTCAACCTTCCACATCCTTATACTCAAGCTTCCACATCCAAAAGTATGTATATCCATTTAACTGGAATACTTATTAGATTTCTAATATTTAAAGGCTTTTATGGTATTTATATGTGGGTTCGAAGCATTATTTAAATTGATGTAGGTTAATTTGTTTATGATATTGTAATTTTTTTGAATGAACAATATTTTTGATAAACAATTTTAGATATAAATGTTTATGTAAAAATTTTTGGAATTTTTTATTAAAAATAAAATTGGGAAAAGTTTTGTTTTTTTTTTAATACTAAAAACAATGAGATAAATGTAAAGATATTGAAGTTTACATTTAAAAATAAGTATATCTATTTACTATGAATAATTTTTTTCCAAATAACTAGCAATTACACCATATGTTGCAAAGGAAACGTTGTAATGCAGTAGCATAGGAACCAATAGCATAGAAGAAAGAAGATGTGACCAAAGTACTCTATAGGGAGATGGGTGATAGGAGCACCCTACCTACCTAAGTAAATTAGCAAGAAATGTTTCATTAATATAGGTAATAGTGTCCCACTTAACAAGAGATGGACCATAATATTGTATTGATGCATCGTTGATGTTATCATGCTTGAGGAGTCTTTATTTGCAATATGCATCTATCAATGTTGAAGTGACTGGAGATGATATGGACAAAATTGGCGGTCATGGTCGTGGTCATTGGTGAAGGGAGTTCGGGAGGTTCAAAGAACTCTGAATATTATAGAAACTAAAAACTAACATCTAAAATTATTTCCACAGTTAACCAAAACTATATTAGATATTTAGGAACCATAGACACTAACTGCAGGGGATTGAGAAAATTATGTTGAAATTGACAAAAAGAAATTCTCAAAATTCAAGGAATTTGAACTGAATGAATGAAAAGGAGCTAATGTTTCAAACAAAAGAGATGAAGGTAGAAGGTCAAGGAATAAAAACCATTTTAAACAACCCAACACCAACACTCTAGTAGGACATAACACAAAAAAATCCATTTACAACTATTCAAATTATGTGTGTTTTAGTTATTTAATAGTGAATATCTAATACTCATTGACATATGCTGGGAAAATTCTATGTGGATCTTGCAATAGTTAATTTCTTACAATTGAAAGTGGATGAGGTCCTAGGAAATAACGATAATAACATCTATAAAATTTTGAACCATATATATTAAACTCTTCACTTGATCTTAGAGTCATTTTGCATCTATATTCTATTGTAGAAAAGTAAAAGTATTGCTCTAGAAGAATAAAAATAGTGAAAACTATTGAATGTTCATCCCATTAACACTAGCATTTGAAGAATAAAAACAAGACAAACTATTAGGTGTTCAGTCTATATTAACACTCACTTTTGGATTTTTCAAAAGAGATACACTAGAGAATTGTTAGGTGCCTATAATACTAGTGATTCCCCCAATACTATTGTCATTGTATCCCTTATTGTTATTGTTGTGCCCCTATTGTCCCCATATTGTTATTATTCTACCCCATAGAATCCCACTATTGTTATTTTTGTGACTTTATATTATTATTGTTAGGTCGGCTTGGTTATATTGTGTCCCCTTAGACTCTTATATATAGAAAGGAGGTTTTGTCATTTGAATCATCCAAGAATTGTTCATTTTTGTAATGTAAAGAAGGTTTCCCCCTTGAAGAGGCTAAATTATAAGGTGTTGATCTATCTTTTTATCTTTCTATGAGCTGGTTTCCTAACATTTGGTATTAGAGCTTTGGATTCTAGGGTTTCGCTACTCCAAATAGGTCATCGTGGAATTTTTGCTATTACTTTTTTCTGTAATGTTTCAGAAGCGAAAAAAAAAACCATTTGAGATGCAATCGCGCTGAACCTCAAGTACGAATTTAAAAGCTTGTCTCACTAAATTTTCGGAGATATGATGTGAGGAAGTTAGGGTTTTTGCAAGCTCCAGAATTTAACCTAAAATAGGTCATCGTGGGATTTTCGCTACGAAGTTTCAGAAGCTAAAACAAAAACTCTTGAGAAGAAATCGGTCTGAACCTTGGCTTCGAATTTCGGATCCTATCTCGCTATATTTGCGAAGATATAGTCTAAGGAAGTTAGGGTTTTTGTAGACCCCCGAATTACATTCCAAACAGGTGACCGTGGAACAATCATCATAACTGTCTCTCTGAGCATCAAATTGAAATTTCATAAGAAGTTACAAAAAGAGGATGGACTATAGTTTCTTGTATATAAATTTTATATCCAAAGGTCAAAACAGTGACACGTGGCACTTCATACAAGTTTGCTCTTCTGAGAAGGTATATAATCAGGTCATCTTGGGAGATTGTGCATAAATATTTCTTAGAGAATCCAATTTAGATCAGACTCGTGGCATTGGAAAGAGGACACAGAGGGATACGGAAGGTCGCAATTTCAAAACTAGAAGAGCTGAAATTACAGAAATACATCACATTCAATATCAGGCTCCTACAAAGTGAAAAAAGGTGTGTAGTTGTTTTTTTCAATTTTTGCATAAGCTTGGTTTGAAGGAATTCAAAGGGCATAGTGAAGCATTATTAATGGTAATTGATGCCCCGAAGAAAGAAAATGGAAACACCTAGTAAGCAACTTGAAAGCTCTAGCATGACTCATGAAGAAGAGGAAGAAATGCAACATGATATATCAAAATTACAAGACCAAGCACAACGAATGTCACTCGCACAAAAGTAACAAAATCTAAGATGGATGATTTAAAGAAAGATGTAGAAGCTAAGATGGATGGTTTAAAGAAAGGCATGGAAGCTAAGATGGATGGTTTAAAGAAAGGTGTAGAAGCTAAGATGAATGGCGTGGAAGCTAAGATGGATGGTTTAAAGAAAGATGTAGAAGCTAAGATGAATGGCGTGGAAGCTAAGATGGACGACGTGGAAGCTAAGATGGATGGCATGAAAACTAAGATGGATGATTTGAAGACAGATTTGAAAACAAATTTGAAGACAGGCATGGAAGATTTGAAGACAAATTTGACAATGTTTCTACAAGAAATGCTTACTAATGGTGAAAGGGTAGTAAAGGAAACTCATGATGAGAACAAAATAAGTGTTAATCATAATTTCATAGACTCTAACATTGGATTGAAGAACCACCATGTTCCAAAGATCGATATGAGGAAGTTTAATGGCAAGGATCCCGAAACATGGATACTACAAATGGAACAATTTTTCGATCTCCATAATGTGCAAAACACACAAAAGTTATGCATTGCAACTTTGTATTTGGAACCAAATCAGTTTGTATGGTATCGATGGCTTTGCTCTCATAAACAAATTGTCGCTTGGGCTATTTTTACGGATGAAGTAATAGCATATTATGAGGATACAAAAAGCAACACTTTTTTTAGCCAATTGATAAATCTCAAACAAAAGGGTTCAATGATGGAGCACATTGAGGACTTCCAAAAATTGAGTATAAGGGTAAAAGATATTCCGAAGGAGCATAAGATTGATATGTTCATAGGGACTTTAAAAGATAACATCCAACATGAGGTTCGCCTTTGGGAACCAGATTCATTGGAGAAGGCATTCAAGTTGGCAAGAAAAATGGAAAGCAAAATTATGGCAACAAGGAAGCCTACCACTCACAATCATAAAGATGGAAGTGTTGCTACCCCTAGCCATCCACAACCTACAAGGTTGACACCACAACAATTGGAAGAAAAAAGAGCAAAAGGGCTTTGTTACAGCTGTGATAGCAAATACACTAAAGGTCATAAATGTGTCGAGAAGAAATTATTTTACATAGATTGTGAAGATGAGGAAGAAAAGGAACAAGAAACGTCAAAAGAAGAGGATATACACCAAGAAAAAACCCTAGAAAAAGAAGAAATAAATCCGACCATATCTTGTAATGCATTGGCTGGAATCACCACTCCTCAAACTATCAAGATAGAGGGGCATATCAAGAAGAAAAATGTAATAGTGTTGATTGACTCAGGAAGTACCCATAATTCTATTTATTATAAGACAGCCAAAGAATTGAATTGCTTCCTATATCCAGCACCAGCGTGTCAAGTGATGGTTTCACGTGGAGGAACCATAAATTTCTCAAGAAAGTGCCATAATATCAAGCTATCCATGGGAGAATATGTATTGAACAACCCGATGATTTCCATTCCAGTGGGTGGTGTTGATGTTGTACTAGGAGTCCAATGGCTACAATCCTTGGGTACAATATCTTTTAATTTTCAAGAACTTTTCATGAAATTCTCTTCAGAAGGAAAGGAAATTGAATTAAGGGGTATCACAGGGAAACCTAGAAAGATAATCAGCTCTAATGGAATGAAAAATCTTCTAAAGAAATAACAACGAGGCACAATTGCACAATTATGTTCACTAAAGGTTCCCACGTCGAAATCATCCATTTCTCTAGATCTCCAAAAAGCCTTGGACAATCATTCCAAGGTATTTGAGACTCCCAAAGGCCTCCCACCTATTCATGATCATGATCATGCTATCAATTTGATTCCAGGAAGTGTTCCTCCAAACATCAGGCCTTACAGATATCCCTATGTCCAAAAGAGTGAGATTGAACGTATCGTTGCATAAATGCTAGAGGATGGTATAATTCAACCTAGTCAAAGTTCTTTCTCTGCTACAGTAGTATTGGTTCACAAGAAGGATGGATCATGGCGCATGTGTCTAGATTATAGGGAGCTCAACAAGCTCACTATTAAAGATAAAGTTCCCATTCCTGTCATTGATGAATTATTGGATGAATTGCATGGATCAATTTACTTCACCAAGTTGGAACTTCGTTCAGGATATCATCAAATCAGAATGAAGATTGAAGACATTCCAAAAACATCATTTAGAACTCATGAGGGTCATTATGAATTTTTTGTCATGCCTTTTGGCCTTACTAATGCACCTTCTACATTTCAAGGTTTGATGAATTCCATTTTCAAACCCTTCCTTAGAAAATTTGTGTTAGTATTTTTTGATGATATACTAATCTACAACAATTCTTGGAAGGATCATGTCCAACATGTTGACATGGTGCTCAAACTATTGGAGGAGAAATAATTATATGCAAAAATGTCCAAATGTTTCTTTGGAGTACAAGAGGTGGAATATCTGGGTCATATTGTATCTCATGAAGGTGTTAAGGTAGACCCCAGCAAATTAAAGCCATTAAGGAATGGAAAATCCCCACATCCATAAAGAATCTATGAGGATTTCTCAGGTTGACAAGGTATTATCGCAAGTTTGTTAAGAATTATGGGAGAATAGAAGCACCTCTAACAAAATTATTGAGGAAAGATTCATTCTCATGGACTCCAGAAGCAACGAAGGCCTTTGAACATCTTAAAGAGGCAATGTGCCAAGCACCAGTCTTAGCTACACCGGACTTCACAAAAACCTTTATTATGGAATGTGATGCCTCAGGAAATGGAATTGGTGCTATTTTAATGCAAGAACAAAGACCCATTGCTTTCGAAAGTCATCCAATCAAAGGAAAGTATTTACACAAGGCTATTTATGAGAAGAAAATGTTGGGAATACTACATGCACTTAAGAAATGGCGACCCTACCTAAGAGGAAGACACTTCAAGGTAAAAACAGATCATGATAGTCTTAAATACTTTTTGCAACAAACATTATCATCAGAAGAGCAGCAAAAATGGGTCACAAAGATGTTAGGCTATGACTTTAAAATCATCTACAAAATAGGGAAGCAAAATGTTGTGGATGATGCACTCTCAAGAAAGGATGAAGATGTGGAAGCATTTATTTGCACCATTTCTATTAGCCAACCAGATTGGATAAACGAAGCAAGGGATGAATGGAAGAATGACGAGGAAGTGTGGGCACCCATTTAAAAGATACAACAAGATCCCAGTACATCTGATACATTTAGCTAGAAAAATGATTCGTTATGGCACAAGGATCGATTATACCTATGTAAGAATTCCCAACTCAAAAAAAAGATTCTTAGGGAATTGCACACCTCTCCCTTTGGAGGGCACTTAGGATTTCTAAAAAGCTACCACAGGGTTAAGAAGGATTTTTTTTGGGATGGCCTTAAATCAGATATTTAAAAGTTTGTGGTGGAATGTTTGGTTTGCCAACAAAATAAAGTTGAAACAATTAATACCCCAGGACTATTACAACCCTTATCCATTCCAATCCAACGTTGGGACGAGGTTTCAATGGATTTTATCACAGGTTTACCCAAGTCTGAAGGAAAGAGTGTTATCATGGTGGTAGTTGACAGACTTACCAAGTATGCACACTTTTGTGCATTATCTCATCCATTTAAAGTGAGTACAGTATCTACTGCATTTATGGAAACAATTCAAAAGCTACATGGAAACCCAAAGATTATTGTAAGCGACAGAGATCCCATTTTCACTGGAAATTTTTGGACAGAATTATTTTCTTGTCTTAGGACTCAGTTAGCTCATAGCTCATCTTATCATCCTCAATCTGATGGGAAAATTGAGATAGTAAACAAATGTTTGGAAGGATATATTCGTTGCTTTGTATCTGATAAACAGACATAATGGGCCAAATAGTTTCCTCTGGCTGAATGTTGGTATAACACTTCCTTCCATACTGCAACAAAAATGACCCCATTTATGGCACTTTATGGATATCATCCACCATCCATCACATCATATTTAAGAGAAAATTCTAAGGTTCAAGCAGTGGAAGATCACATCGAGCATCAACAACAAGTTCTCCAACTCTTAAAGGATAACCTTAACTTGGCGCAGAATAGAATGAAACAATAGGCAGATCAACATCGCAACAAAAGAAGTTTTGATGTAGTTGATTGGGTATTCCTACGACTACAACCGTATAAACAAACGTCCCTCAAGCAAGCTAAGAAGGATAATAAATTATCACCAAAGTATTATGGTCCGTACAAGGCGTTGCAAAAGATAGGTACTATGGCATACAAATTGGAACTTCCTGTAGCTTCCCAAGTGCACCCAGTTTTCCATGTTTCATGCTTAAAGAAGGTTATATGTGACAAGATTCCAGGTCAAACAATATTTCTAGAACCCTATGAGGAAGGAAAAATCATATTGGAACCTGAAGCAGTGAAAGAAACAAGAACTTGACAGCTATGATATCGATCAATTTTAGAGTATCTCATCAAGTGGAATAACTTACCCGTTGAAGATTCCACATGGGAGGATGACAATTTTATACAGAAGGAACCAAAACTACTCAGGCGTTAAGGACAACACTTTTTTGAAGGAGAGGGGCATGTTAGGTCCCTATAATACTAGTGATTCCCCCATTAATATTGTCATTGTATCCCTTATTATTATTGTTGTGCCCCTATTGTCCCCATATTGTTATTGTTGTGCCCCATAGAATCCCACTATTGTTATTTTTGTGCCTTTATATTATTATTGTTAGGTCAGCTTGGTTATATTGTGTCCCCTTAGACTCCTATATATAGAAAGGAGGTTTTGTCATTTGAATCATCCAAGAATTGTTCATTTGTGTAATGTAAAGGAGGTTTCCCCCTCAAAGAGGCTGAATTCTAAGGTGTTGATCTATCTTTTTGTCTTTTTGTGAGCTAGTTTCCTAACAAGAATAGAAAACCTATATCACAATTCGGTTTGTCAAATAGGGGGCAGTAAAACATCATATCCCTAAATGGCCAGTACATACAAATGAAACATGAAAATAATAGACAAGCCATGGGATTACTTGGCTCATAATCAATGTTCCTTCCCAACCGAAAAATATCTTGGCCCTCTAGTGCACTTCTTTCCAAAGGTTATATATAGACAATGCCAAAATAAAGAAGATATCAAACATTATAAAGTTAATATTAACACTGCCAGAAGACTCTGTATAAATTTATTGCATATTCAAACACCCTCATCATTGATTGCACATTTAAACACCCTCATCATAAATATTCACAATATGGACATTTAAAGAATATGTAAATATTAATACAATGTCCTTAAAAAAACACAAAACATTCTAACACCATTATTATAAATCATGACACAAACATTTTACAACAAATAAAAATATACTCTAGGATACAATCTGGACAACCTAAAAAATTATTAAGAAAAAGTGTCACTAAAGTAAATATACTAAACAAAAAAAATATACTACTATTTATTTCACAAGAATTTTCAGCATCCAAAATTTTAAACTGTAATACGGGGAAAAAATACATAATACTATTCATTTGTAATCTCGCCATTAGAATAATCTCTCCAAGAAAAACCGAGTAAAACATTATTGAATATGCCAAAACATCTTATTTATTTGCTGACATCCTAAACATCAAAATCATTCTTGAAGATGCGAGAACATTTTTCATCAGTATGATTCTACATGGCTGCAGAAACTTGTGCCTGCATAGAATGTTTTCGACCCCACTTCCTCCTTGATTCATAAGAGTTGCAAAGGCAACAATAAAGACTATATAAACAAAAGAATACACAAAACAATGCATCCAAAAAAATCAGAAGAGAATGCTATAAAAGAACTTGATTGTACTTAGCAAGTGACTCAGACCTACAAGGAGCAGTTGTCTTGATTTTGCCTTGAATATATAGACAATAAGCCTTGTAAATGAGAAGTGAATTTAATTACCTTAGAAGTTTCACATGAAAATATGGACACGTCTTGAACTTACTATACTCTCTAAACTTTAAAGCAACCAAATACTAGAAAATGAACATTATCGTGGACAAGCCCACTGCCAGATCTACAATAAACGTGTCTTTGATTAAACTACTATATACACACAATAAGAGAACTATTAAAAATTTCATTCAATCTCACATACCACCTAAAAGTTGCAAGAACAAGGAGGAAAAGAAACATATTTAGAAGAAAGAGCACTAAATGAATACATGTGATGGCTTGTCATCACTCCCCATTCAACATGTTTGGACATTTTCATTGCTTCAATACTTTCAGTGACATAACCAATTTGGTTCACCTGCAATAGGTTGCAAAAAACGTAATAGACATTATATGTCACATCATAACCAATATACAGAATAAGAGTCAATCTATTTTGGGTCAATAAATTTACCTTCAGTAAAAGAGTATTCCAATATTTTGCATTGATAGCCTTTCCAACATGCTACAACAGTGCATGTGCATATGCCAATGACAATTTGAACAAATATGGAAAAAAGAAGATGGCGATGATTTATGTCTGCACCAAAAATTGATTCCAACCAAAAACATGCAACTCCAAGTATAGATCTGAAAATTGCGCTGGGCCAATAAAATTGTCAATGATTAAATTCCAGTGAAGTGTCAAAGTAAATAACTTCGGATTTGTCACCAATAGATCATTTCCAATAATTTTGCACCTTCTCTCCAATTGCCCCCGTAAATTGTGCATAGTGAGCCCAATCATATTAATAAAATAGGTCTTTTATAGATACAATTAGACAATCCTCAATAAATGATTCATAAAGATTGATCAGCTCAAACCCTAATATCTTTTGGATACCATTATTATTATGTAGGGTCCCAATTTCAAGGAAATAAGACAATTATATCAAAATAAATAACATAATTTCATATTGCTATTAAAATTATGCAATAGAATGAAATTATTTACACACAAAAATAGTTACAAAATCTATGCAACCTCAAAAATTTAGTTTTACTCAAAATGTGGCTATTCGAATTAGGGATATTGCTTTTACTTACTACATAGGATGGTTGGACAAAACATTTTCTCGCTCCTCATTTATCTTAGTCTAGTCATGCAACAATGAGAGCACTCTAAAATGCATGGTTGGAATGCTACTAAATTACAAACCCTATGATGAAAAGCTCGAATATCAACACTAGGTACTACTGTGTGGCCCATCAGTAAGGGTTACTGTTAATACTATAATTCACACTCTGATTAGTACTCTATGATGGCCAGATAGACCATGTTAACAAACACACGTCAAGATGGATCACTATAGAATGGGTCCAAAAGTTTTGGGTTTTAAAGTGAATAACATACCAAACTTAGGATTGCATGCTAGTGGCAAATATATCCCCAATTCCACTCATGGTAGGATTATCTATTTTTTCATGAAAAAGTTTACTAGGTTGCAGACAATAATGAATTTTTGTTTTCTTCTAATTAAGGCCTCTTTTGTTTTTAAGGGAAGAAGGGTAAAGCTCGATACTAGTCCAGGTCCTTCATCATCCATTAAAATTATCTTTTTTAATGTAACAGAAGTCCATAATAGTCAATGCAAATCTTAATACTAGAGAAAGTCGCAACAACATGAGTCTTCACCATTTATAACTAATCAACATTGCTCCCAATAAAAAGTCAACAATAAAAAAGAATAAAACTTAAAATAATGTGAACCTTTCCAGTATACCCTTCTTTCTCAATGGAAATCTTGAATAACTCGAGGCCTTCTTGATTCTACTGCATTTCAATGAGATGCCATTCAATACAATAACTATTACAAAAGAATGTAACATAGTTTCAAACTCACTCTTAATTTCGACGAAGTTCCTGAATGTTTGTAGAAAATCCTTCTTTGTCTCCAACATTTGTTGCATCTTGGCCATACTTTTTTTCTTAATTACAACCCGCATGATCCACAAAAAGTTGAGAAAACTTACAAAAAAATGGCAATACAGAAAAATATTTAAGGCGGAAAAGAGGAAGTAGATTATGGACATGTTCTCCATAAATTTAGGTACCAAATATAACAGAAGTGGGTAAGATCATTGATGATTATTTATTTATTAATTATAAAGAGAAATCGTGTTTTCCCACACTATTCAATGGAAGTTTGCATTCAAAAATTTTATTCTTAGTACATTGCTCTATGAATTTTACTTGAAAATCACTAAAATAAAACATTTCAGGCTTTACAATTTGGTTCTAGCACAAACATTGATAATCGTAAGAGGTGGCATGGAGTCTTTAGTGATAATCCTATTCAGCAAAACTATCACCCTAGGTATGGATAGGTTGGACTCCATTCACATTGGGAGACTAAGATTTAGTGTAAATCCAAGGGCCTTGGTGTGCATAGAGAAGGATGAACCTAGACCTTGGTTTGGGGAGGGGGGGTGACTAATACATCCTAACGAAATGAGGCTGGGTCTATGTGAGAAGAGGAGGATGAAACCAGACCTTAGGCGGGTGACTCATCCATCCTAACCAAGTGAGGTTGGGTCTACGGTGGTGATCAGTTAGAATCCTAGTTTTAAAAACTCTATATTCCATAAAAGTGACCAGGAATATCAAATATGAGGACACTTCAGTGATATGGACATAGTTTTGTTCACAAACTAGCTAATTTACAACTCATAATTCTCCTGCATTTCAATGAGATAACATTTAATACAACAACTATTACAAAAGAACATAACATAGTTCAAACTCACTCTTAATTTTATTGAATTACCTGAATGTATGGAGAAAAGCCTCTATCTCCAACATTTGTTGCATGTTGACTATACTTTTTCTTAATTACAACCTACATGATCCACAAAACGTTGGGAAAATTTACAAAAATATGCCAATAGAGAAAAATATTTAAGGGAGAAAAGTGGAAGAATATTATGCATGTGTTCTCCATAAATTTAGTGCTCAAACATCTTTTATCAAACAAATAAGAACAACAAAATATTGGCGAGGTTCTGAAGGAGCATAGGCATGCCTTCAAATGGTGGTAAAATTCTTAATACATCTGCATGGCCTTTCTAAGTGAAGAAGCTCTAGCAGGTAGAATCATAAACTCCTACATTATATGAACATCTAGATTAAACTCAGTGATAAATTTAAATATCTACTATCTATTCTCAAAAGTGGATTTCTAAACATCTGATCACACTTGAAAGTTATGATTATATTACATGCATGGCTGGATAAAATCCAATAAAACCTAGAAATAAAATAGTTTTGTAATTTTAAATTAAAATAATAAATCCCATGTAAATAAAAGAGATATACCTACATTGCCAATTTATTTCATGCATTTGAACCTCCATTGATGACATTGAAAGCAGGTACTGACATGACCAAGGTTTTGTTAACAACAAGGTTTGTAATATGTTGCATTGTATTATTATAAGGTTAGTACTTCCCAATGACATTATTGTTTGTATTCTCAATATTACTATACGTAAGAAGCATCCCAAAGATACTATAAACAAGAAACACACCATTAAAACCATGCAAAAAATCCTCCATATAAGGAATAATACCTTCAAAAAGATTGGAAGCACATAAAAAATTCAACTATAACATTAGAAACATTTTAGAATTAATTCAAAAGATTCAATTTAACCTTCCATTGAAATTCAATTTAACCTTCCAACCATTAGCCGTAGGAGTATAATTATGCTAAGCAATGTATTAGAATTCTATGTTTTTATCTTTTCGGGCGTTGGGGAATGGGTGCATTCATTGGATAGTTGTCCCTCTTTGGATTTTCAGTTTGAGCTACCATGTTAACTCCATCCTCTGATTCTAATGCTGGAGAAAATTTTAATATGAGCTTCTACTGTAAAAAGGTTAGACAAAGGAAATGTCGACCCTTCTCCCATAAGGGATCAACCTTATAGAGGAACAAAGTTTACAATAGAATAATGCATAGGACTCAAAATTGGAGACACTAAAGCTTGAGCATTAAAACATGTTAGATTTGACTCAAGAGGGTGAATTCACAACTAGAGATAGCAAAATTGGTGATCTTATTTCATGAACCAAGGGAACTAATCTAGTTTAAGTATCTCTCAAGTCTATTGCATCTTGGCCAACATATTTTTTAGATTAAAGTTTACCATCACAAACCTCATAGAAATTTATGGTGTAAACCTCTTGACAGAGAGAACAAACATTGCAAAAGAGCCACTACATTAGATCTTTATTTGAAAATTCCTCTTTGTTTGCTAGCAATGATCCAAGTCTAACGTATTAGATTCACACAATGATAAAGAATTAGAAGTGACTATCCATTTTTGTCCATAGAACTATAAATCATGTAAATTTGAATATACAAAACATAAACGCAAACCATATACAAGCAATATTCCATGTTACGGTGTGGTTCAACATCGGTAATGCAATTTGTCCCAAAATAGATTACTAACTCACTACAGAGAATTCAGCAAGGTGATTGTAATGAGAAAGCAAAATTAATTTGGGATCAACATGCTTTAACATTGTAATTTTGAACCAAAGCTTATGTACAATTGAATTTTTTTTTTTAATTCGGTTAATGTGAATAAACATTTGTTGAAAAATTCCACACGTTGCTTAAAAAACTGAATTCATTATGTTAAAATTTGTTATTGTGAATAAAATTTTGTAAAAAATTCACTTCAAAGGATTACCTACTTTGAAACAAGAAACTAATAGTTGAATCCCTTTATCCTTGTTATATATGTTTTTTATGTTATATTTTTCTTTCATTATTTAATTATATTGTAACTTTTATTTCTATTTACAAATGAAAAAGTTCATAAATCCATATAAACTTTAACATTACATATCATAAATCCATAAAATATTGAACACTACATATTCCTTGCCAGAGAACAAATGTGTCTTTCCAGTAAGAAATTTAGCAAACTTTTGTTAAGGTCCAAGAAAGCCTAGTATATTTACCATAATTTTCAATAATAAAAAAATACCAGAATGTTTGGAAGAAGTGCAAGACATCAATTTTCCATAAAAAGAGATGACAATGTTTGGAATGAGTGCAAGACATCAATACAAGGAAAACAAGAGAATTTTGAAATCAAATAATCATAAATGCAAAGCATAACTTAACTAGGAAAGCTATGATCAAATCAGGAAACTCAAAGAAGGACCATTCCCACGCACATTATAGTGTCTTACCAGTAAGAATCTAGCATAAGTTTTGGTTAAAATGAATAACATATATTTTTCCATCAAGAGAGAGTTTAGATAAAAGTGTCTTATCAATAAGAATTTAGCATCACTTTTGGTTAAAATAAATCAAGTGCATTTTTCCATTAAGAGACAAGACAATTTAGACAAAAGGCATGATTTTTCGAAGCCTCAAAATGGTCTCCCATCATGATCAAAGAAGTTCAAACTAAATTGAAACCCTAGAAATGGTGACAGTGAGAGGGAAAGAATGCGCTATAAAATTCATATATCTTACATATCTCGAAAAGGATACTCATAACAATTATAACCTTTTATTAACTAAATAAGGTTTCACAACTATTATGACCTTTAATTGAATTAAATGTATTTGAAAACAATGGTACCATTATTATACTGCAGTGACCAAATTTCAAGGAAATAAGACAATTATATCGAAATAAATATCATACTTTCGTATTGCTATTAAAATTATGCAATAGACTGAAATTATTTACATGCAAAAATAGTTATAGAATCTGTGCAACCTCAAGAATTTAGATTTATTCAAAATGTGGCTATTAAAATTAGATCCTCTCGTGACATCTTGGATACAGTTAAAACTTGAGACTATATTGATATTTGTCTCCTTTCTCCACAAGATCCATAGTCCGGGAGAATCATCCTTAGGAGTTAGACGCATCTCTATTCTTTGTAGGAGAGTAGATATACACAATGACAGATTATTATTTTAATCAATGTGGGGTTAAGATGATTAGGATATTTCTTTTACTTATTGCATAGGATGGTTGGACAAGACATTTTCTTGCTCATCATTTATCTTAGTCCAGTCATGCAACATTGGGAGCACTATATAAAAAATGCTTGTAATGCTACTAAATTACAAATCCTATGATGCAAAGCTCAAAGCTCAACACTAGGCACTACTATGTGGCCATCAGTAAGGATTGTTGGAAATACTATAATTCACACTCTGATTCACATTGCAGGATGGTGAGATAGACCATGTTAACAAACCACACATTAAGATGGATCACTATAGAATCACTGCAAAATTTATAGGTTTAAAAGTGAATAACGCACCAAAATCGAGATTGATCACTAGTGGCAAATATATCCCCAATTCCACTCAGAGTAGGATTATCTAATTTGTCATGAAGAAGTTAACTAGGTTGTAGAAGGTAATGAATTGATGTGTTCTTCTAATTAAGGGCTCTTTTGTTTTTAAGGGAAGAAGGGTAAAACTCGAGACTAGTCCAGGTCCTTCATCATCCATTAAAACTATCTTTTTTAACGTAACAAAATTCCACAATAGTTAATGGATATCCTAATACTAGTGCAAGAAGTAGCGCTAAATAAATTGGTATTAATACAAGATAGAGACCCACCTCCTCCTTGATGTTCAAATCATACTTCTGATCCTTCTTAGTGTAAAACTCAAAAGCAACTACATTCATGCCAATGACAATCTACTGAATGAAACAACATGAGTCTTGACCATTTATAACTAATCGATGTGTTACACTAAAATTTGTCACCATGACTATTTGCAGTTAGTATGGCTCCATCAACTGTCATACTATCCTCCTTGGCAAGTCTCATACCTCTGCTCTTCATGTCAAACTCCAAGAAAGAGAGAAAGTCTTTAAAAATCTATATATCTCTGGGTACGCAGTTTCTCTTAGCCTTACCTGCGTGTACGCACCCCAAGTTCACAATACCTGCGTACTTGTACGCTCTGTCTGTAAAGGGGTGGGTGCGTACTCTTGTAAAGGTCAAAAGGCGCAAGTTTCACTTCAAAAAAGTTACTTGTGGTCATTTCTAGAGCATTCTAGAAGCTTGTTTGACATGTATTGAGCGCCTCCAGATGGTTCATGTATCCCTATGAAAGAGGAACTTATCCCATCAAGAGGGGAGCTATCCCATCCAAAGAGGGGCTTATCCCATTGATGGTGGACCTGATTAACTTCCTCTAGAACACTATAAATACAGGCATTGGGCCAAAGGGAGAGGAGGTTGAAAGCTGAACATTCCTAAGGGTAGATGCTGCTGGAATTAGAACTCCCTTATAGAGCTTGAGAGGAGAGATTCCCATCCTTTCCTAGCCTTATTTGGAAGTGGGTGAGCTGATCAAAGTAAAGGGAAACTCTTGCTGGACCCTAGGAGGGACCTGCACAACACCAAGGCTCAGGTTGTAATGGTTTCTTTTATTTCCACTTAATACAAATAAACTCATTTTTCTCAACAGATTGTTATACATGATTTGTTTCATATACTCCTTGGTCTGTATGATGAATATGTGTTATTTTATAAGTTTATCAGGTGCTATTTAATCTTTTGGCTTGTTAGTGAATGCAGGTTTCGAAGAGAAGGAGGAGCTCATCCGGATCGGCGAGGCTGGACTACTACAAAGCGTTGGACTAAAGGTATGTTATAAACACCTATTTACTTGTATTCTAAATGCATATTTAGAGAAAGGTAGGGTTTACTTGTCTTGTTTGTCACTAGAAAGCCTTAGCTTCTAGGGAGGTCAGTTTTGTCCGCAAAATTGACTCTTTCCGCATGACAAAATGGCGACTCCGCTGGGGAATCCATTGATGTGAATGATTTTTCCTTTGTGTGAAACTTTGATTTGAGAAAAGTCGTTTGTTTTTTGGTTTTTGGTTGTTTGGCTGTGTATTTGGGTGGGCTAGCTTAGGGTTAAATTAGATTTTAGTTTTTCTTGGTTTTGCTAGCAGTACGCACCCTCTGAGTTAAGCACAGTGCGTACCTGTACGCACTGCAGCTTTGTGCACAGAGCGTACACGCACCTGTGCAAACAGGTTGCCTGCGTACCCTGTCAAAATTGAGAAAATTTCAATTTTCTTCTTTTTTGCCTTTTAGATTTTGTTTTTAATTTGTTTTTTCTGCCCAGATCCACTGGTTACCTGTCATAAATCTTCACCTAAGCTTGTTTCATCAGTGTCAAGAGTTTTAGTGAAATTCATAGAGATTTTGCCCTAGGGTTTGATTTTTGCATTGGTCCTGTAGTGACTTTGGCTTTAGAAGTTGTAAAACCTTGGATCTCCCTGGTCTTTTTAGTCTTCTTAGGAGTCGGACCTTTCATAGAATCCACCCTTGTGAGAAACCTACCTTTGTATTGTCTCTTTGCCGAATCTCGAAAAAGTTTGTTGATTGAACTTTGAATTTTATTCTTAAGAAAAAAAACAAAAGATTTTGATTTTTGTTTTTGACTGGTTTTTGATTCTGCATTAACTAGTCCTTAGTTAAATTTTGACTGAGTAAAACATCCTGGAATCATACTTGGTAGGCTTTTGCCTCATTAGATTTACTTTTAGGTGCATTTCTCTTAGATTTGCTTTTGGGTGAAATTGAGTTGATTTGCTTGCTATAGATTTTTTAACTTTGATTTCTGTTAAAGTAAGTTTTACATGCTTAGTTAATATAGGGAAAAATACAAAAAATCTCTTTTGAAGAAAAGTTTGCTTTAGTAGCATTTGAGTCTTTGAAAGAAAAGGAATTTTCGTGAAGTAATTAGTGGTCGTGTGTTGTATGCTTTGGAAAAGATAAAGAGTTTGTTTCTTTGATTTTCATTGCCAAGAAAGTTGTCTTTATATCAATTTTGCATTCTCCAACTCTCTTAGCTAGGGAATTCATTGAAAAAGAAAATTAGTATAAATCATTCTAAGTGCATCTTTTTAGTGGATTTGAGTCGAGTCTACACACCATCAGTTTCATCTCCACTACCTTTTGTCCTAAATAAAAGCCATAAAAAATTAACGCTTAAAGTAAAATCAACTTAGTAACTTTTTATTTACTAGGGCTCTGAAACACCAATATAGATCAGGCTAGTGTCTTGGAGTAGGAGAGTAATTAACTCTCCAAGAAAGTAAAACCAAACAAGTAGCTCATCTTGTGGTAGGATAAATCCAACTGTTTCATTTGTACTCTGGGAAAGCTCCTCTTAAAGGAGAAGCACGAGACCGTGTCCGAACCAGTGAGGGATCAATCCTCCTTCATTGGGAAAGACGCCAGATACGCACGTACTACAAACGGTAAACCTCGGATTATTGTTGAGGAGCCTGGGGTCACTTGTCGGTAAACCTTGGATTATTGTCAAGGAGCCGGCAAGGGGATTGAGCTTGTTACTCTGCCCTTGCGTGCTATCGGTTCGTAGACTATTCCCCCAGGTATATTTGTTGCTGTTGGTAACCTTAGTGACCATTATCTTTAGGATTCTACCGAGGTGACGGTGGAGGGAAGATCCCATTGTACCTGGAGCAGACGTCGGCTAGACTCACTTGGATTTTCCGGGGGGTTCACTTCACTCGAGACGGTTAAAGTGGAGGAACTTGTGCCGGTCTATTCATTAAGTAGGTTGCCGGGGTAACTGTTCCACCCACCACTTTTGTACTGAATTCGACGATGTTGGGTTTCATCTCCAACTAGTGTTTTCAGTCCGGAAGGCTACTGTTTGTGTATGGTTTGACGCCCTAGATTCTTTAGGCATGTGATTCGAATTTGTTTGGTTCTTTAGAGACTTTAGGCGGTTTGCTTTGAGATTTTACTTTGTTTGCGTGTGCAGTAGTTAAAGGTTTTTAACTGTGGCTGAATTACCGAGACAGTCCCGTAGACTTCGGGGCCAGTCTCCTGAGATTGTTACCGTGGCCGATTTGTTGAGGAAGTCCCGTAGACTTCGGGGCGAACCTCCTGAAGACGTCCCGGGTCATTACGAAGGTTTGAAAGTTCTTGTAACTCCTAGTGGCAGTAAAGTAGGTTCACCTGAAGAAGGAGAGTGGTCGTTGGTAGTCCATCCAGATTACCAAGGTCTAGAAACAGGTTATAATCCCGAAGTTGTTGCAGTTTCCGAGCTTGCTGGTAGTTTTTCATCTACTAGTGATATAGGCGAAGAACTTGAAATATCTGAACCTGTTACTCCAACTTCTAGTGCTCCTGATTCACCTAGGGTAGAAAGAGTCATCACCGAAAATCTTCCTGCTGGTTTGATAGCTATTGAAGAACTTGCTCCAGAAGAAGAAATAAGCGTCTCTATCCTTGAAGATCAACCTACTATTGATCTAAGGGAGCGTGAATCTATCTTTTACAGTCCTCCTAGAAGTACTACTTGGTATCTTTCGTTAACTAATTATTTGGACAACTCAGGGTCAAGTTTTTCTCCACCCCGTACTCCTTATCCACCCGGAGGTATTTATACTCCTGTAAATATGTCTGGTCAGTCGTCCATGTTCATTCAATCTCCTGAATCTTTCTTGTACGACGGTCCTTCTGTTCCCTCTGGGTATCAGTCACTTTCTGGTACTTTTGCGGGAGCATCTCCTCAACCCATTGAACATGGGTTATTAACTGGAAACAATGGTAATAAACCGTTGGGTGTAGGAGACATTTACATGATGTCAGGTTCAGTTCCTGGTTCTCAACCTCAAGGTGGCCAGTTACCCCCTGGGGGGTAGCCTCAATTAACGCCTGGGGGGCAACCTCAAGGTACAAAAATTGCGTCTGGGGGGCAACCTCAAGGACAGTATGTACCCATAGTACAATACATTCCTCAAGGTCAACCCCAGCCTCAATATGTACCCCAAGGTCAACCTCAGTATCAATTTATAGCTCAAGGTCAACCCCAGTATCAGTACTTACCTCAAGGGTATCTACCTCAAGGTCAATACTCGAGTCAAGGTTATCAACCACCCCAAGGTCAATCTTATGTTCAAGGTACGGGAAATGTACCTTTCAATTATCAATCCTACCCTCAATCCGGTTATGGATCTCAATATCCTCAACCTGTCATGGGTCAATACCCCGGAATGAACATAGTGTGGGATCCATCGCAAGTTCAACAAGTGTTCCAGCCAAGCGTACAGTTGTCATCTCAAGCTGGACAACCTTTAGTTTTTGGTTCACCCCAGCAACCAGTCCAGTCTAATGTTCAAACTTCTGTACCTTCGGTAGTTACTCAATCGCCCATTGCACCTAGTACTCCATCTCAAACGACTGCTGCAACTACCGCAACATCTGTTCCTTTCACCACACTTACTTCTGGAGTATCGACAGCTCCGATTTCTACTGTCTCTGCAACTACTCCTCAGACATATTTACCATTGTCTGGATCCACGATTCAAACTACGGTTCAGATTCCTGTAGGACAGCTTGGTTTAAGTACGGTTGTCACTAGTCAACCACAATTCACTTATCAATCGTACCAGGGACAGTACCAATACGGGCCTGCTGTCCAACAGCTAGTTTACCAGTATCAACCATATCCTGGGTACACTTATCAACAACCTCAGCAACCCCAGTACGGTCCGGTTAATCCTGGTTTTCCAGGAGGATACAATATCCCGAATGCGATTCCTATTCCAAGTTATCCTGGATATCCTCCTCCTGGGACTGGTCTTGTGACCCAGAGTTTTAGGGATCCTAATCAGCAATTACCATTTATCGCAACTTTGGATTTACTGGACTTGTCGCGCCTAACGAACGATCCAATAAATTATCTTCCGTTTTGGCCGCCAATGCCAAATAAGTTGCCCAGTGACATACCCAAGTTCAAAGGTAAGTCTGGAGAGGATCCGTCAAATCATGTGATGACTTACCACCTCTGGTGTGCTTCAAATTCCATCTCGAATGATTCGATCTGCTTACGTCTTTTCCAGCGTACGCTCATTGGTCTCGCGGCCAAGTGGTACATTGAGTTACCACGGGCCTCTTTTTATAATTTTAGTCAGTTAGCTACCTCGTTCCTAACTCATTTTCAGTTGTCGGTCAGATATGATAATGGCACGGAGTTACTAACTTCATTAAAACAGTCGACGTCCACTTATATTTCCGATCATATACATGAATGGAGACATCGAAGGCGATTAGTGAAAGTTTTTATCCCAGACCAAATCTTAGCTGAATGGTTTGTTAAATCATTATTACAGAAGATTACTGAAGACGTAGCTAAGGCCGGAGTAGTTACTGAGGAGCAAGTGATTGCTCAAGCGCAGTACCTTGACTTAGTTTACACTCAGTCAGGTACGTTACACGAAAAGATCCCAGATCTTCCAAAGTCAAATCAAATCACTGCTGCTCCTTCGGGATCTCATGCTGCTGATGGCATGATTGGTACGGTAAATACTAAAAGCAAGAAGAAGTCTTCAAAGAATTCTTCGCCCATTATAACCTTACCAGACTCCCCGACAGGAGAATCTTCTGCTGAAGTTTCCACTGATATTCACGCTGTAGAGTCATCTACGGCTAAATCAAAAAACGGTGGGAAGAAGAAAGGTAAGAAGAAGAATAAAGCAGATAAGACTCCAAAGGAGAAAACAGAAAATTCGGAAACCAATGACGAAAAGCGCAAACCTCGATATCGTTGTCTTATTTGTGAAGAGGATCATTTTACAAGAGATTGCCCTCATCGGGCCGAGGTTGTGAAAATCGTCAAGGGTTCCCCAACTCCTGCTGTTTTGAAAGATCCATTTCCAAAGCAGGAGAGTAAGATGATAGGTTCTTCCTCGAGTGCCAATGAAGAACCCATATTAATGATGTCTCATGTAAGGATTGCGACTCGATCGCAAGATTATGGTAGTAAAAGTCCTGTTGATGGATCGAAAGAAGCAGAATCTTCTCATTCAAATCCATCAACCTCAGCTCCCGGTTCTGATCCACTACAGATCGAGAAACCTAACCCTGACTTAGTAATCAAACCGCCCGCCAAGGGTGTACTTCGAAGGTCTGCTTTCAATCCACATGCGAGAGCGGCCCAGAATTACAACATTGTTGAGGATTTAGCTGTTTCATCCTCAGCAATGTCGGCTTTAGAAGTGCTGCAATCATGCCCAGCACAGCGAAAATTACTTTTGTCGGCTATAGGAGCTGTTGATGTTCAGGACCCAAACCTAATAATCTTTGATCTAGAAAATAGTACACCGCGTTTGCCTCATCAGATGGCTTTCCAGATCCCAGTGATAGTAAAAAACAGGCCTATTCATCGGACTGTAATTGATGAGGGAGCTTCCATGTGTATTATGTCGATACAGTGCTGGAGATCGCTTGGTTCTCCTTCACTAAATCAATCCCCGACAATTCTTAAGGCCTTTGATGGCCGTGGGTTCCATCTGTTTGGCATTCTACAGGATTTGCCTATAGGGGTTGAAGGAAAAACCGTTAGTCTGGATGTGGAGGTGGTTGATGCCCCTCTAGACTACAACCTTCTCTTGGGTCGAAGTTGGTCTTACGCTATGACAGCGGTCGTTTCATCGGTCTTCAGAGTAATAAAATTTCCACACAATGGCAAGATCGTAACCACAAACCAGCTGGCTTACTTTTCATCCGAACCAGCCTCTTCAGAGAGTATCCAGCATGTCGGTAAAACGACTATCCCTTACAAGGATGTTGGCGTAGGATTAGTTAAAAATGCCGGTTTATTGGGAACTTTTCCTTTTCCTCCAATCAACATCGTGTCTTCATTTGCATCTATTCATATGATTACTTCAGACACCATTGTTTATGACGATCCTTGGATCGTTCCTTCTAAATCTGAGATAGACTCATTTGGTGACGCAATGCCTTTGAGTCCATATGAAATTGCCTATGAGGCCGTGCAGTCTTTTACCGACCTGAGTTCAACCAAAATCGACCAAATGAATGTGGTCCGTGAGGAATCCCTTGTCGCGTCAACCTCGGAGTTAATAACGTTTCCCGAAGTTGTGTCATCTGACGAACAACTTTGTGAAGTCCTGTGCGTAGACGATTTACCATGGGAAGATCTCCATCATAGATCTTCGTTTTTACTTGAGGATGATCGTTTTGAAAACGATTTCTCATCAATCTTTACAGCTGAATATGTCAAAGAAGCTCAGAGTCCAATGAAACATCCTGATTCAGAGCTGAATTTGGGAAACATTTCTCGCACTATTCCCATTGACATTTCAGTAAAGCCCGGAATTGTTGAGCACATTCATATAGGTGCCTCGTGTTCAGATGACGAAATTCAGACATACAAGGCCCTATTTCAAGAATTCAGCGACGTGTTTGCCTGGTCCTATGAGGAAATGCCAGGAATTGATCCCGCAATTGTTGTTCATGAGATCAAGACTTACCCGGATGCTAAACTTGTCCGGCAACGTTTGCGTCAGATTCACCCACGAAAAGCGGCTGCAATTAAAGCAGAAGTTGAGAAGCTGTTGAAAGCAGGTTTCATTTATCCGATCCCGTTAACGGATTGGGTATCGAATATTGTTCCGGTTAACAAAAAACAGGGAACAATAAGAATATGTATCGACTATAGGGATATCAATCGTGCTTGTCCCAAGGACAACTATCCAACACCCTATATCAATCAAATAATTGATGATTGTGCCGGCAGTGAAATATTTTCCTTTATGGACGGTTTTTCCGGTTACAACCAAATCAATATTCTACCTGTCGATCAACCAAAAACGGCTTTCATTTGTCCATGGGGGACATTTGCTTATTGCAAATTACCTTTTGGGCTTAAGAATGTCGGAGCCACTTTTCAAAGGGCAATGTCTTATGCATTTCATGACATCAAACACATTGTGCAACCGTATATCGATGATTTTCCCGCTCACTCCTTACAGCGAGTTGATCACCTTGTCCATTTACGAGCAATCTTCATGAGGTGTAGGCATTATCGGATTCGGTTGAACCCACACAAATGTGTCTTCTGTATAGAAGTAAGATGATTGCTGGGATTTGTAGTTTCAAAAGCCGGCATCCATGTCGATCCCTCGAAGGTAGAAGCTATCATCAAATTGCCTCCTCCTTCGAGTCTTCGCCAACTCCAAAGTTTGCAGGGGAAAGCAAACTTTTTACGCCGATTCATTCCTAACTATGCCGAGATTACTAAGGGTTTTACCCAGTTGTTGAAACAGAACGCTCAATTCTCTTGGGATGAGATAGCTCAGAAATATTTTGATGCACTCAAGCACGCGTTGACCCATGCACCGTTGCTGCATCCTCCCAACTACAACCAGGATTACTTTTTGTACCTCGCCGCCGCTCATTCCACCATTGGAATGGTCTTAGTACAGGAAGATGAATTCGGAATGGAACATGTGATCTATTACCTTATTCGGACGTTAAATCCAACTGAGCTCAAATATTCACATGTGGAGAAATTGGCCTTGGCAGCTGTTCAAGCTGTCCAACGTTTTCGTCACTACATTCTTCTCCATAAAACTACAGTCATTTCAGATTGCCACCCTATGATATACATTTTGACTAAACAATTGCTAGGGGGAAAGTACTCTAAATGGATCGTTATCCTGCAGGAGTTCGACTTGGAATTTGAAAAATCTAAGTCTAAGAAATCTTTAGTTTTTGCAGAGTTGATGTGTGATTTCCCGCGTGCTGACACGGAAACTGTGGCAAAGGAACCCATTGCGGACAAATCTTTGTTTCTCATCAGCACTTTAGATCCGTGGTATGGAGATATAATCATCTATCTCCAGACCCAATCCTTTCGGCCCGAAGTTTCAAAGTCGGAACGTCGGAAAATTCGATTCCAGTCCCAACAGTACAAAATTATTGGAGATACTCTTTATCACTGTGGGGCAGACTTGGTTTTCCGATGTTGCTTAACTCATGAGGAAGCCGAAAGGGTTTTGAATGACTGTCACTCTGGAGCGTGTGGCGGTCATATGTCTGGGTATGCCACAGCCCAAAAGATATTGCGCGCCGGCTACTTCTGGCCGTCCTTGTTTAAAGACTGTATTATTGCGGTCCAGAAATGCCACAACTGTCAAGTGTTTGATTGCAAGATGCGCGCACCACCTGCTCCTCTCCACCCTATAATTGTCGTTGGTCCTTTTTCCAAATGGGGTATCGATTTTATTACATGTAACCCTCACTCGGCCGAGGGGCATGCGTATATCATCCTTGCGGTTGATTATTTTACTAAGTGGGCCGAGGCGATGCCTACGTTCGAGGCAGACGGCAAGACAGCTGCAATTTTCGTATTCAATCACATTATTGCTAGGTTTGGTGTCCCACAAGCGATAATCACTGACCATGGGCACCATTTTCGAAACGTTATGATGACAGAACTTACAGGCCAGCTTGGTTTGCGTCACGATAGCTCAACGCCTTATTATCCACAAGCCAACGGTCTGGTTGAATCCATCAACAAAGTTTTAGTTATCATGATCCGACGAATCATTGGTATTCATCGGTCGAATTGGCACTACATGTTATTTTCCGCGCTTTGGGCGTACCGAACCTCAGTGAAAACATCAACAGGGTTCACTCCTTTCCAACTAGTTTATGGTTTGGAAGCAGTGCTGCCCATTGAATGCGAAATCCCGTCACTTCAAATGGCTGTCGAATTACTTCCAGCTACTTCCAAAGAGGAGAAGCGTTTATTATACTTAGCTCAATTAGATGAGACTCGACGTGACGCTGCATTGGCAATCGAGACTCACGCAAAACGTATGAAAGCTCAGTATGATCGAAATGTGACTCCTCGAAATTTTTCGGAAGGAGACCTAGTGCTATTATATGACCAAGCTAACGATAAATTAGGTGCTGGGAAATTCGTTCCTATGTGGCATGGGCCCTACATTGTTAAGCGAAAGCTAGCAAAAGGGGCCTATGAGCTAGTAGATTTTGACGGGGACTCTTTGGGTAAACCCAGAAATGGACTTTACCTAAAGAGGTATTATGCTTAAATGATGGGTATGGAGATTTAGTTAGGTTAGTTTTTTCTTTCTAGTTGGTGTGTTTGTTAGTATAGACAGTGTGCTTAGCTTAGAGAGTGTGTTTTTCGTCGTTATTCTGGCTTATCTTGGTTTTACTCTTGATATTGCAGATGTCGACGCCTCTCCAAACGTACATTGGATTCGCTGATGGTGCTTGTCGTAGTACACGGAATATCTCTTCCGCAGCTTGGGTTATCTATTCGCCCTCTGACGAGTTAGTTTCTATGCATGGGGTGAGCCTCGGTCAAACAACATTGCAGAATACAGTGCAGTGATTGAATTATTGTCTGAATCTATTTCGTTTGGGATTCGGAGTTTGATAGTGAGGTTAGATTCTGAACTCGTTGTATTACAGCTTAATAGAGTGTATGCCATTAGAAATCCAGTGTTATTAAGGTTATTTTTGAGAGTGCGTCTCTTGGAACGTGAATTTGATTACATTGAATATCAGCATATTCCAAGGTCTTTAAATACATTAGCAGATGCAATTGCTTCTCGAATGTTAGACAGACATTTGCGATAATCATACATGTAAATTTAAAAACATTTCATCACACATGTTTAACAAGATAAGCCGGTAATAATGATATATATAGATAGGAGTGTGTCAAAAAATACATCGTCTTCGATCATAGGTTGAAAAACACCTTATGATCGGCAAAAATGATAAGTACAAAAAACCAAAATGTCACATGTGTCTACAAAAGTGACCACCCAATCACTGGTGATGCTCTCTATACGACACCACTGCACGGGCTACCCTACATAAGAACCTCCTAAAAGGTCCTGGGACTGCGACCACATAGCGCTGAAGTCTGATAGGAATATCATCTATAGTCGTCTCTGGTATGTCTGCCGTAAGACGCTCTAGGTCTTGTTCCAACTCAGCTAAGGTCTCTGCGGCCACGTCCTGTGGGGCCGGTGCTGGTGCAACTGGTACTCTTCTCTCGAAAGGCCAGAGATTGGCTGGACGCTGTGGGCCTACATCTGCATTTTGAAAATTGTCACTATCAGTTTTGAGACGATATAAAAACAAACAAAAATAGATAATTTAAAAACTTGTGAAAAATGAAGTACCTGTGCCGTCCCACTGTTCTCCCGGTGGAAGAATCATGTCCGGATCTCCACGAAAATCAACTCCGGCATAAGGAAAATCCTGTATTGAGAAGACCTGGTTCTCTAACCAGTGAAAATACTCCAGTCTAAATCGGACAACCTCCGTGCCCTCGTCAGGATGACGGGCCATCACTGTAACCCATCGCATCAACTTAGGCTCTTGGGGAGGCCCAACCTCAACAGTGAGCTGCTGTGGGATCAGCATCGGAACCCTCTCTAGGGCAAAACTCACAACTAAAGGCCCATAACCAAAAGTCTTCAGCTGTCTGTTTCTGGTCCTAGTCAGTTGGCCCTTTAAGTTGGCCAACACAGCATCGCACCAGTTGAAAATGGTGCCCCGATAGCAATCAATCGCCATCCGCATCTGGGATCCAGTGGCAATGTGCAAAGCGGAAGCCCTGCAAAGTCTGGTAACTGTACAGGCAATTACCATAAGTTCAGATCGGGATATCTTTTTGATTTCTATCCCCTTATCCTGGTTTTGATTATTGCACCACTCTAGTCGGAGACTAGCAATGGACTGGCCACCCGGCCTAGTCCCAGACAGAGTCAATTGTTCGCCCCTTTTGGGCAAACCAGTGAGAAAGTAAATATCTGAGGGCTCTATCTCGAGCTGGTGCCCTCCAATGTAAAAACATTGATCCTGAATGTTCCACCTTTCAACCAGCCACTCTAGAAAGCGCACCTGGGTCCTCATGCCAGGTATGGCCCAGTATTTGTAAAGACCGCATGCCTTCAAAGCATCAATGGAAGGTTGGTGATTAATCGCGGCCAAATCAACATCTTCGTGTTCTCTCTCGCGCCAATCAAGCATGGTGGGCAATCTACACACCATAAAACATCTGTTAGAGTCCATAAAATTGAAAGTTTTTGGTTCATTTTGGAGAAATGGGAGTTTCAAAATCCTTTCCGCGGTGTACGCAGCCCGCCTTTAGAGACAGGGCGTATGTACGCAGGTTCTCTTAAGGCAAGCTGCGTACGCCCGGCATTTTCCCAACTGAGAAAATGTCGGGGTACGCAGGTCACCCATGGAGCACCTGCATACCCCGAAAAGCGGACCTTGAAACCCCCAAGGCCTCCAAAAAATGAAACTAAAGCTTAAAAACAAATTCTAAACGAATGGAAATGCAAGGGAGGATGTTGTAGAATACCTGATGAGACGGCGTTTGGTTTCAACGGTCGGATTCTCCGCAATGTCCACGGGAAATTTCTTGCCAAAAGCCCTTTTTCTCTCCTCAACAGTAAAATGGTAAAAATGAAATGGTAAAAGCCCTTTTTATAGGTTTTTTGAGTAAATGAATGTCAAATTTGTTTATTTTCCACCATGAAAAGGTATTTTTCAAAATATTTTTATCTATCTTTAAACAGGTATGAGTAATGTGTTGGTTTTTGCGCAGGATAAAAGGATTTTCAGGGAAAATTGTCATTTTTCACAAACAAAAACATCAGAGTCATCTTTTAAGCCCTTTTCTGACTCCTAAAACATGAAAAGATTGTCGAGCGTTTCTTTTACACTCGTTAAAACGGAATTAAAAGACGGTCCCCTTATAGCCCTTTTCTGACCGTAAAAACAGGAAAAGATTGCCAGATTTTTGTCGTTTCAAATTCGATACTGGAAATAAAACGACGTGTCCTTGATCGCTTTTTACTTTTCAGGTCAAAGACACTAATCATGAAATTACTCCTTGGTCGCAAGATCAAGCGGTTCTCTCAAGTATTATTTTATACTTTTTCGGGCTTGGGAGACACAAATTTACGAAAAAGTTCAACCCTAGAGTCTTCTTAAGTTTTTTCAGACTCTCTAAAATTGAAAAACGCCGAGTTTCTCCTATACTGGACTCGTTAAAATTTCACAGTAAAGGACCTGTTCGATTACAAACAGGAACGGACCACTCCTTCTTAGGGTTCGAATCAAAACTAAGTTGGACTCATCCGAAGGATGAGCTTATAATCAAGCATATGTTATCCTCCTCAAGCTTGTAAAAAATAAAGAGGTACTTGCCAGAAATGGTGGGGGAAAAGAGAGGAAAATGAGCCTATTTGTTATCCTTTGTCTCAGAAGAAGCCTTATCACCACTCTTGAACACGACACTTTTCATTCACCTAGGTTGGGAAATCCTTTGCCTAACAGTTGATCAAACCACATTGAAAGTCTTCAGCCGGGTATTAAGTTTGGGTCAAACGTCACCAAGCCATCTGTTGTGTCGTTATGTGTTCAAGAGGTCACTGCAAATAAACCATTCATCTGCAAAATACCCGTCATCCATCTCGACCATCCCTGAGTCAGTCCTTACAGCTACATTTCTTCAACTTGATCTATGATTTCGTGTTGTGGGCTTGCCTGCAACGGGTCGCTTTCTATCGACATCAACACATTATCTAGAAAGATGACCTAGAAATCGTCAGTACCTTGAAATCTGCATGCATCAATGGCAGGTTTCTCGCCTTTGACGACGATTTACATCATTGACTTTCGATCAAAGGATTCCGTGAAATGTTCGACATCAACTCATTCATTCACATCTCATGGATTGTACTGGGTACTTTGAGAACCATTGACATCACTGGTGGTCTCTCTCACACTTGTTAACAGTTTACATCATTGACTGGTAATCAAGTGGTTTCTACCATGTTCGACATCAACTCATTTATAATCATGGATAGAATCGTACTATTTCGGGAAGTAGAAATGAAGACCCTGGATCTAGTTTCCATCATCCAGACTGCGAGGAGTTTTGTATTCATTGTATAAGTAGACCAACTATAAACAGATGGCTACGTCCATACTGTCTCTACACAAGTCTATGATTATGATGTACTGCAAAATCATTCCTGTATCAGAGCAGTGGTTAGTTTGTAGTTAAAGTTTTTGATCTGAGTATGGGAATGCCTACCTCAGCGATGATATGATCTTATATATGTATTTTGTGTTGAATACTTGTAGGTTCCGACTGGGCTCTCCACAAGATAATCCTTGAAATGATAAAGTACTTCACCCTTCCTAGATGATATGAAACCCTAATCTACTATAGGCTTCGCACTTTAGGGGGCAATCTGTTACACTAAAATTTGTCACCATGACTATTTGCAGTTAGTATGGCTCCATCAACTGTCATACTATCCTCCTTGGCAAGTCTCATACCTCTACTCTTCATGTCAAACTCCAAGAAAGAGAGAAAGTCTTTAAAAATCTATATATCTCTGGGTACGCAGTTTCTCTTAGCCTTACCTGCGTGTACGCACCCCAAGTTCACAATACCTGCGTACTTGTACGCTCTGTCTGTAAAGGGGTGGGTGCGTACTCCTGTAAAGGTCAAAAGGCGCAAGTTTCACTTCAAAAAAGTTACTTGTGGTCATTTCTAGAGCATTCTAGAAGCTTGTTTGACGTGTATTGAGCGCCTCCAGATGGTTCATGTATCCCTATGAAAGAGGAACTTATCCCATCAAGAGGGGAGCTATCCCATCCAAAGAGGGGCTTATCCCATTGATGGTGGACCTGATTAACTTCTTCTAGAACACTATAAATACAGGCATTGGGCCAGAGGGAGAGGAGGTTGAAAGCTGAACATTCCTAAGGGTAGATGCTGCTAGAATTAGGACTCCCTTATAGAGCTTGAGAGGAGAGATTCCCATCCTTTCCTAGCCTTATTTGGAAGTGGGTGAGCTAATCAAAGTAAAGGAAAACTCTTGCTGGACCCTAGGAGGGACCTGCACAACACCAAGGCTCAGGTTGTAATGGTTTCTTTTGTTTCCACTTAATACAAATAAACTCATTTTTCTCAACAGATTGTTATACATGATTTGTTTCATATACTCCTTGGTCTGTATGATGAATATGTGTTATTTTATAAGTTTATCAGGTGCTATTTAATCTTTTGGCTTGTTAGTGAATGCAGGTTTCGAAGAGAAGGAGGAGCTCATCCGGATCGGCGAGGCTGGACTACTACAAAGCGTTGGACTAAAGGTATGTTATAAACACCTGTTTACTTGTATTCTAAATGCATATTTAGAGAAAGGTAGGGTTTACTTGTCTTGTTTGTCACTAGAAAGCCTTAGCTTCTAGGGAGGTCGGTTTTGTCCGCAAAATTGACTCTTTCCGCATGACACGATGTTACACCCAATAAAAAATAAACAATAGAAAAGAATAAAAATTATAAGAATGTGAACCTTTCCAGTATATCCTAGATCTTTGCCTTGGCATTTTCAATCGTATTAGAGCTCTCGACCTCAAGAGTGATCATCTTGCCAATTAGGGTCTTGACAAATATCTGCATGCTAAAATCTAAATTAACACTTGCTAATTAATACAAATTTAATAACAATCCCCAGAACTCATAGAAATAACATAGCGAACATAAAAACAAAAATAACTCATAGAAATAACATAGCGAACATAAAAATAAAAATAGTGAAAACCAAAACTCAAACTCGAATTATAAGGCAACAAAAGCTAGAAAACATTAAACCTTCCAAGAAAGCATAATCAGAAGCACCTATCGAGCTTTTAGGGACATTAATTATACTACCTCATATGAAACTCCTAAAAAATAACATAAACCATGAAGGTTTTTCATATATGTCTAAATTTACACTTACAAAAACCATAAAACATCTAAACTATCTAGATTCTGGTGTATTGTAAAATTTTCGAAACGAAGGGGTTGTTCATTCTTTCAGGTAAAAGGATATAGATTTCTCCTGATCCATATATGTAAAAGGGAAGGGATGAGATAAGAAATTATAAGCCCTAATAAAGATTATCTGTAGAACAAAAATATCATAGCCTTAATAAAAACAACTCACAATAGATTATGGTGGATTGTAAAATTCTTGAAACGAAGTGGTTGTTCATTCTTTTCTTGTAAAAGGATATAGATTTCTCCATATCCATATATGTAAAAGGGAAGGGGCGGGATAAGAAATCAGAAACCTTAGTAAAGATTATCTATAGAACAAGAATATCATAACCATAATTAAAAAACTCACAGCCGGGTTATTACAAGAGATTGAATACGAAAACACCATGAAAAATTATGCATAGAAAAAGGGCATATAAATAAAAAGTCCAGATATCCATACATGTTTAAAGAAATTTTGTGAGGTGGAAATCATGTATTGTGTGGTGTGTACGCCAATAGATTGAGCGGGGGTTTGGTCTTCTACAAGAAGAAACAAACCCTCGCCAAACATTTGGAGAGAAAATGTTGTAATTGTTCGTGCTCTAATAAACAGATGGAGAAAACCAAACGAGGTGTTGGTCAGGGTTTCGAATCTCGCGGGCAACAGAAGAAGCTACTTTGGTGAGTTCGTCTTTCTAGGACAAATTCTTCTCGAGCAACATATTGTGTGTGGTGGCAATCATGGTATTGTGTGGTGTACACCATCAGATTGAATGGGGGCTCGACCTTCTGCAAGAAGAAACAAACCCTCGCCAAACGTTGGAAGTGAAAAGCCTGTCATTGTTCGAAGAGCAAGTTGAGAGGTTATCACAACACCTTTGTCATCATTTAGTTGAAATTATATCAATCCGACGACACACTATTCTTCAATTGTCTAACATTCAATTCGACGATCCATATCAGTGCATAGTGGCAGTTAAGGTAGTTCTTCTCAGAGAGAGATAGAGGAAAACGCCTTACACGGTAAATATAAATATAATATCAGAATAAATATAAATATAAAAATATAATATATATAAATTCTAAACTAAGAGGTAAGTATATTTATATTTATTGATAGCGCATAGTGGTGACCAACCAGTGGTGAGCACAGTATGCGGCGAGTGGTGAGCACAGTATGCACTGAGTGGTGAGCACAGAATGCGTTGAGTGGTGAGCACAGAATGTCTACCAACCAGTGGTGAGCACAGTATGCGCCGATTGGTGAGCACAGTATGTTGACCAAACAGGTATGCTCCATCCGTCTTTCCTACCAATCCATGATCATCCCTCTGAAATTTAACTGTCAAGAATCGGTCCCAGACATTCCATGACCCGCTATTCTCCATATCTATCCGAATAAGGCATCTCTTGGTTGCCGCGTGCCTTATTCTTCACCAACCGTGCTCCCACATCGCCTCGACTTCCATACCGATCCCGGCACTTCATTGGTTCTCTTTTTATAAACCGGTCGACTAGTTTTGGGAAGTTTTTTGCTTCATGAACATTTTCCTTTCTGGGTATGGTTTTGTCTGCTTTCGCTGTCAGGTTGGTTTCTACGTACTCGTTGCACACTCTCGGATTCGCCCACGCCTCAGACATATCCTTTCCGTTATCTGATATCCACATCTAAATCGGACCAGGCTGGTGTATCATTGAACATGCTGCTACTGTGCGGTCTTCCCTGAGAACTCCTACTGAGAATCGGAGTCCCTCTGGTTTTTCCGACGTCAGATTCCGGTTTTTTTTTAATTTTCCGGGCGATTAGTCTGTTCCTTGTTTTTCTAACCATAAGCTCATTTACTTCCTCCATTCATTGGACGATCTTTCGTATCCTACTTCCCTGACAAATGTGATGATCCGCGTATGAGGGCATTCAATTCTCCTATCCCGCTTTCCCTCTACTCCTCCATTTGGTTCTTTATTTTTTTAAGTTTTCTGGATATCTCCATTGATCTTGTTGTAGATCCTATTACGTCCCATCCCTTTATGACATGAGTCCATTATCCTCCTTGCGCATCCTTTTGGGATCCTCTCATTGATTTCATTTTTTTGGGAATCTATCCATTACCTTCATGGAGCTTCCCTCTGACCCTTCTGCTGAGTCAGCCATGGTTCGTGCAACTATCGAGGCCGAAACATCACATGCCAGATCAGCTCCTCGGTCCGACTGGATGGGTTCGTTGGAGGCTGACATCATTCTTCCATCTATGACACAATTGCATCTGGGCGAAGAGGCATTGCCTATCCAGCGGCCCCTACAACGTCATCGACCTGTTAAGACCTCCCCTCCTCCATCGTCTTTAATCTTGGATGGTCCTAAATTGAAAGACAGAATTGTTAGCTTGCAGCGCAGGGCACTGGTTGGGAGATGGTACTTCCCATCTATGGAAGATTCGCAAATCCGTTCTTGGATTTTGGAAAGATGGACTCCTATTCTGGGTTACTCCCCCACCATTGTTCGTCTCATGAACAACTGGTACAGTTTTCACTTTCTCCAACCCCGTGACTTGGATGCCATCTTTTCGAGACCCTGGGTTCATGAGAGAAGTTTCTTAGCTCTACACAGATGGTTCATTGGTTTCAATCCGCTCAGATGCACGCCACAGAATAATTACATCTGGCTTAAATTGCCTGGACTGCCTCTAGAATTGTGGACTAAGGAATCGATGGAAAAGATTGGGAATGCTATCGGGCGTTTCATATATGTAGACCCCCGCTGTATTGGTGCCAGAGACAAACGCGTGGCCTGGATATTGATTGAAAGAGAATACAGGGGCAGTTTTCCTGCTACCATTGATCTATCGTGGGAGCTGTCAAAAGTTCAGCAGTGCCTTGACTACTGGGGCGTGCCTTTCAGGTGCTCCATATGTCACAAAACTGGGCACCTCTCCTCAAATTGTCCTCGGCGGCCGAGCGGAAAAACGAAGAAGAAGGTTGTTTATATCTCCTCTCCTGCACATGAAAGAGTTTCGGTGGCTTTTGATTGGCCTCTCCCTCCAGAGAATTTTCAGGCACCTGGTAATTCTGAAGCCGTTTCTCCTCCCCTGATGGGCAGGGCCCTCGATCGTTCTACTAGCCTCCCTCTATCCCGTTCTGTCTCCGTGGACCCTCCCTTCCGATCCTCGAATCTGTCGGCGGAACATCCGAGGTCTTCTACTGTTTCCAAGTCACCTTCTTTGCCCGTCATCGACCCTCCGGGCAATACTTCGTGCACATTCTATTCGTCGCCGCCTCCCGAACCGGATTTGGACCCTGAGATCCCTCCTCCTCCCACAACTTCCAAACCATCCGGTATTGATTCCGCGGCTGCCTCCACCCTATACATTTCTTCTTCTCCCCATTCGCCCCCCTCGCCCTCTTCCTATCTCAGAACCCTCGCCCATCCCCTCACATGGGCGATTTTCTGAGATTAGACCACTTCCTCCCTTTTCTGCCCCCTTGCCCTACATCCCTGAATTGGATGACCGTAAGGGAAAAGGGCCTATTATCCCGGTTTCCCCTCCACCTTCTCTCCAGGCCTCTCCTCATAATTCTTTTGACCGCGACATCAATCTCCTCCTTCAAAAGGCTTCACTTAATCTCCAGTCTCTTACTGTCCATCGACCTTCCCATTCCCCCTCGCCCCTCATCAGCCCAACATCTGCGAGGAACATTACAGTCCGCCGGAAGGAGAACCGCGACAGTCGTCATTTTCATGGTAAAAAAGGAAGGCGGGACTCGTCAATCCGAAATCCTACAATGATTGACATTCCTGTGACTGAAGTTGCTGTCGACGTCTTTTCTGAAAATAGGCCTCTTAGAGCTGGTCGACCTCTTTAAGGTCTCAAATGATTGACATTTTGTCCTTGAACATTCGGGGCCTTGGCGCTGAACACAAATTTCTGGCCCTTAAACAACTTTTTGTCTCTTCGAACTCCAAAATGCTCCTCATTCAGGAAACCATGCATGACAGCGCTCAGGCCATCTTATATTTCAGGTGAATGATGCCGACTTGGCATATGGTCGCTACTAATGCTGAAGGTATGTCCGAGGGACTCGCTGTCTTGTGGGACCCAAAGTGGATCTCTGCTGCTGCATTCCAGTGCTTTGCAGGCATCCTTGTTCTGGCACATCTCCGGGGTTCCCCAGACCCCTTCCATATATTAAATTTATATGCTCCATATAAAAATCGTTTTCCTTTCTGGAATCAATTGTTTTCATCTGAGCTCCTTGACATTGACTCTTTGATTATTGGCGGGGATTTTAACTGCACATTTTGTAATGAAGAAATCTGGGGAAACGACAGGAAGTATGACCCTATAGGAAGATTCATCAGGGAATCTTTTTTTCAATATGCCTTCATTGATGTCCTGCCGGTTGAACAGGGGCCTACCTGGGATAATGGCCGATCAAACAACTCCTATCTGGCGAAGAGAATTGACAGATTTATTTTCCATGAATGATTGATTGGAAAATTTGGGCCTCCATCTATGAACATCATCCCGTCCTATATATCCGATCACAGACCCATTACCTTTCAATGGAAAAAATCTGGTTTTAGATTCGATTACCCCTTCAAGTTTAACCGTACTTGGTTGGATGATGAAAAGTTCAATATCTTTATTAAGGATTTCTGGAAGCAAACACATACGCAGGCAATGGACCCTCCTTGTCATTTTATCGAGTGCTTACAATCCCTCCGATCGAAGGTTAAAAAATGTCAAAGACAGAAGGCTGCCTCCAATAGAAAAGAGATAAAAAATATTTGCACGGAATTAAAACGCTTATCTCTCCTGTTTAAAAATCCTTGTTTGCCGTCTCACATCAGGCATAGGATTTTGATTCTGGAAGAAAAAAACAGAAGATTTTAAAAGAAGAAGAGCTTTCTTAGAGGCTCAAAAGTCGGGCTTTATGGCTCAAGGAGGGTGACCATAACACCAAGTTTTTTCACAGGTATGCAAACAAGAGAAGGGAGATCAACGCCATATGGGAGATCAAGGACGAGCATGGGAATTCACACTCCACTCAGGATGCTATTTCTAAAGAGGCTGTCAAATACTTCAAGAGGGCATACAATGAAGAATCGGCCTGCGATTTTGCGGATATACTATGGGGACTAGACCCTTATCCCATCATGTTTGATGAAGATCTGAACAGTGCCCTCTTTGCAGCAGTTTCGGAGGAAGAGTTATTAGCTACGATGAAATCTTTCCAAAAGGACAGATGCCCCGGGCCGGATGGTTGGACCATCGATTTCTTCATTCATTTTTTTGAATTATTCAAGGATGATATCCTCAGTTTGGTTGAGGAGTCCAGAACTCAAGGCATCATACACCAGAAGATCTCCTCTACATACATTGCCCTTATCCCTAAAAAGAAGACCTCTTCTACTTTCTCAGACTTTCGGCCCATCTCTCTATGCAATGTTTTATACAAGATCATTTCTAAGACTATTGCTCTCTGCATCAGGAACACCCTATCTCTTCATCTGTCCACCGAACAGCATGGATTTCTTAAAGACAGAAATATCTCTGATGTTGTGGCCCTCACGCAAGAATGCCTTCATACTATACACAGTCGGAACATCCATGCGGCCCTCCTGAAAATCGACCTTAAAAAAGCATATGATTGTGTGAGCTGGGGCTTCATTAGATGCCTTCTGTCTAGGATTGGTCTGGATGTCAGGTGCTCTCGGTGGATCATGGCTTGTGTGGCGGATATAAATTTCGTTGTCCTTATCAATGGCATTCCTACCCCCTTTTTCAAGGCGGCCAGGGGTTTACGACAGGGCTGCTCCCTGTCACCGCTCATCTTCATATTGGTTATGGAATCATTGAGTTTGCACATCAAGAATGCTGCTCAACAGGGAAAAATCAAACCTCTCCCCATATGCAGGGGTATATATTTGTCACATTCACTCTTCGTTGATGACATTCTTTTGACGGCCCTCCTGTGCAGAAAAACATGGTTATGCATCTTTAACATATTGGAGTGTTTTCAAAAGGCCACCGGCCTGATCATCAACGACATCAAGTCCTCGTTTTATGTCGCCGATGTCAGTGGTGATATTGTTGCTTATATTTATGAAATTTTTCGCATCAAAGCTCTTCCTATCAAAGAGGGCCTCAAATATCTTGGCTTTCATTTGAAACCTGTGAGCTATAAAGTGGCGGACTGGGCATGGATATTGGATCGGATTTACCACAAAATATCCTCATGGGAATTCAGAAGCTTATTGATGGGTGGGCGTGCCATCCTCACCCAAGCCGTTTTGGTTCAATCTATGGTTTACTGGGCTCTCCTGTTCTATATCCCTGCATCTATCATTAACAAATTAAACATAATGATAACATGTTTCATTTGGGGCGGTCAGAAGGAGAAACACAATATCCATCTCTGCAAACTCCTGAAGCTGACTTGGCCAAAATATATGGGAGGCTGGGGCATATTGGATCTTCACATATTTCGAAGGGCGCTCCTTTGCAAATCAATGTGCAAGGCGATTTTGGGGTCTTCCTTCTGGAGTTATGCTATCCGTGCCAAGTATATGAAAGGCCGTGATACTACTTACTGGATCAGACAGCAAACCATTGGCTCTGCTAACGGCTCATTCATATGGAGGGGTTTTAAAAAATTGGAATATTTTTTTAAGGAAAATTTGATTTGGAAATTTGAAACAGGGGCCTCGATCATTATAGGCATTGATGTCTTTGCTGGAAAGGGAGTACATATCCATATCCCCCCACGACTACTAAATATTTTACACAAGACTGGTCATTTTTCTAGGAAAGTGTTATCAAAAAGTGGGAAGGTGTCGTCCCTGTGTGGAAATCCGCCGTGGAAATTGGATTGCCTAATGTGCTGGCAACACAATGGAAGGATATCATATTGGCCTTACAAATTCGCGGCATTTTCCGTTCAACAAACAGCGACTATATCATATGGAATGGACTTGGGGGCTGTGCGGAAATACTTGCAAAACATATCTATCAACAGATACTTCACTCTGAATTCGATCCTCCAGACCACATCTTTCCGCTCACTTTCTGGAAAACTGGATGTCCGATCAAAATCGTTATTTTTGCCTGGCTGGTATATTATAACAAGAATCTCACCTGGGAGAATCTCCAGAAGCGCCAATGGAGTGGCCCTGCAATTTGCCCCCTCTGTAGATCGGATTCTGAAAACAATTTGCACATTTTCTTTGAATGTCCACAGTCCCTTATAATCTGGCAGCGCTTAACTTCTAAATTGGGTTTCAACAAAGTCTTCGCTCCCACCATCCAGGAGACTTTCTATGAATGGAGCACCATGAGCTGCTCACGGAGGCTGATATTTTTAATTACCATTTGGTACATCTGGAAATGGCGTAATCAAATAATCTTTGAATCAAAAAGGGAACCACATTCATATGTCATTGAATCTATTTATTGTTTATATGGTGCCCTCGACTAATCCCTTGATCGCCAACAGAGACCCAAGGTCGTAAATGGAAGGTATCATCAGCTGTCTATGGATTTCCCCACGCATATTTCGACGTCGCTGCCTAAAACAACATATGCACCTACGGTGTATACATTAATACTCAAGAAGATCAAGCTATTGAATTATATTGGAACAGAGGTCCCGGAACCAGTAGCAAAGCTGAAATTATGGCTCTCGCCGGTCTCATCTATTTCTCCGACTTCCTGGGTATCCAAAACCTCCATATCTACGGAGACTCCAAGGTCACCATTGACCATGTTCTGTCCAAAAACAGCATAAAAATATCCACCTATCCGGTTGGTTGAGTTGGATCGAGAAGCTATGGAATAAACGGAAGGACTTCACAATCTCTCACATTGGCCGGGAAAAGAATAGTAAAGGTGATGCTCTGTCAAAACTGGGGCTTTCCGCGCCTCAAGGAGTATGGAGGATGCAGGTTATTTTGGACAACATCTCCTTCCAGATTCATGATTTTCAGTTGCCTGGTACATAATCATATTTTCTGGGCCGCATAGTCTGGTACCAATTTTGCTTCACATCCTAATACGTCTTATTATGTTTTTGCTGTTTATTTCCCACATACGTTATATTCGGCTCATGGTGTTGTTATTTTGGATATGATAGGTAGATATACCTAACATACAATAGTTGTATCATGTCTGTATATTGGACCACATAATATAAATATTCTGTTTTTTTCCATGCGGAAAGAAAAAATAAAAATAAAATAAAATGAAATGAAATAAAATAAAAATAAAAATATTTATATTTATTGAAAGTATTATCGATAATTGATGTGATAATAATTTGTTTTTATCATCACATTACGTTTAAATGAATCAAACACCCAATACATGACCGTTTAAACCTAAATGTCCGTGTTTTTGGAATCCTCTTAAATCTAAAAATAATCCTTTTAGATATAATATAAATTTTATTATCTAGACGGGAAGGAAAAGGATTCCTATTTGGGCCAAATGTGACTTCCAAATGTAGGATAAGAAATTGGTGCGTTAGGGTGTGGCCCTCTCGATTGTGTCGTGAAACCACTAGCTAGAAAACCCTTTTACATGTTGAACCCAAAGTACCTATAGAAAAACCTTCGAAATCCTCGTAAGGACTTGAAACCAAAGTACCCATAGACTCCACATAAAACCAAGGTTTGGGGTGTGCGTTAGCAATATTTGATTTGATTTTGACAATACACAAATGCACCATGGAATGGGCCATCGATATCTACCAAACGATTTGTACTTCGTCATGGTCAGTAATGGCCACTTAGTCATATCGTATGTAATACCCACATATCACATCCTTTGTGGTTTTGAGAAAACCTGGGCAAACATTTATTTTTTCCACCTATATTGCACATTTTTTTCAAAGATCTCAATTTTCATGTTCTCTTCCAACTTTAATTCATAGTGCTATAATTCTACACAAGCGGTTAATTTTAAGTCATAGTGCTATAATTCTACACAAGCTATTAATATTTATGGGATAAACGAGCATGATTCCCATGTTCTAATTTGGCAACTCATCCCATTAACATTACAATAAGTTGCTATTTAAAATAGCGCTTATAATATTTTCTAATTTAGAATTCCATAAATTACAAATTGATATAATGGATACATTGGTTTCACTTGAAAAATAGATTCCCCTATTATCTAGCTTGAGGTGAAATGATCTGTACTCCCTATTAAATATAATATAATATAATATAATATAATATTTTATATATATATATATATAAATTAATTAATTAATTAATTAATTAGTATTTGTCATTATGATTATAATTTTATATGGTCATTAGATATTTTTCACAAATAATGGAAAAAAGTTACATTATATGTTTTATAACAAATCCACATAAATAATATAACATAAAATGTAGCAATAACCAAATCATGGTCTCAATTTAGGGAGTTAGATTTGTTCCACTGCTCTCTTTTTCTTGATTCTTGTGGCTATTTTGTCCCTTGATTGCTTTGGAATTGACAGTTGGTCCTCCCCCTCAAGAATAATGGGGATGGCTAATATGTCATTTTCCTTCTCATCTTGGGGTTGGGTAGTTTACTTTTCTATGATTAGAGTAGCTAAGAAACCCACTCCAAAGACTCCTTACATATTACATTGAACTTACCGCAAAAAATCTAGATAATATGTAGGATTTCCTCCTAGGTAGCCTAAGTTCTCTCCAAATCTCAAGCCACTATGGTCTTTATGGTCCAATAAGTTCCAACAATTTTGAAAAGCTATATCTCCTAGGTGCATAAGTGGACTAGGTCTGATACCCACTCGTCGACCTCTGCAAGGATTTCGTCCTCTATGAGGCCCTTCCTCCCATCCTTGACTTCCCTCTCCGACTTCTCCATTGCTTGTTTTGCCCCTTCTAAACATTTATTATGGAAATATTTTTCAGCCTCCGATGCATCTCTAGTAGCTTTAGATGGGTGGTTGGGATGCAAGGAAAATAAGATCCATATATAATGCCTCCTCTCCTCTCACCGTTCTAATTATGTAAATTGAGATCCCTAAACCTATACACCCTTACTATGCACTTCCTTCACTATGAAAGTTAATTGTGCAGCTCCGCCAACATGCCCAAATTGGTGCCACATTTCCCTCATGACAACAGAGGGAAACCAAAAGAAACCAATTAATGAACTCCATGTATGGGCCAACCCTTGACCCTGTTATATTGTTACCACAATCAAAAAGGCCACCAAAGCTAAAAATCCCTGAAAATATATAAAATAAATTAGGTATAGAGGAAAAAAAAGATGACATAGATCTCGTGACATTAGTATAATACGAAGAAGAAGAGTACCTTCACTATGTAAACAACTATTACTAGAAAAAATCACTTTAATGCCTTTTAAAGGTCCAATGGCTTGTAAATTACTAAAACTCTAGAACCATCCATAATGTTGCTCTCAAAGATCTATCGTCATTTTTCTTGTTAGCCCGTAAGCCATAACTTGCATTAGCTATGCATGCAAAGTCAAAATTGTGGCATTAAACTAGGTAGGAGGTAGCACTCCTCTCCATCATTCCTTTACTTGTCAAATCTTCTTGCCATAACTACCCTATATCCTAGAGCTAATGTGAGTGTGTAGTCATCTAAAGAGGTAAACATAAGACATCCAAGAGCTATCATGTCCCTATATGTGAGCAACACATCTGGATGTTATTTTGTCTATTTTTAATATTAAAAAATAATAGATAAAATTTCATACAAATATTTAAATGGTGAAAAATAAATATGAGAAGACAAATTTTAAATTGTGATTATTCAAAAATCACTATCCTTGTAGAGTCCTTTTAAATTACGGTATACTGATGGATAAATTGTTAAAAGAAAAGAATATTATTTTTGGGTTTCATTTAAATCAGATTATATTAGTGCTAGATAAATTCCTGATAGATAAATCTAAATAAGAACATCATTCTTTTTGGTATTTTTAATTAAGTTATATTAATTTTGGATATTTTTTTTAATAGATAAATCATTAAAGTTTTTGATAATAAAAAAAATAAATGATTAGATGTTAGGGGTCAAATATGAGATGATAAGGATTAAAAATGATGTATTAAGTATTAGGAGCCAAGATCAAATTATCAAGCATAGGAGATCCATAAAATCTTATATTTTAAAAATTATTGATAATTTTGTATTAAGAATTAAAGATGAAAAGTTAAGTATGGATAACAAATGATAATCTATTGACTATTCCTTAAAGATCAAGTGCATTAGGCGTAAATAGTATGCTAAATCTGTTATACTAAATTTTTCCAAGTAAAATTACCTTAGAGAATTAGGACTACATTGAATTGGCAGAAAAACTAAGAGAAGAGAGAGAAGGACAACTCAATTACCTATAATTTTGACCACAAATACAAATTTTTAGAAAATAAAATGATAGCATTTGAGACTAATCTCCAAAGAATGAAAGATAGAATGCAAGAAATTGAACACACAAAAAAATCAATGATGGAATCTACAATTTTGACACATTGCCTTAGAAGCTGAACTCCAAGAAATGAAGGATATGATGCAATAAATTGAACAAAAAAAACAATCAACAATGGAAGAAAAAGCACCGGAGAAAAGAGATTAAAAATTTAACCACAAACTAAATATCAATTCAACCTTAAGTAGCAAATAAAATAATTTGATATTAAACCCATAAAAGAAGAAATAAATAATATAATTGAAGTAGATAGTGCATACCACAAGAGAATATCTAACCTTATAATTATTGGCATAGAAGAGCTAAATGATGAGGACACATTAGAAACAGTTAAAAAAAATCTAAAAAGTAAGTTCCAAATTCAAACTTTTCTAACAAAAGCAAAAAAAACTGGGAAAAATACTTGACCATAAACATAGACGGATCCCTGTGAAAGTAGGGTGAATAAGGTGTAATGACCATAAATTATATATATACCTAGTAAAATCCAAGCCTAAAGATAAAAAAATCTTTAAAAATAAATATCTCATTCAAAAAAACCAAATTAATAGATATTTATTTATTTTTGTTAAATATTAAAGTTATTATTATTTTATTATATTTTTTACACTACATTGTTATTATTATATATAAAAAAATTATTTGCTAATTATTGTATGTTTAAGATAAACCATTGAGATAAAGAAATAAAATAAATATTATAAATTTTAATATAAAATACATTTTAATTTATTTATTAATTAAAAAATTACATTTAATAATAAATATATTCAATTCTTTTACCAATTAAAATATTTTATTAATAATTTTAATATAATAAAAATGTAAGTTTTAAATTTTGTTATTATTTTTAAAAATGTATAAAAAATAATATTTAAATTTATGAATTGAATTTATATTAAGAAATCAAGAGAAATGATTGCTATTATTGAATTTAGGCTTCTGTAATCCATATCAAGTTGAGAGAATTCTTTGGCGAAAATCACATTAGGATTCTTTTGTCGATGCATTTCGAACCAGCTAATATCCCGACAATGAACCACACTAATTGGTTCGAAACGTTGACAAAAGAATCCTAATGTGATTTTCGCCAAAAAATTCTCTCAACTAAAAATGATTGCTATTGACTTTATCTTTACATTTCCCCAGTAATATGATAAAAACTGTTGCAATATAAAATATTAATATTAATATTTTTAATGAAAAAAAGTGTTAGTTAAAAGCATTTGTAATTCATTACAAGTATCATTTAAAAAACCATATGTTAACGTTAAAATGGAAATACAGAACTCTATTTAATATTTATACGTGAAAACATTCTTTTGCCTTCATAATAAGTTTCGCAATATTGACGTATAGTTTAGGATAAATGAAACTGTTTGTTCTATTTTACTTCATTTTTAGTCAGCGCCGGGTGATAAGTTGTCATTGTAGGGGAATTACAGACAACAAGTATACTACGTTGGCACGGGCGAGTCGAAGAAAAAGAAAAAATGTAACCAACAGCAATCTGGTTGTCAGATAAAGTGGTGTAGAGATAATATAGGGTACAAAAAACACAAAGATGATTCTAGAACAAAGCATGAATATCTGCAGTAAAAGGTTTTACTGGAGGTTTCTGTACCCAGAGCTGATTGTTGAACAAAGCATGAATATCTGCAATAAAAGGTTTTACTGGAGGTTGAAGAAAGGGTGATTAATTTGCGAGTTTACAGGAGGTTGAACAGAGCGTCTAAATATGGGCTTTTTCGTTTCCTAATCTTCCAACTATATAGTTCCAATTCCAGATGAACGGGAGGGATCGGGCACTTCACGGTAGCAAAAGCGAATGTGAATTCATTAATGCGAAAAGAAGGAAAATTTATTTATATGTACAGAGCACAGACGATAGCTGGTCCACCTGTATTGCCATCTTCTTTACGGTACTGGAAGTTGCAGAGTAAAAAATAAGATTTATCCAACAGCAATCTGGTAGTCCGACAAAGTGGGGAAAACTGTATAGTGTATAAACTAAACAAAGATGATTCTGGAGCAATGCAGCATGAAACCGTGCAATAAAAGCTTTATAAGAGGTTGAACAGAGGGTAGTTAATTTCCGACGCTGAACAGAGAGGGTAGTTAGGTTTGGATCTTCGTTTCGTAATTTTCCACCTACTTAATTCCATATGAAAGCGACGGATTGGGCATTTCGGGGCAACGGAAGAAAAAATAGTTCATTGCGAAAACAAAAATAAATTTAGCATTTGGACTTAGAGGTGTCTTTACACCTTGATAGAAGTAGAGGTGTAAAGACACCTTGATAGAAGTATAGATGAATGTAGAGTGATTTTGAGGTAGAGCTACAGGAAATAAAGATGTGGACTTGAAACGCATGAGGAATGAGGGGCAGGGGTGGGCAAATCAAAAGGATTTGGTAAAGTAGAGGGTTGCATGTGGGACATCACTTTGTTATCAAAATTTGGTGAGTTAAATTTGTTGAAATATCTAGACTAAAGTGAAAAAAGACATATATGGAAATGTTGGCATGCACCCTATCACATAGATTTTCTATAATTATGTTTTTCTCAATTCATGAGTTCATCAAGTCCCCACTCTTCACTAATTCTTCATCTATAAGAGGTGTATCCATGGCATGACATTGCAAGAAGCTGAATAGTTTCGCATTACATCTACAATGATATCCAAATTGCTAGCAACATATACATGGTAGACTTGATCAGCATGATTAAGAACAAGATTTTTGGTTGATTCCTTGATTACTAAAACCAACTTATTACTGGTAATGGGAGTAACTATATCTATAACATCATCAGGTCAAGAAAGTCTGGAATTTAATTTCTTGAAGATACACAACGGATGAGCTTCTTTCCTACAGATTCAAGAAGTGCTTCAATGATGACCTAATGCAAAATGGCATTTGTTCCAATTGCTTCTTTGGTAACCAAGAATGTTCTAAAATAAATTGCAAAAACTTAGCAATTCATAGGACAAAACACTAATTGGGTGAATTTGAGATCTACCTTTATAAAGTTGCAATGAAAGATTATAGGTTTATGCCATAATAGGTTGCCAAGTCACAATAAGACTATCTTAATCTTATGAAGTCACCCTTGACATATGAATAAGGGCTTAGAAAATGGGCTAGCTCATATTGACTAGTGTTGTTATGTAGTTTTATATGCCACTCCTCCATCGATAACAAAAGATAAAACCAGTATATTGAAGCTTGGAATTATAGTGCCTTGCATTGTCAAATCTTCTGGCTTAGCATAAATGCCCTTTTGATTATCCATATACTGTAGCCCTAATATGAGAGACATTTGAAGGATTTTAAAGTTGGCCAACTTCGAATTACCCTTGTATAATTGTTCTAAGGCGAGGCTCCAAAATACTAATTAGGAATTAGAACAATGAATTCTATCCAAAATATTAATTAGGAATTAGAACAATGAATTCTATTAAAAAAACTTGGCTAATTTTTTGTCATCTTTCATTTATTTCCTCAAGTACATAGTAGACAACTTACAATATTTCTCCCCATGCTAGTCTTAGTTAAATTATTTTGCATTTCCAAAAAGGATAAAGAAAACAAAGTATTTGGCATTTCTAAAACAACCTGTGTGCAGCGAATAATTCCAACCCTTCAATAAATGATCTGTCAAGTCATTCAAACGATCTTAGTGGGCTTGGACCATGAAAATTAATAGGAAACTCAAATTGCAAGCCATCTTCCGAGGTGCCATCTTCCATTTTTTCATATATGGGTTGTTTATTTGGCACTGTCATCTTGTATGCAGCCAACTTTGTTAAAAACCCAAAACTAAAAAAATTGAGTTTTGATGAAATGACAGCACTGAAGGTAGAATTCAAAATTTGGGTATTTTTTATCATGAGCTCAATCCAAGTATTTTTGTATCAAACAATTTTCTACAAAATAACCTCACCAAATCTCATAGATAATTGCCCATCAAAAGTGTTGTTGCACGTGTTGGTGGCTATAACATATATATGGTAGCCTTCTGCATACTCATCCAAGTACCTCTTGTAGTTCTTACTGGGTGTTAGTTGGTTTACTCTGCTACTTGGTGCTTATTTAGTAGCTAGGAATAATGACTATAAATCCTTAACAACATCATGTATGGTGTGACAATTTGATGGTCATCTTCTATATTATGTGATCTTCTCAGTGCTTGTTTAGTAGCTAGCAATAATGACTATAAAACCTTAGCAACATCATGCATGATGTGACAATTTGATGGCCATGTTCTATGTTGTGTGATCTTCTCGCATATCTCGCATAGCTCTGAGGGAATTATGTTTCCTTTTTGGTAAAATCCCTACATGTAGCAAAAGATTTCAAGATAGTAGTTATTTTTTGGTCTATAAATGATATTTGTATTATTTTGTGGCTCATGTTATGTCTTAGACATTAATGAATAAAAATTTGTTCTTTTGTTGCTAATCTAGTTTCCCTCGTGGCCCAACAACTTTTGAATATGTATAATTGAGAGATAGCTTACAAAACAAATGGTGTGTATAGGAAGCATAAGGAAGAAAATAACCGATTGGTGTGTAGTGGGTACCATAACCCATATTATGGAACTTAGGGAAACAGAGAAGGATGTCAACACTTTCATGCAGATTTATCATCAGAAATGTCTAGAGTTAGCATCATAAATGAGTTCTTTGCGATCTCTAGTTGGACAAATATCAACCCAACTTAACATCCAAACAAATGTTAAAAATTCATCTAGTAAGAACACATAAAAAGAACCAAACATATCATACTTTGGTTGTTGTCTAAGACATCAATAATTAAATAGCTTCAACCTTAGTGTCCCTGAAGGCATATAATTCTTGAGAAATTTCAAAATTTATAATTAAAAAAAGGAGAGGAGGTTTTACTTTATATCAAATTGAAGATAAAAACATTACAAATGTGAAAGTTTATTTATTCAAGATTTTCAAAAGTAATCCCATCCCAACCACACTCTAGTATGCATGTCTCAAGTTTAAGAAAAAAATCGTAAGACTCAGGTTGTTTAGTAACTTTAAAGTAAGTGTGTCTACTTGTATGGACAAAGTTTTATCAAAGTGGATAGGTGTATGGGACACAAGATACAAGATACAATAAAGATATTTTCTAGGAATGATACTAACAAGTCTTGTATGGACAAAGTTTGATCAAAGTGGATAGGTCTGTGGGACACGAGATACAACATACAATAAAGATATTTGCTAGGAATGATACTGTTGTGAGTATACAAGATGTAGGGATATTGGAGGAAGGTTAAGTCGAGTTACATTTATGTTGGTTGATTTAAAAATTGTTAGGGTGTTTGCTTAAGTTTGTGGGGGAAGGAGGAGCAAATTGGAAGCTTGCTAATTAACCTAATAGTCTTTAGACACACCCACATTGTTTAGCTATTTTACATTTTCATGTTTTTGGTAGGAATTTAGCAAAACAATTTTTGAGCAAATTGTGATCTTTTGTTATTTAGAGTGATTTTTTTTACTGGAAACACCTTGAAAAAAATCTCAGATACTTATGATTGTGGGAATTTGACAATTCAAACTGGTGATTTCAATTTTCAACAAATTCCTATCATATTTTAAGTAAATTCAAAAAAAAAAATTGTTTGGAAAAATCCAAAACTCATAACACGAAAACTATGAAAAAAGTTCAATAATTAGATTATACTATCATTATTATTATTATTTAAAGAAAAATATATTGTGATGATAATTGTAGAATAGTTAAATAGTTATTATAAATTTTAAAAAGTTTTTAAATATTTTTTAAAACAAGTATAATTTTCTAATCTTATTAATAATGAATTAAATATTTTAGAGAAAAACTAAATATGGATGGAAAAATGTAAAACTTATTTCTTAACCATTCAAATTATTATATATCAATAATTATTTACCAACTTAAATTTATTTTAATTTTAGGTTTACAAAGGATATATATTTATTTACCAATTTAAATTTATTTTAATTTTAGATTTACCAAGCGTATTTAGAGGGATCAAATCTTATAGATATAATTTTTTCCTTCATACAAAATTTGAAAAATGATTTGATTCTTCTTCAAAGTTTGTACATCCTAAATTAAAATGGATCTATATCAATTCTTAAATATACTATTTATATTATATATAAATTTTACATCTTATATAAAAATATTCTTATTAGATAATCTATATATATATATATATATGTATGTATGTATGTATGTATGTATGAGCTCTGCATGATGCAAGCAACTTTTAATTTATATTACCTCTTTAATTGAGACAAGATTATGTTTTATTGTTATTATTTGATGATTTATTTTTTTATTACAGCATTTTATCTAACATATTACTATATCTTTTCCATTTTAAACTGTAAAATACCTTTAAATACAATTATTATTTATTAATAATAAAAACAAAAATTAAAAATTAATATAGAAATATATTTAAAAGATAAATTTCGTAAAACCTTTTAATATTAATAAAAATAAATATATTATAATGTTGATATAAATAATATATTACTACTTTCCAACTAACTTGTTTTGATCACAGTCATCTCTGGTGTTTTGGTGTTTGGAATTGATTTGAGTATTCCCACCCTGGAATGATTTTATTTTCCACTATTTTAGTGAGGAAATTGTGTTTTTTTTCAATTATTTTTATTTTTATGTTTAAACTATTTTTCTTAATAAATAGAATGTGCCACTATTTTTATTGAAAATTTTATTTATTTTTATTTATAAGGGAGAAGGTGTGAGTTTTGATTTTGGAAAGTAAAATAAAGTAAGTATGGTTAAATATGTGGATGAGTTAGAAAAATAGTAAATATGTTATTTTAATAATGAAAAATTCTAAAATATAGTAAGGATTAGTTTGTATTAATGGTTTTTAAATGAATTAAATAATTTTGAAAGTTGAAATGAAATTTGTACGGAAAAGAAAATTATAATTTAAAGGTTAGATTTATGGTATGTTTATTTTATTACATTTATGTGGAAATTGTTTTATTCTACTAATCACAAATAAATATAAAAAACTAATGGCTTTATTTTGTAATTATTTTATTAGTAGACTATTTTCTTCAATAGACATATATGTCAAAGTTGCCTTTCCATTGAAAATGCAAAGTACGATGACAACACCCACTGCACCAATTGTTCCCTGACATTTGAGAATATGGCCAGATATGGATAAAGATATTCTATATGGACAAGTTTACAAGAGTGATTATGGGTGTTTTGTGACTAGAAGCAAGAGCTTGCATGGTGGGTAGTTAATTCTCTAAATAATGAAGACAACCATAAATGATCATTTCTCATTTTTTGTGCCCAAACCTAGGCAACTTATCCATTTGAAGTCTTAATTTATTTTTTTAGCCATCTGAGTATACATTCGATCAATTCAGCTCTAATTCTTCTTCATGGGTTTCACTTGCTTTTTGGGCTTGGTCATTTTGCCTTCTGTCACAGAAATTCAATGGATCGGATTTTGGATCTGTTCAGTTCCAATAGTCATCCAATTTGAATTCAAATCAAACATTTGATATATAAAATGAAAGAAAAAGTATTTTGGACACCACCTCAGGAAATTCATGCTAAAATTCTTTAGTGCAAGTCGTGATTTCTGATAATTGCAAAATATTGATTTAATATGATAAATTGTATCATAGTCATATGGTGTTCATAATTTAGTACTTTCGCGCAAATCATGAGTTTTGATAATTGCGATATAATTATGTACAATGTGAAGATTGTACTATAGCATTGGATCTTCCTGAACTGAAGTCTTTAGTTCTGGCTTAGTTGGGGGCTTTTGGTATTTAAACTGTTAAATATGTGAAGTGCCATATAGTTGGTGAGGTTTTTAATTGACTGCATCAATTCTGCTTTAATCTTCTTCATGGATTTCTCTTGCCTTTTGGTCTCGGTCATTTTTCCCTTCAGTTGCCTTTTGTCTCAAAATTTTTATAGATCCAATTTTGGATCAGTCTAATCCAATTCCAAACGTCACCCAATTTGAATTCAAATCAAACATTTGATATGTAAAATGGAAGAAAAAGTATTTTTGACACTACCTTTATGAAAAGTATGCCTTACTTCTTTAGTTCAAGTCACGACTTTGATGATTGCAGAATATTAACTTACTATGAGAAAATTGTGTATCATAGCCCTAGATCTTCTTGTAATAAAGTTTTCGGTTCTGGCTTAGTAAGGCCTTTTTTCTATTCACAATGTTAAATGTGTCTAAGTGCTATATGGTGTTCATAATTAATTAGTTTCCTGCAAATCACGAGTTTTGATAATTGCGATGTGATGATGTACAACATGAAAATTGAGTTGTACACTTGGATCTTCTAGAGCGAGTTCCACCATGAGCAAGTTCACCACGCAGTCCTACCCTGTAATCACAAAAAAGAACAATAAATCAAGAATGAGAAAATGAGTACTGGTATTGAAAGTGAATCCCGACGTAGGGTTTGACATTTGAATTACCTAAAGGGGTTGGTAAATGACAAGCTCTTGCGCCCATTAAAACCAAAAGTGATAGTCAAATGAACTTGGATTCAATGTGAACCCTTAGAGAAACCCTTGATTGTTTCTATAAGGAAAGCCACACAAGTATTAGTACCTGTTGGAAAAAAAAAAATTGTACAATGAAAAGATATAAAAAAAAAAAAACTAGTGATAAACGAGTGATGGCTCAAAACCTTGTAAAAATAATATAAAATAAAACATGAGGATCTAACCTAGAAAAAATAACCATGCTTCTAAATTTCCATCCAGAACCTCGCTTTAGAATATTGCAAATTATGGTACCACGAACAAACAGTGAGGACCTGAGTCATAGAAGTAAAATCAAGGAATAAGGGTTAGAACAAGACTAGAGGTTGGAGAGGTTCAAGAACATCGTCGGAATCGTATTCTTCGGCAAGATAACAAGACCCCAAATGGCAGATCTGGGCTCTGTAGCTGGGCTCCGTTATAAGCATCATACTAGAATTTATGTAATTTTGGATGTAATCCAATTTGTTGTTGTAGTGCATGTATTCCAGACCGTGCGCCACGTCTATTGCGATCTGCATTTTTGCGAAATCCAGGTACTTAGGACAATGAATCTGGGAACCTTGTTGCCCAGAGGCAATCCTCGAGACTTGATCTAGTTGAGAATAATTAATATTATTTTTGTATTAATGGAGAAAATGGTTACATTGTTGTAACTTTCTCCCTAGTTTAGGATTAGTTCCTATAGTTATGGGGTTTGGGTGCAACTTCCTATTTCCTAGTAATGTATTTATTGATGTAATCTTTGATTGATTGTGAATAGAGTGGACGAGAGTGATCTCTCAAGTTTGATGAGTGTAGTCTCCAGGTGCAGGCCACACCTGAGAGCTACAACTCTTTCTTTTCAATTCTGTTCACATTTTATCTTGGTATCAGAGCTCAGATTGAGTGAGCCTGATCTTTTGTCACCTGTGAGGCTGAAGTGCCTGTAGTAGCTAGCTTGCCTGTGTGGCTGGAGTAGCCTGTGTGGCTTGAAGTGCCTTTGTGGTTGTGTGTACACGAGAGCTCTGTGCTCGATTGAGCAGGTGGACTGCAGAACACCTGGCTCGGACTCGAAAATTTTGGCGCGGATTTTGCACGGATTGGCGCGGATTTTGCGCTGACAGTCGCGCCAGAAGAGGAATTAGCGCGGATTTTGAGGAATAAACTGCGCCAAAGCGCCAAAAAGCCCGATTAGCGCGGGATTTTACCGGGAAAGTCGCGCCAATTGAAATACTCTAAGCGATTTTCAGTTAGCGCGGATTTTTCGCTCGGGGTAGCGCCAAGGGATTTTTGAATAGCGTGAACTTCGTTTGGCGGTTTGCAAACGGTGCAGATCAACGGAGTTGCAGACCAGTCCGAGAGAGACAGATCGGGAAAGCGCCAGAGGAGATCTGCGAGAAACTTCGACTTCGTTTGGCGATCTACAGGGGAAGCAGAATTGGCGAAGTGGCAGATCAATCCGGGAGAGGTGGATCGGATCAATTGTGATCAGATCATTGTTTCGGCTGTGTTGGAAACGCCGAATTTGCTCATTGGAGCGGGAGTGCCAGACACTGCAGATCAGTGGCAGAGGTGACAGATCGATCTGACAGGTATTGTTTTTTGTTGTTGTTAAGTAGATTCACAATGAGTAATACGATGGAATCTTACCTTAACGAGTCTGGTAAACTCAACAGGTCTAACTTCACGAATTGGAAGTTTAAGATCCAGACCCTGCTCGAAGGTGCGAACGCTTGGACTATAGTAACAGGCGATGAGCAAAAACCGACTGCGAGCACGCAGAAGGAAGACTAGGAAAAACGAGAAAACAAGGCCAAAGTCCTGTTGAAGATGTCTGTGAAAGACAATGTCATTGCACACATCAGAGACTGTAAAACGTCCGCAGAGATTTGGACGAAAATCAAGAATCTGTATGAAACCCAGAATACAAACAGAGTTTTGGCTCTGAAAAGCAAGCTATTTTCAATGAGGATGGACGAAAGGGAGTCTGCTACTGCATTTGTCGCGCGAATTAAGGATGTTAAAGACGGATTGGTGGCCATTGGAGTGGTGGTGGCTGATGAAGATCTTGTTGCAATTACAATGAATGGGATGCGTGATGATTTCCAAACCTTCATCACTGGAGTCTCGGCAAGGGAGAAAACACCCACTTTTGATGATCTCACTGCGATCTTGCAGCAAGAGGAAGAGAGACGGCAGAACCTGAATCTGAACCCCCAAAGTGACGATCTCGCGCTAGTGTCAAAACGACGACTATCTAAAGGGAAGCAGTCACAGCAGCAATCAGTCCAGAAAGGAGGAACAACACATAAACATCACTGTCATAAAGGTATGCTTGCAAATCATTCTGAAAAGAAATGTTTTAATTGTGGAAATAAGGGTCATATACAGAGAGATTGTTATCATAAGAGGCAGGCTGATGAGGCAAGGAGGAGACAGACAAATCCAAAACACAGAGGATATTTTGTTGAAGAAGAAGACTTCAGTCATGAATTTCGACTGTTCACAGTCGACTGTGCCCTTTCTGCATCAAATGAAGATGACATCTGGTATGTCGATTCCGGAGCATCCTCTCACATGACAGGTAATAAAGAATTTTTCGACAGTATTGAAGAAATTATAAATGGATCAAAAATATATCTAGGGGATGATAATGGATATCAGATTAAAGGTCATGGAGTGATTTCAGTTAAGTTACCAAATGGAAAAATTAGTCACCTTTCAAATGTTTTATATGTACCTGGAATAAAGAAAAACCTGATATCTGTATCCATGATGGCTGACCAAGATATGAATGTCGAATTCTTCAAGACTCACTGTGTGATAAAGGATTGCAGGAATGAAATTGTTGCAACAGGCATGCGAGTTGGAAGCCTATACAGATTGGATGCAAAAAGTATATCAAAGCAAGCCATGGTTGCAGGAGGGTCGACAGCTGAACAACTCTGGCATCAGAGGTTTGGTCATCTGAATCTGCAGGATCTCATGTTGTTACAGAAGAAAGGTATGGTCAAAGGTCTCGCCATATTTCGTAACATTCAGTTAAACTATGAAGGTTGTGCCTTAGGAAAGATGCACAGAGAACAGTTCCCTGTGCATGATAGGAGGAGGCAAACAGAAATCTTAGGACTAGTGCACACTGATGTATGTGGTCCCATGCAGACAAGGTCGCTAGGGGGAGCATACTATTTTTTGTTGTTTACTGATGACTGCACTAGGTATTCATGGGTTTATTTTTTAAACAAGAAAAGTTAGACTTTCTAATGTTTTATAGATTTCAAAACCCTGGTGGAAAGACAGTTTGGAAAAAGTATTAAAATTCTCCGATCTGATCAAGGAGGAGAATACAAATCAAAGGAATTCATGAAATACTGCAAATCTCATGGGATTGTTCAGCAGTATACAGTGCCGCACACACCACAGCAAAACGGAGTTGCAGAGCGTAAAAACAGAACCCTGGTAGAGTGCGCAAGGAGCATGCTGCAAGGTAAGGGTCTATCTAATACTTTTTGGGCAGAAGCAATAAATACTGCAGTATATTTGAAAAATAGAAGTCCTACTAGGTTTCTTGGCTTCAAAACTCCTTTTGAAGCCTTGTATGGATTTAAACCAGCAGTAAATCACTTAAGAGTCTTTGGGTCAAAGGCATTTGCACATGTACCCAAAGTTGATAGAAAGAAACTAGACCCTAAGGCAGTCAAATGCATCTTTGTTGGTTATGGTACAGAGTTTAAAGCATACAAACTGTTCAATCCTGAGTCTCGTAAGACATTTGCAAGTAGAGATGTAGTCTTTCATGAATAGGTACAAGAAAGGAAAGCTGATGTTGGAGATGATTGGCACATTCCATTGCTATTGGAGGAAAGCAGCGAGGATGAAAGGGAGCAGGAACAGGAGCAGAAAGAAGAGAATGAAGAAGAACAACAAGAAGGTGAAAGAGCAGGCCCGGTTATTGCAGAAGAAAACAAATTTGAGGTAAGTCCCCTACCAAGAAGGTCAGGTAGGAAGACTCAATTACCATTGAAGTTGAGAAACTATGCTTTGATGTCAAAAGTTTTGAACATTGTAGAACCCTCTAATTACAAAGAAGCTAGTCAATTTGAGGAATGGAGAGCTGCAATGAATGAAGAGATGGAATCAATTCTTAGAAATGATACTTGGGATTTAGTTGAGCTGCCTAAGAATAAAACACCCATAGGATGCAAGTGGCTGTTTAAACCAAAAATGAATGCAGACGAAAGTATAGATAAGTTAAAAGCTAGGCTGGTTGCAAAAGGATATTCACAGCAGGAAGGTATAGATTTGGATGATACTTTTGCACATGTAGCAAAGCTAAATACAATTAGAATGCTTATTGCTTTAGCTACTAAATGTAATTGGGAATTACACCAGCTTGATGTTAAATTTGCATTTTTAAATGGTGATTTAAAAGAAGAAATTTACTTAGTACAGCCAGAAGGATATGTAAAGCAGGGGCAGGAACATCTTGTTTGCAGATTGAAAAAGGCTTTATATGGTTTAAAGCAAGCACCCAGGTCTTGGTACGAAAAGGTTGATTCTTTCTTTATAGAGTATGGTTTCCATATAAGCTTAAATGACCCAAATTTGTATACCAAGTACAATGATCAGGGGCAGATTATTTTGATTTCTCTATATGTGGATGATATGATTCTAACAGGAAATGCGGATGACTTAATCAGAGGAATCAAAAGGCTAATGGCACAAGTTTTTGAGATGAAAAATCTCGGAAGCCTTAACTATTGTCTGGGATTAGAAGTATTCAGAGATACTGGGCAAACTTTTCTTACCCAAGGGAAGTATGCTAGAAATCTGTTGGAAAAGTTTGGGATGGATCGGTGTAGATCAGCAGCGACACCTTTGCAGCAAAATCTGAAACTAAGCAGTGACGATGGCACTAAGGAGGTAGATGCCACAATGTACAGACAGCTGGTTGGCAGCCTTATATATCTTACAACAACCAGACCCGACTTGGCATACTCAGTTAGTGTATTAAGCCAATTCATGTCAAAACCGCGTGAAAGTCACTGGACAATAGCAAAAAGCGTGTTGAGGTATCTTTGTGGTACTGTTCATTTTGGTATTTTATACACTGGTGTATCTGATGTTACTCTAGCAGGTTTTTCAGACTCAGACTGGGCAGGTAACCTGGATGATCGGAGGTCCATCACAGGTTATGCATTTAACATAGGTTCCGGGGTAATTGCATGGAGCAGTAAGAAACAGAGTACTGTAGCTTTGTCGTCATGTGAAGTTGAGTATCAAGCATTGTGTGCAGCAACATGTGAAGCGATCTGGTTGAGGAGACTTCTCAAAGATGCAGGAAAAGAACAGAAGCAACCCACTTCTATCAAAAGCGACAACCAGAGCACCATTAAATTAGCATACAATCCAGTGTTTCACAAAAACACCAAACATATAGACACTCAGTTCCATTTTGTTAGAGAGAAAATACAGTCTAAAGAAATTGCTGTTGTATATTGTAAAACTCGTGACAATGTGGCTGATATTTTTACAAAGCCTCTTGCACGAGTGAAATTTGAATTGTTTAGAAAGATGCTAGGAGTTCAGGAGAACCCTTTCTCCATTAAGGGGGGGAGTTGAGAATAATTAATATTATTTTTGTATTAATGGAGAAAATGGTTACATTGTTGTAACTTTCTCCCTAGTTTAGGATTAGTTCCTATAGTTATGGGGTTTGGGTGCAACTTCCTATTTCCTAGTATTGTATTTATTGATGTAATCTTTGATTGATTGTGAATAGAGTGGACGAGAGTGATCTCTCAAGTTTGATGAGTGTAGTCTCCAGGTGCAGGCCACACCTGAGAGCTACAACTCTTTCTTTTCAATTCTGTTCACATTTTATCTGATCCCTAGACATATTCGTAGATCAAATATAAGTGATCCCCCTGGCAAAATCCTCCCAAGAGATTCACTATGTTGGCGTGGTGGGCACTGTGGATTTCTCTGAGTCCTGCATAGAAATCCCTAATTTTTCTCTGTTGCCTTCTCACGCTAGCAACCATTGTTTTCCCGATGAGAACACACTTAGAGACCAATGATTTTACTAACCTACCAGAGGTGAATTAGTTGGTGGCATCTACGACTTCCTTGTATCTATAAATATTGGGGTTTTCCAAGTGGGAATCCCTAAAATTTGCGCTCAATTGCGCTTATGTATCCTTGACTCTCCTCCAGGGAACTGGTCGAAGTTCACTGCAAGAAAAAATCAAGCCTTGGCAAGTGACATGGGCTGCTACAAAAGGAAAAAGAAAAACTGTGTGTCACTACAGACTTTCTCGCTCTCCCATGAGGGATTTTATAAGCTCACCACAACAAACCAAAACCTGGAGGATCTATGCGCTTTTGAAAAATCATACCACCATTCTCCTTCTGTGTGTAGTGAATCTAGTAGGAATGGAGATTGAACACAAGATAGGGAGAGCACAAGAAAGGGGATGGGTGAGAGGTGCCATCATTGGGGCCGAAGCTTCAGGAACAGCCAGTCATGCCATGAACAACTCTAATGACCAACTCTCTATAGTCAAATCCATAGTCGGTTTTAGTGTGGCTTTGCATAATGAGTATCAAATTTTGCAGATGGCATGACTGAATGCTCTTCAATGCTGCAGAAATAGGTATGGAGGACTTAGATTTTGTAGATGGCGTGAGCGAACTCTCTTCAATGCTGCAAAAATAGGTATGGCGAAGGATGGCGTGAGTACAGAATCACCAGAGGCAGTATGGAGAGAACATGGGCTGAAGGCCATGGAAAAATTTTATTAGATGGAGAGATGAACACATGGAAAAATTTAACTAGTTAGAAGGGAGAAAATCAAGCTCTCCCATTGGCTGGGGTAAATAGTATTTGCCCACCCCAAGCCAGCAAATAAAATTCCTATCGACGTAAAAATGATTGTATGGTTCTCCAATTCAGTGTCATGCAAAAAAATTAATTGTATTGTTATTCAATTTAATAGGATAGAGATGTTATAATGTAATGTGAACATTTTTACTAGTAAAAATAAAAGTGTGTTATAAAATGAAAATAATAAAAGTAAAAATTCAAAGTTAGTATTATTATTATTATTATTATTAATTTTTATTACTTAGTTTAAGTAAATTTTACTTGGTTAAGCTAATGGTGGTTTTTTAACTTCAAGTTTATGAGAACTTAATATGATATTGATCCAATGATATTCATGTGTTCATAAATGAGCATACATCCATCTTAAGTACGGATCTAACATGACACGAGAGGGATCAAATTTCTTCATGTGCAAAAAATTTTAGAGTGCAAAATACAATGTGTTATTTTTCATTGTTTAAATTTTATCTTTGAATGCTAAATAGACTACATATAGGACCAAATAAAAAATTTAACCATAGAAACTTAATTTTTTTTCAATATACGAGTATATATGAAGTTGATATCATCTCTTGTTGAAATATTTTTGAAAAGAATAAGATTTAAACATTTGATTCACACATTTTTTTTACTTCTAATTACTTTACATATTCATTTTTTTATAATTATATCCGACATTATTTTTCTATTTAGAACATAATTTTTTATTTTAAAGGGGCATGAACGGACGAACAAACTTACACATCCCCTCATATTGGGTTGTAGAATGAGCCTCTCGTCTCAATCACTTTGCATCTTAGTTTTTTCATGTAGAACGAGGACTCAAACAAAGTTTTCCATTATCCCCTCTTTTTTTCTTTCTCGTTACTAAAGGTTTTAGAAGGTCTCTATTCATCTGAAACAAAGAGATGTGTTTCAAGGTATTGTTGTTGCTCAAAAGTTTTATATTACACTCTTTGTAGATGAAATTTTAATTTTTTGTAGGGATCTTGGGAACTAACCATCTTTGGCACTACAACAGGGATGCAAATAAATTTCAAAAAATATACCATCTCCAAACAGAACCTGGAAAATGAAGATATACATATTTTAGCCAATATTTACCCCTATGAACTGAAATATGTAGTAGAGGGTTTGAAATATTTGCGCTTTCATTTAAAACCAAATAATTACATGAATTTCAACAAGAGATGGTTGATTGTGAAACTGGAGAAAATGTTAAGTTGCTGGAGTTTTAGATGTTTATCGAGAGCATGCCATTTTCTTCTAATAAAATCGACGTTATAGGATATCCCTATCTATTGGATGTCTTTAGCATGAATTCAAAAAGAAATTTTGGAGACAATGAGAAAGATTTGTTCATCTTTTCTGTGAGCATCCTCAAAAGATCGTTTTGTAACACCTTCTGTTAAATGGGAGATAATTACAATGCCAAAAAAAATTGGCAGATGGGGGTTAAAAACTCTTCCTTATTTCTCCAAAGCTTTGACAACCAAAGCTATTTGGAGACTGATATCCACAAACAATTTGTGGATTGTGGTGGTGAAAAACAAATATAGTTTCCCTAATTCGTTAGAGGACTAGATAAGAAATCCAAACAAAGCTCATAATAATTCTTCTTTGGTTTGGCAAGAAGTTCTCAATGTGTTTTAAGAAGATGGGTTTGTGCTTGCTTGGAATGTTGGCAACATCATTAGATTTAAGGTGGGTGTTGATCATTGGGCTAGCTATGATGGAGATTATGTTTTACCACAAAATTTAACAAACATAGGTTTTCTTAGATTATCCCATATAGGGAACCTTGAAACCACAAGTATGTAGTACCAAGGTTTAAAATCAACTAAGAAATTGGAACTCGATTAGGAATATAGGGTTGTTTTGGATTCTTATATAACATCTTTTTCAAGGGAAAATATTAGAATATCAAATGATGAAGACGACTTCAATTGGGCTAGATCGCCACATGGAATGTACACACCCAAGGAAGGTTACATATATATTATGTCTGATAAGTTGAATATTAAACAGAAGTGGTGGTCTAAAGTAGTTTGGAAAGCAAAGTGTCCCTCAAAATAAAGACTTTTTATGTGGTGTATCCTCAAAAATAAGGTGCCTACTTAGGATATTCTTCAAAGAAGTCATACATAATATCCCGACTAGTGTGCATTATGCAATGATAGCAAGGAAAATATTTCACACCTCTATTGTGACTATGCAAAGGAGATTTGGAACGATTGTAAAATAGCTTTTCATATGGATTTCTTATGGCAGGGTGCATCAATGGACGAAGTTTGGAAACAATGGATGTCTGATTTTGAATAAAATAAGGTGAAATATTTACCCCTGATTATCTATTGGGGTGTATGGTTGGCACAAAATTGATTTATTTTTTAAGAGAAACAATTTCCTCATGATAAATCAATTGCCTCTATTTTATCCATTCTGTCACATTTTCCACTACAAAAAACCAACAAAAATCCTAGAATGGTCGTTGAAGAACACTAAGATCACATTATTACCTCCTTGTTTTTTGATGAGGCTTCTTAGAGATAAAAATAACAGGTGTGGAGGTGGTGCACTCCTTTATATTGAGCCAAATAATTTTTACAAAATCAAGATAAGCTTGGAATAAGTATCAAATAATTTTGCAGAACTGATGGCTTTAAATATTGTGCTTCTTTACTCGTTAGAATTGGATTGCAAAAAAATTCATATTTTTAGTGATTCATAATTGGTTATCAAAGGGATAAATTTGCAACAAAGTTGCATAAATCAAGTCCCTATGCCTATTTTATATGATATTAGCATCTATTATTTTTACTTTACTCTTACACATGCCAACATATTTATAGGCAACAAAATGAGACAATAGACACTATTTCAAAAGAGGGCATGTTAGTGTCTGTCAGTCCTGCCAGTCACCAATGATCAAATGTACTCTTTCAAAGTTTTTGTTAGGGTCCTAAGTCATTTTTTATAGTTTCAATAGGTTTTCAAATAAAAATTTGGTCATTGGTTAGTATGTCTAGGTATGATACTACTCCCTTCATTTCATGGTCAAAATTCCATCTTGGTCATGCCATCACTCCTTGTGATGAGTCATCAGTAAAGTTTCTTGATTACCATTTTAGTCATCATCTTATGGTTAGTCACATTGCAAGTTTTAAAAGTGCAAATCATCAGTTTCATAATCCATTAGGTGTCATTATTAGATCAATTCATCAAAAAGGTCATAAAAAGAGTCATGACATCACCTAGGTCATCATCATGGGAGTAGTAATTAGGGAAAAAAGATCAAATACATTTCGACTTGTTTCAACATCGTCATTCATACTCCATATACCTCTCTCAACCTCCCTCATAAATCCCCTCATTCCCTCTAAAATACCTTTTTCCTAGGGAAAATCCTTAAATCCTAGCGAAAACCCATTTTTCTCCTTTGGAAAAACTCATTTTTAAACTCTAGCTGAAATCCATTTGATATACCGACTCTAGCCGCATTCCATTTAACACTAAGAAACCATGTCGAAGTCCCTTTTTAAGCCTGGGACCCATTAAACATATCAATGTCAGCATATGGCATGAAACAATAAAACAACTGCTCATCTCCCTTTCCCGATTGCGATTGTGATATCGCATATCGCAAAGTTCCTTCCCACTTGCCAATTGCAATATCGTCCCGCCCGCTGATTGAGATAACCCTTCCGCTCATTGATTGTGATAACCCTTCTACTCGTCGATTGTGGTAAGTCCTCCCCCACCGATTTCAATATCGCAATCGGGGATTGAACAAGTCTTAAGTCCCTCCTCTGCTAAGCCCCTTCCGATTCCTTGATTGCGATATGCGAGATCCCTTCTGAACGTGATATTTTATATATTTCAATATTTGAATTTTCAATACCACCCTATCTCCAAAACATGAAAAATCAGTGTAAATGCCACTCCTCTGCGTTGTGATAGCGATACGGCGAACCACCCTCTTGGATGTGATATTTTATAAGTTGTGCTTGATAAAGTTTTGGGTCCGGCTTGTCGGGAAAACACTATGGAACATGGTAAAGATCCCTCTCTCTGTTGCGATTGCGATAATATAATGGCCCAGATCAACAGCCTAGATTTAATCAGCCTAGATCAGCAGGCCCAGATCGACTGTTAATAATCCTCTAGTTACCCTCCCAGGGATGGTCAAAAATCAGTTCATTATTACACTCTCGGTCATTTTTTTTCATGTAATTTCCTCCATTCACAAAGCACCAAATTATCCATTTCGCCTCCCCTCAAAGGACAATGAGGACATTTTTTATGCATTTCCATTCCGCCTCCGCTCAAATAGAATGTAGAAAACAGGGACAACAACACAGTTCATCAGCCATCAAGACTAACTACAATGTCTATTCGAGGCCTCAGCTACTACCAAAATGCCAAGACCAACACCAGAGCTCAGCAAATTGATATTCTTAGCATTTTAAAACTATTTTTATAAACTTTTGTAACAAATATTGAATTCAATTTCAAGATATTTATTTCTGTAAATGATTTTATAAATACTTCAGATTTCGAAGTATTAGGGGTTGGATGATCTTTAGTCAAGGCTTTGTGGAGCTAGTGTACTTATGATTATTTATAGGAGTAATATACAAGAGTTTCAGCTATTATAGTGGGATTCATGCAGTATGTTCATTAGCAGTGTTTTTTCTTCTATTATCATCAGTATGAATGTATTGTCCTCTCTATTTTGATCTTAATTCTTTCTCCTGATTGTTTCATGAGTATTAAACAGAATTCATATGTTTATGCTCCGTTTTGATGAAACTCCCATATTTTTGTTACATTTTCCTTTGATAAATGAATTGAAACTAATTCTCATTTTGAAACCTTACTTTTCTACCTTATACACAATGAAAAATCAAGAATGCTAAATGAGCATGCCTAAATTGCCCCATTATATCTCTGCAAACTCATCTTTTGGAAACCCTGACCTAGCCCCCTAGACCTAGACCATCACCTAACTAAAAAACCTAAAACCAAAAACTCCAAATTGAGTTGAACTATCTAGCCTAAAATCCATTCTTGCACCAGTCAAATCCTTGGTTGTGACCATAGAGAGAGCCCTCTCTGGTTTGGTAGGGCTAGCTGCCAAATCAAAAGGTTGGTTTGAGGTTACCTCCGTCGATCTCCTTTCTCAACCTTGGGACACTAAGGAGTGCTAACATTTTTTGCAACCATACTGGGGAATGGAGTGTCAAATATTCCCCAGGATTTTTCTTACAAGTTCATTAAGGTCTAGTCCTGTGGGCGATAGGTCCTAGTTTTAAAGAAGGTTGATTCGGTAATTGAGCCAACGTGTAGATTGAGGAAAACATTGGCTCCTAAAAGATATACAAGGTCGAATCTGGATCCCAACCCTCTAGCAGTAGTTGACAATCCTGAGAAAGTTTTGAGAAAGTTGAAGTCTCAACCTCGAGAATATGAAATAGGTACACCTCCATTGCTAAGAACTACAGCTTTACCTGCAAAACTGATTACTCTTGAAGATTTGTCTTTTGATCTAAAATTCGAGTTATCATTATTCAATTCCAAGTCCGAGTCTTCCCTTGCAGAGACACTTTTCGACATTGTGAAGTTTGATTCATATATACAATCTTTTGAGGCTTCATGTGATAGGATTGGCAATAAAGTTTGGTCAAATTTCCATAAACTCCATAATCTAGTTGATCAAATGAAAGTAACATCTGAAAAGGCTTATACCCTGTATGAGCAAGAGGCCTTCCCCATTGTTACACCCCCTCACATGGCTACCCCATCATCCTCCATCACTAAACCATCATCTCCTCCCAAATCATCCTCTTCCAAAACATCTCCTCCCTTAATAGCCCCTATTTTAACTGTCATATTACCTTCTGCAACCTTCATGGCAATATTTTCCCCTTTGATTTTGCCTTGGCATCTTGCTACATTACCTTAGAATTATGGTCAAAGGTTTCCTCTGTTTGATGGCACAACCGAGATCACAGCAAGACAACATGTTGATAAGATTAATGATTTCATTAATCTTGAAGAAGTCGATTAAGATGATGCCAAAATGCACCTCATAGCTCAAAGTTTTTCAAGCAAAGTGAAGAAATGGTTCCGTGCTTTGAGAACTACTTCAATAGCCAATCCCCAACAATTGATAGACTTATTATTAGCCATATGGGAAGAGAAGAAGAGCCCCCTTAATATCTTGGGTGAATACAATTCATTGAAAAGAGATCCAAATGAATCCGTACAACACTTTACTGACAGATTCAATAAGGTCTACAATGTTATCCCAGACAACATCAAACCTCCTCCTGACTTGGCATTGATTCACTATCCTGATGCCTTTGACCTTGACATGGGCTATTAGCTGAGAGAGAGGAATCCTACAACTCTTGAAGAAATGCAGAGGAATGTTGTGAGTGTTGAAGCAAATTTGTTGATTAAGAAATCTAAGATGAAAATAGAAAAGAAGGTCACAATCAAAGAGGAGCCCTCTACTTCATCGGATGTTAAGCTTGAAACTTTAATCAAAACCATGGAGAAAATGATGGATAAGATGACAATATCAGAAATCCTAATTACCGAGGTCAACAACAACAACCTCAATTTAGAATCAAACAAAGAGAGCAGAAGGGTCAGGATCAACAAGCACAACAATAGATCTATACTCCACTCCAATAGAATTATGCACAAGGACTTGATGAAGAAGAGTTTCCAGGTGAGAACCACTTTTTGTAGTAGGATCAACAACCTATTTTCCTCACAAAAAAGGATGAGGTTTCTGAGGAACCATATGCAACTGATGATCAAAGACTTGTTCTTTCAAATGATGATGTGTTGGCAGTCGAAATAGAAGATTATCAAAGGGGTTACCAAAATTCTCTTAGCCAAGTGCAAAGGTAGTATAATTTGAGGAACAAAAGTGTGTAGCTTACTTCAAATCCAAAAAAGTAAAACTTCTCAAAAAGATACTCATACCAAAGAATCAACCTCTACAAATCAGAACAAAGAAAATGAGGTTGATTCCACTAGTGAGGGAAAGAAAAATGCAGAAACACAAATTGGAGGATAGAGAAAGGAGATTCCCACCAAAGAACAACCAGAAAAGAAGGATATGACTTCCAAAGAGGTAGAAAAATATCCTAATTAATTTAGTCTAGAGAATGAGTTTCCAAATTGAAAATTTCCATTCCTTTGACCGAATTAGTTACGAATGATCAGTATAAATTCCATATAGCCAAATTGCTAAAGGTTGATCAAATTTCAGACATGGTGAATGTTAGTGATGACCACCCTGAATGTTTTTTTGGCCCCACCGTAGATGGAAATTTAGAAGACAGTGAAGTCCCACCATTCTATCTCGGTCTTAGGATCCATGATCTCATCCTTCACAATGCCATTTTAGAGTCCAGAGCTTCTCACAATCTCATGCCCAAGGCCATCATGGACAAGTTAGGACTGGATATTACCTGATCATATCTTGACCTTTACTCCTTTGACTTAGGAAGAGTTAAGTGTCTCAGTCTCATTAAATACTTAGTAGTATCCTTAGATTAGATTACGACAAAAAATGTTTTGATGGATGTGGTTGTTGCAGATATTCCTCCAAGGTATGGGATGCTACTCTCCAAGTCATGGGGAGAAAAACTCAAAGGTACTTTGCAGCTTGATTTCTCTTATGCTACTATACTGGTTTTCAGTCAACTTAGAAAATTGTAACAGGAAACTAAGATGAAATATATGATCACTAGAAAAGAGAAGCTGAATAATCACCCTATACATGTTGTACATACTGATTTAGAATCCTTATTCTGTACAATGATAGTAGTTCAGTTGATTTAGAAATTCAGATTGAAGAAGTTTCAGAAATTTCAGAACTTTCAAGTAGCGTTGAAGTAGTTCCACATGCAAAAAATCAAGAACAGGGATTAAATAGTTTGCAACCTAATATTAGTTGAAAGGACAGTGGATTCAATGAAGGAAACATATTATGTCAAAAAAACGGATCATCTTCAAATAGAAAATGAAAATTAGTCTTCCGAGTTTTAGCTTCCTGATGAGGAAGAGGCTCTTTGGACCATGGATTTTGATGGAGCCCTGGGAAATGAAGGAGCTGGAATCAGAATTTGGATTCGTACTCCAATGAATCACTGAGGTAAGATTCCTTGTAATGTCATAGTATGTTCATATAAACTAGATTTTGATTGTTCTAATAATGAATCTAAATACGAAGCCTTGATTACCGATCTTAAGATTCTTAAAAAGCTAGGTGAAAAAAGAATTTCAGTTTATGGCGACTCCAAATTGGTAATCAAACAAGGGTGAATTCAAGGCCAAAAATTCCAAGATGCGAGCATATTGCAATGCTGTGTTAGATATCCTCAAAACCTTTCCTGAGTATACATTATCTTTGATTCCAAGAAACATAATTTCATGGTTGATTCTCTTGCCATTGTTGCAAGCATGTTTAAGATCCCAATACATTCCAACAAGAAATTTGAAATCAACGTGAAACATCGTCCTATTGTCCTTGATAATCTCTGGTACTCGCAAGTGTTTCAAGATGATAAGAAAATCAATAATTTTCTACAAATGGAGGAAGAATTCACCACTTCTTACATAGATGATGTATTTTATGAAGATGATCAAGAGATCCAAGCCACAGAATCGGAGGTAGTACAACTGAAGGAAAATTCCATTCGAAGAGGTATTGTACCCTTGGAAGAGCTCTTCAATCATGATGATGTTGCACAGAAGTCGGCATTGTTCCCCACTGAAACAGAAGTTGAAGACATCAATATTGGCACAACTGAGAAGCCAAAGATGGTGAAGTTGTCAAAGTCCTTAAACCCAGAGATTAGAGGTAAGTATGCAACACTTTAGGCCAAGTTTTCTGATGTGTTTGCATGGGAGTATTTAGATTTGAAGGTTGAAGGTAAAAGTGCAAATCAGCTTACTATTCCTATGAAGCCCAATAAAAATCCTTTTCGCCAAAATCTCAGAAGGATCAATCCGAAGTTGCTTCCATCCATAGACAAAGAGGTAAATAGGTTATATAAAGTTGGTATCATTGTTCCTCTTCTCTTTTCTGGGTGGATGTCAAATCTAGTTCCAGTCCGGAAGAAGGCAAGTGAAATTCGTTTATGCATTGATTTCCAAAATCTGAACAAAGTGTCCTTGAAAGACAATTACCCTCTCCCAAAGATGGATCACATTCTACAAAGGGTAGTGGGTTCTACTAGAATGTCTTTACTCTATGGCTATTCTGGGTATAATCAAATCTTAGTCCATCCTGATGATTAAGCAAACACAACATTCACTACACCGTGGGGTATTTTTATGTATGACAAGATGCCTTTTTGGCTAAAAATGCAAGAGCTACATTTTAGTGAGCGATGGACGTCACTTTCACTAATGAAAAGGATGTGTTTTTGGCTCTTTACCTTGAGGATAGTCTTCCAGAGGTGCAGGAAATTTGGCATATCATTGAATCCGAAGAAGAGTTTGTTTTCCATGGAAGAGGGAAAATTACTTGTCATATCATATCAAAGAATGGCATCCACATATATCCAACAAGAATCAAGGTAATACAACAATTGGATTAATCGAGAAACAAGAAAGAGATTTAGTTCTTTAATGGTAAGATCAACTTCTTAAGAAGGTTTATTCCTAACCTTGCTAAGCATCTAAGAGAAATAACTAACATGTTGAAAAGTGACAGCGAGGTAAATTGGTCTGAAGATGCAAGGAAATCTTTCAACCAAGTCAAAATTGCATTGTCTTGCTCTCCCATCTTAATCAAACTTGATTACACTATGGGATTTCATCATCTTTTCATTTTCTTCTGAGCACACATTGGCTGCTACCCTAATGAAGAAAAAAGACCAAAAAACAAAGCAGCCAATTGCATTTTTCAGCCGAACCATAAGGGATGCGGCGTTAAGGTATAGCATCATTGAAAAACAGGCTTTGGCCCTAGTAAAGGCTTTGAAGGATTTCTGGGTGTACATTCTCCATTCGCATACTGTTGCTAATGTTCGAAATGTTGCAGTCAAGGATGTTTTTATGCAGAATGATCCTAAAGGTAGGCAAGGTAAATGGATTTCTGCAATGTTGGAATATGACCTCAAAATTAAACCTACAAAGCTAGTCAAAGGGCAGGGTTTGGTGAAGCTTACATGGCAGAGTCCAATTTATATGTTTAGGAAATCAATCTTATTGTTGTAATGTCCGAAGAAGAGGTGGATGATTCATTTGTTCAGGTATCACATATTTTTACCTCATCTCCTTGGTATTCAGATATTGTTTATGTGCTTTAGAATTTGAATTCTCCACCATGTGTGTCAAAAAGAAAGGCTAGATCATTGAGGTTAAAGGCTCAAAGATATTTTATTTTGGACAATGTTTTATTTTGGAAGGATCCGAGGGGAATTTTGTTGAATTGTCTAGTTGAAAGTGAAGCAAAAGAAGTAATGAATGATTTTCATAAGGGTGATTGTGGCGGTCACCTTTACTGGAAGACCACAACAAACAAGATCTTGAGAGCTGGATTTTATTGGCCCAGTTTATTTTTTGATGTCTACAAAACTGTAATGAGTTGTCATGAGTGTCAAATCTTTCAAGGAAAGAAAAAGTTGTTATCGCTGCCCTTGTAGCCCATTTCTGTCCAAGCACCTTTTCAGCAGTGGGGTCTTGATTTTATTGGCGAGATTCACCCTTCATCTTCAGCTCAACACAAGTGGATTTTAACAGCAATCAACTACTTCACGAAGTGGATCGAGGCCATCCCCACTAGACAAGCTACAAATGCGGTAATAATTCAATTTCTTGAGTCTAATATTTTGTCCCGATTTGGTTGTCCACAGAAAATTATCACTGATAATGCAACAACTTTCAAGTCGAAGAAGATGATTGATTTATGTGACAAGTACCACATCAAACTCAGGCATTCAATGGCATATTACCCACAAGGTAATGGGCTAGATGAATCATCAAATAAATCACTAGTTAATATCATCAAGAAGTTGTTGGAAGAAAATAAGAAGAATTGGCACAAAAGGTTGATCAATTCTCTGTGGGCAGACAAAGTGAGCACTAAGAAGTCCATAGATATGTCATGTTTTCAGCTGGTATATGGAGTTGACACTATTTTTCTGACTTCTCTTTTTGTCCCGGTGATGAATATTTTGTAGGAAGTTGACAGTGAACCCAATGATACTCAGCGGAGGATCAATCAGATGATTCATTTGCAGTAGTCTAGAGAGGAAGTACTTTAGAATATGTCAAAGCTTCAGGAAAAGATCAAGAAGATATACGACACGAAAACCAAAGCAGATGATTTTAGTTTGGGAGATGTTGTTCTCCGATGGGATAACCGGAATGAAGAGAATTGTAAGCATGGCAAGTTTGATAACTTGTGGAAAGGACCATATAGAATTTCATCTTTCAGCGCAAATTCCTCAAGCATTACCTCACTTGATTTCTTCATAAATTTCCCATTTTCATTGTACGTAACAATCTATTTTATTGCCAAAGTGTGAAGCAGTTGTCATGAAAGTTTAAAGCCTGTGGAGAAGGCCCTAAGGCTTTCCTTATCAACTGTTGTTTTAAAAGTTAAGTCAGTTTTAGTTTGTCTCATGTTTTGTCAGTCAGTCATTTCAGTGTTGAGTTTTGGGTCTGTTTATTTTTTTTACTCCATCGCCCAATGGATAAGGCTACCTGGTTTGCAGTGCTCTTGACACCTCCTAAATGAGCTTTCGTCCCCAACTAGATCCAATGTTAGTGTCTGTCAGTCCTGTCAATCACCAGTGATCAAATGTACTCTTTCAAAGTTTTTGTTAGGGTCCTAAGTCAAATTTTTATAGTTTCAATAGGTTTTCAAATAAAAATTTGGTCACTAGTTAGTATGTCTAGGTATGTTACTACTCCCTTCATTTCATGGTCAAAATGCCATCTTGGTCATGCCATCACTCCTTGTGATGAGTCATCAGTAAAGTGTCTTGATTACCATCTTAGTCATCATCTCATGGTCAGTCATATTGCAAGGTTTAAAAGTCCAAATCATCAGTTTCATAATCCATTAGGTGTCATTATCAAGGTCAAGTCATCAAAATGGTCAAAAAGAGTCATGACATCACCTAGGTCATCATCATGGGAGTAGTAATTAGGGGAAAAAATGATCAAAGAGATTTCGACATATTTCAACATCCTCGTTCATACTCCATATACCTCTCTCAACCTCCCTCATAAATCGCCTCATTCCCTCTAAAATCCCTTTTTCCTTGGGGAAATCCTTAAATCCTAGCCAAAACCTCATTTTCTCCTTTGAAAAAACTCATTTTTAAACTCTAGCCGCATTTGATATATCGACTCTAGCCACATTCCATTTAACGCTAAGAAACCATGCCAAAGTCCCTTTTTAAAGGTTGGGACCCAAAAAAGATATCACTATCGGCATATCGCGTGAAAGAATAAAACAGTGGCCCGTCTCCCTTTCCTGATAGTGATTGCGGTATTGCATATTGCAAAGTCCCTCCTCCACTGATATCGCAAAGTTCCTTCCTACCTGCCAATTGCGATATCGTCCCGCCCACCGATTCTGATACCCTTCCGCTCGTTGATTAAGATAACCCTTCCGCTTGCCGATTGCAATAAGATCTCCCCTGCCAATTACGATATCGTAATCGGGGATCACACGAGTCTTAAATTCCTCCTCCGCCAAGCCCCTTCCGATTCCCCGATTGAGATATGTGAGATCCCTTCGAGATGCGATATTTTATATATTGCATTTTTTGAAGTTACAAGTCCATCCCATCCGATTCCCCGATTGAGATATGTGAGATCCCTCCCAGATGCGATATTTTATAAGTTGTGCTTGATCGGGTTTGGCTCATTGGAAAAACATTATGGAACATGGTAGAGGTCCCTCTCCTTGTTGCAATTGCGATAATATAATGGCCGAGATCAACGACCCAGATCAACAAACCCAAATCGATGCTTAATAATCCTCCCGTTACCCTCCCCTGGATGGTCAAAATCAACTCATTTTTATGCTCTCGGTCACTGTTTGTCATGTAATTTCCTCCATTCATAGAGGACCAAATTATCCATTTCGCCTACACTCAGAGGACAATAAGGACATTTTTTATGCATATCCATTTCGCCTCCGCTCAAACAGAATGTAGATAACAGGGACAATAGCGTAGTTCATCAGCCAGTAGGACTAACATCAATGTCTGTTCGAGGCCTCAACTACTACCAGAATGCCCAAAACAGCTCCAGAGCGCAGCAGATCGATATTATTAGCAGTTTGAAACTATTTTTATAATTTTTTGTAACAAATATTGAATTCTGTTTCAAGATATTTATTTCTGTAAATGATTGTATAAATACTTCATATTTCAAAGTATTAGGGGTTGGATGTTGTTTAGTCAAGGCTTTGTGGAGCTAGTGTACTTGTGATTATTTGCAGGAGTAATATACAAGAGTTGCAGCTATTATAGTGGGATTCATGTGGTATGTTCATTAGCAGTGTTTTTTCTTCTGTTATCATCAGTATGAATGTATTGTCCTCTCTACTTCCATCTTAATGCTTTATTGTGATTGTTTCATAAGTATTAAACAAAATTCATATGTTTATGCTCTGTTTTGATGAAACTCTCATATTTTTGTTACATTTTCCTCTGATAAATGAATTCATGAAACTCATGCTCATTTTGAAACCTTACTTTTCTACCCTATACACAATGAAAAATCAAGAATGCTAACTGAGCATGCCTACCTTTCCCCATTATATCTCTGCAAACTCATCTTTTGGAAACCCTGACCTAGCCCCCTAGACCTAGACCATCATCCAGCAAAAACCCTAAAATAAAAAACCCCAAATTGAGTTGAACTATCTAGCCTAAAATCCATTCTTGCACAATCCTTGGTTGTGACCATAGGGAAAGCCCTCTCTAGTTTTGTAGGGCTAGCTGCCAAATCAAAAGGCTAGTTTGAGGTTTCCTTCGTTGGTCTCCTTTCTTAGCCTTGGGACACTAAGGAGTGCTAACAAGGCCCACTATTATATTATGGGTAGTGGCATATCAAACAACATGTAGATGGTTAATATTTCAAGTTTTTATCATTGATCGTTCACTGAGTTACAGGTTTCAGATGTAGCTTCTATCACTATTTAGTGGAGCTTCTTCAACAACACCTTATTGCTTTCTTATGTGTCTTTATAGTTTTTGTGATATATCACCCATATTTATTAGTTCATATGTACTCAGATTTTAAGGTTCTCCTAAAAAAATATATAGCTTGTTGTATCAAGCCTTTAGGGACATTAATTATACTGCCTCATATGAAACTCCTAGAAACCATGAAGGGTTTTCAGATATGTCTAAACTTACACCATCAAAATTCATAAAATTGACATATCGTCGGGTACAAACCTAGTCAAATCATACTAAACGACAAAATAATGGAGACGAGTACAAGTTCATATAGGAAAGCCTTTAATAATAAAGGCGAAGGAAAGAAGAAAAACAACATATCTCATATTCATAAAAAAATTTACACCTATAAAAACCAAATGACATCTAAACTATCTAAATTCTCGTGGATTATAAAATTCTCGAAAGGAAGTAGTTGTTCATTCTTTTCGGGAAAAAAATATAGACTTATCTATATCCATATATGTAAAATTCAAGGGACAAGATAAGAAATCAAAAACCCTAATAAAGATAATCTGCAAAACAAAAATATCATAACCCTAATAAAAACAACACACTAGATTCTAGTGGATTGTAAAATTCTAAAAAATGAAACGGTTGTTCATTCTTTTCGGGTAAAAGAATATGGATTTCTCCAGATCCATATATGTAAAAGGAAAGGGACGAGATAAGAACTCAGAAACCATTATAAAGATTATCTGCAGAACAAAAATATCTTAACCCTAATAAAAGCAACTCACAATCGGGCTACTACAAGCTATTGAACACAAAAACACCATGAAAAATCATCCAAAGCAAAAGGGCATATAAATAAAAAGTCTAGAAATCCATACATGTCTAAAGAAAGTTTATGCAGTGGAAATCGTGTATTGTGTGGTGTGTACGCCAGTAGATTGAGCGAGGTCTTGTTCTTCTACCAGAAGAAACAAACCCTCGCCAAATATTCTAAGAGAAAATCCTGCAACTATTCGTGCTCTAATAACAAATGGAGAAAATCGATCGAGGTGTTGGTTGGGGTTTCGAATCTCAAAGGCAACAAAAGAAGCTACTTCAGTGATTCGTCTTTCTGGGAAAAATTATTCTCCAGCAACATATTTTATACAGTGGAAATCACGGTATTGTGTGGTGTGTATGCCAAAAAATTGAGTGGGGGCTCGGTCTTCTGCAAGAAGAAACAAACCCTTGTCAAATATTGGAAGAGAAAAGCTTACCGTTGTTCGAAAAGTGGGTTGAGAGATTATCACAACACCTTTGTCATCATTCAGTTGAAATTATATCAATCTGATGGCACACTATTCTTCAATCATCTAACATTCGATTCAACAGTACAAATCAGTGCACAGTACCAACTGGGTAATTCTAAAAAAAACCCCTTACCACGTAAATATAAATATAAAATCATAATAAATATAAATATATAAATATAAAATCAGATTAAATATAAATATAAATATTTAATATATATAACTTCTAACCGGTAGGTAAGTATATTTATATTTATTGAAAGCATTGTCAATAATTTATGTGGTAATAATTTGTTTTTATCATCACATTACGTTTAAATGAATTAAACACCCATTACATCACCCTTTAAGCCTAAATGTTGGTGTACACATGTTTAGAATCCTTTTAAATCTAAAAATAATCCTTCTAGATATAAATATAAATTTTATTATCTATACTGTAAGGGAAAAGGATTCCTATGTGGGCCAAATGTGACTTAAGGTAGATAAGAAATTGGTGCGTTAGGGTGTGGCCCTCTCGATTATGTCGTGAAACAGCTCGCTAGAAAACCCTTGTACATGCAGAAGCATAGATTCGAAATCCCCTCAAAGTGTTGAACCTAAAGTACCTATAATAAAACCTTCGAAATCCTCATAAGGCCTTGAAACCGAAGTACCCATAGACTCCACATAAAACCAAGGTTTGGGGCGTCCGTGCACAATATTTGATTTGATTTTGACTCTACACAAATGCATCGTGAAATGGGCCGTCGATGTCTACCAAACGATTTGGATGGCCACTTAGTCATATCAGATGTAATAGCCGTGGACAATATTTGATTTGATTTTGACTCTACAAATGCATCGTGAAATGGGCCATCGATGTCTACCAAACGATTTGGACTTCGTCATGGCCACTTAGTCATATCAGATGTAATAGCCGTGGACAATATTTGATTTGATTTTGACTCTACACAAATGCATCGTGAAATGGGCCATCGATGTCTACCAAACGATTTGGACTTCGTCATGGCCACTTAGTCATATCAGATGTAATAGCCAGATATAATAATAATAATAATATCTATTTTTAAGGTTACACCAAATTGGTGTGTGAGACCCCTCTTGTTTGTGGGACAAAGGACTCATCTTTGCACAACGATAACCAAATACCTTCGCACAACGATTTTGACTGGCTGAGCCTACGAAGGCATACATACTCTACCCCCTCTAGTTTTGAACCTGTGACCTCTTAAAAAGAAACACATACTCTTAACCATTAAACCCACTCAAACAATATGCTCACTCAAACCTTCCTTATGGATTTAAATTTTTTTTGACATACGATAAAGGCACAGATTCATTCTTTCCACCTACACTCCGCATTTTTTCAAAGATATCAATTTTCATGTTCTCTTAACACTTTTAAGTCATAGTGTTATAATTCTATATTTATGGGATAAATGAACATGATTACCATGTTCTAATTTGACAACTCATCCCATTAGCATTACAATAAGGTGCTATTTAAAACATCGTCGAGAAGGTTTTCTAATTTAGAATTTTGTAATTTTATACATTGGTTTCACTTGAAAAATAGGTTCCCCTTTTCCCTTTGATCTAGGTTGAAGTGAAATGATGCCCTGCCTATTAAGAGGTAGAGTATAATTGTAATTCATATTAAATATAGTAATAAAAAAATTATATATATATATATATATATATATAATAATCGATGGGTAATGGTCTAAAAGTAATTTTTTTATTAGTTTAAAATTAACTAATATTTATTATTGTGATCATTACTTTATATAGTCATTAAATAATTTTTCACAAAAGATTGGAAGAAATTAATGTTATATGTTTTATAATAAATTCACATAAATGATATAACATAAAAGGTAGCAATAACTAAATCATGGCCTTAATTTAGGGAGTTAGAGTTATTCCACTACTTTCCCTTTCGCGATTTTTGTGGCTATTTTTCCCCTTGATTTCTTTGGAAGTGACGGTTGGTCCTCTCCCTCAAGAATAATGGTGTTGGATAATATGTCATTTTCCTTCTCATCTTGGGGTTGGGTAGAATACTTTTTTATGATTGGTGTAGCTAAGAAACCCACTACAAAGACTCCTTACATATTACGTTGAACTTACCCAAAAATATCTAGATAATATGTACGATATCCTCCTAGGTAGCCTAAGTTCTCTCCAAATCTCGAGCCACTATGGTCTTTAGGGTCCAATAAGCTCCAACAATTTTGAAAAGTTATAACTCCTTGGTGCATAAGTTGACTAGGTCTGATATCCACTCGTAGACCTCTGCAAGGATTTGGTCCTCTATGAGGCCCTTTCTCCCATCCTTGACTTCCCTCTCCAACTTCTCCATCACTCTCTTTCCCCATTCTAAAAATTTATTATGGAAATATTTTTCAGTCTTTGATGCATCTGTAGTAGCTTTAGATGGGTGGTTTGGATGCAAGGATGATGAGTTCCATAGATAGTGCCTCCTCTTCCTCTCACCATAAGTTTTCCCTCCATCTCTCACCATTCTAATTATGTAAATTGAGATCCCTGAATCTATACACCCTTACTATGCACTTCCTTCATTAGGACACTTAATTGTGCACTTCTGCCAACACGCCCAAATTGGTGCCATATTTCCTTCACGACAACAGAAGGAAACCAAAATAAACCAATCGATGAGCTTCATGCATGGGCCAACCCTTCACCCTGCTATATTGTTACCACAATCCAAAAGGATACCGAAGCTAAAAATACCTCAAAAGATGTAAAATAAATTAGGTATAGAGGAAAAAAAAGATGGCATAGATCCCATGACACTGGTAGAATACCAAGAAGAAGAGTACCCTCACTATGTAGACAACTCTTTCTAGGAAAAATCACTTTAATGCCCTTTAAAGGTCCAATGACTTGTGAATTACTAAAATATAGAACCATCCCTAATGTTGCTCTCAAAGATCCACCATCATTTGTTTTGTTAGCTCATAAGTGATAACTTTCATTAGCTATGCATGTAAGGTCAAAATTGTGGCATAAAACTAGATAGGAGGTAGCAGTCCTCTCCATCATTCCTCTACTTGTCAAATCTCCTTGCAATAACTACCCTCTATCCTAGAATTAATGTGAGCGTGTAGTCATCTAAAGAGGTAAACACAAAACATCCAAGACCTATCATGTCTCCATATGTGAGAAACACATCTAGATTTTATTTTGTCTATTCTTAATATTAAAAAATCCCAGTAAATGTATTAATATATTTATTTATTTTAGTTAAATATTAAATTTATTATTATTTTATTATATTTTTTACAATAAATTGTTATTATTATATATAAAGGATATCTTCTAATTATTATATGTCTAGGATAAAAAAATGAAATAACGAAATGAAATAAATATTATAATTTTTAATTTAAAACACATTTTTTTTTGTAAGTCAAATTTCTATTAATCATAAGGAATATACATGGATATCAAAAAGCATGTGGTCTCACCCGGACAAGGTTTGTTGACCAATGTGATGACTATACAACATACAAAAAGTAAAGTTGCGAGTTGAGAGGTCTAACATTCCAGAAAACTAACAAAACAAGGAATACACCAGTGAACATATTCAGTCGTCGGATGTAATGCAAGTGGGGTTGTCTGACGCAGTACCTAGGGGAGGTGGCAAATGATACATTCAGTTGACATGGTTCTCGAAGTGAGTGAACCAGGTTTTAAGCTTTTCCACCTTTTCAGTTAGCAGATTCTAACCACGCCAAACTACTACCACCCTTGCATGAACATGGCATTGAAAGTATTGGAGCTACTTGAATTTAATCATGACAACCTTGTGTTCCTCTCTGTGAGCTTGATCATGGGCATCCAAACGAGCAGAAATGGAGTGAATTAGTTCAACAATTGTTGAGGAGGGACCTGTCCTCCTGGAAGATGCCCTACCTGTGGAACCAGAGCGACCTTGGCTAGAGAGGCCTTGCTTTGTTGAGCCCCAGAGATGCCCATGTCTGCGACCACCCACTCCTACATCACAATTGAGCTGTGAGACCATTTGTCAGCAATCGCTTGCCTTAGAGGCCACAGACGAGCTGCGACCCCCATGACCCCCGTGACCAGAGCCTCTTGCTCCCTACCTAGAGCTACCTTCCTGAACAACATCACCCCAAGCTCCGAAAGGAGGGGAAGCACTTTCCTGCTTCGCTAGAGCAATTAAGCGCGAGGTGCGGGGAGATGGATTCATTGTGGAGCACCAAAGGGACTTGCAGAACCTATCGAGACTAGCTGCAGACTAGAGAGAAAAGTAGAACCAACGCCAAGAGACCCTTCACCCTGAATTCACCACCCAGCGGATATCAACCACCTAGAACCAATCGAGACTGATTGTGGACCAAAGATAAAAGGGGAACCAACGCCAAGAGCCTCGCCACCCTAAACTCACCACCCAAGAATAGCCAAGTTGGGAAAGAGAGGATAGAAGCCCATGGGGCATAAGTCCATCAGAAAGAAGGAGAAGCCCGATATGAGATTGAAAGGCAATAGAAGTCCAACACCCAAGACAAAGTAGAGTAGCAAGGGAAGAGCTAAAACTAAAGTCCCCAATAAAAAGGAGCCAGAATGCAAGAAAGCCCAGAGACCATCGACACCCTAAACCTAGACTCACCACTGCAAGAACAACAACCCAGAATTGTGAAGGTAAAAATAATAGATTCTGCACTAGTCAATCCAAAAACTTCCCCGAAGCGACCAAGACGGAGAACCACAGGAGCAGAGGGAAATTAAACAGGGGGTCGGACGAAACCAACAAAGGAGAGTCCACCAGAGAGTCTCAAAGAAGGAGAGTTTTGTGGGAAGCTGGAATGAGCGAGAGGGCGACGATTGAGGCACGCTTGTGGTGGATCGAACAAACCACCACCCTGGGGCAAGCGTCAAGGAGGATGCGAGCAGGGAGGGAGGCGTAACACACAAAAGAGCATTTGGCAACCGGGGGAATTATCATCGATGAGATATAGCTAGAGGACGAATGGAGCCATCGCTTCGGAGCAAATGCAGACTAGAGGGACATAATTGTTCAGGCACGCCAATTAAGACATAATAACTATAGTGTGGTGGAGGGGTTGTTGTCATGCCCTCTCCCACCTTATACCTTTTACACTTGGCATCCATCACGTGACAAGTCGGCCTTTGTCCAAAACCTCTATCAAGGAATATAAAATACATTTTAATTTATATAATAAAAACACTTTATTAATATTCTTAATGTAATAAAGATGTAAGTTCTAATTTTTTATTTTTGTTTAAAGGAAAAAATATAAAAAATAATATGTGAATTTATTAATTGAATTTATATTAAGAGAAATGATTGCTATAGGTTTATCTTTACATTTCCCAAGTATTATAATTAAAATTGCTGCAATATAAAATATTAATATTAATATTTTTAATGAAAAAGAGTGTTGGTTAAAAGCATTCGTAATTCATTACAAGTATTAGAGCACAGACGATAGCTGGTCCACCTGTATTGCGATCTGCTTTACGGTACCGCAAGTTGCAGAATAAAAAATAAGATTTATCCGCGCAAAAGCTGTATAGTGTATAAACTAAACAAAGACGATTCTAGAACAATGCAGCATGAATCCGTGCAATAAAAGGTTTATAAGAGGGCAGTTAATTTCCGACGTTGAACAGAGAGGGTAGTTAGGTTTGAATCTTCGTTTCGTATTTTTCCATCTACTCAACTCCAGATGAAAGCGAGGGTTGGGGCACTTGAGCGTCCAAAAAAGATAAAAGATAAGAAATGATGGTAGGTTTTCCAGTTTAATATTATAGAAAACAAAAAAAAATTATGGTCCATTCGTTTAAGTTTAGTATGATAGTTTAAGTTTAGTATGATAGAGATGTTGTAATGTAAATATTTTGACTATTCAAAATAAAATAAAAATAATAAAAATAAAAATTTTAAGTTATTATTTTTATTAATCTTTGGTGTAAATTTCACTGGGTCAAGTTAAGGGTGGTTTTTGAACTTTAAGTTTATAAAAACCCATGATATTGATCCAATAATATTCATGTGTTCATAAATGACTTTGCATCTAAGTTTTTTCATATAAAACTAGGACTCAAACAAAGTTGTCCATTATCCCCTCTTTTTCTACATCTAGTTAAGGTTTTAAAAGGGCTCCAGTTGATCTGAAACAAAGAGATGTGTTTCAAGGTGTTGTTGTTGCTCCAAATTTCTATATTACACTCTTTGTGGATGAAATTTTAATTTTTTATGGGGATCTCAGAGATACACTACCAATCTTGCCAAGGCACTAACCCTCTTTGGCACTGCAACAGGGATGCAAATAAATTTCAAAAAATCTACCATCTTCAAGTAGAACCTAGAAAATGAAGATATATCGATTTTAGCTAATTTTTACCCCTAAGAACTGAAAGATGTAGTAGAGGGTCTGAAATATTTGCACTTCTAGTTAAAACCAAATAATTACATGAATGTTGACAAGAGATGGTTGACTGCAAAACTAGAGAAAAGGTTAACTTGTGGGAGTTTCAAATGTTTATAAAGAGAAGGTCATTTGCTTCTAACAAAATCAGTGCTAGAGGCTATCCCTATCTATTGGATGGCTTTAGCATGATTCAAAAATGAATTTTCAAGACAATGAGAAAGATTTGTTCATATTTTTTGTGGGCGTTCTCAAAATATTGTTTTGTAACACCTTTTTGTTAAATGGGAGAGAATTACAATGGCAAAAAAATTTCGCAAATCGGGGTTAAAAAATCTTCATTGTTTCTCCAAAGCTTTGGCGGCTAAAGATATTTGGAGACTGATATCTACAAACAATTTGTGGATTGTGTTGGTGAAAAACAAATATATTTTCCCTGATTAGGTAGAGGACTAGATAAGAAATCCAAACAAAGGTCATAATAATTCTTCTTTGGTTTGGCAAGCAATGGCTTTGCGCTTGCTTGGAATGTTCGCAACATCATTAGATTTAGGGTGGGTGTTGAACATTGGGCTAGCTGTGATGGAGATCATGTTTTACCGCAAAATTTGACAAACATTTTAATTCAAAAATGTTTTTCCAGATTAGCCCATATAAGGAACTTTGAAACCACATGTATGTGGTACCAAGGTTGGAAATCGACTAAGAATTTGGAACTCTATGAGGACTATAGGGTTGTTTTGGATTCTTATATAACATACTTATCAAGGGAAAACATTAGACTATCAAATGATGAAGACGAGTTGAAATGGGTTGGATTGCCACATGGAATGTACACACCCAATGAAGGTTACATATATATTATCTCTGATAGGTTGAATATTGAACAAAAGTAGTCATCAAAAGTAGTTTGGAGAGTAAAGTGTCCCTCAAAATCAATACTTTTTATGTGGTGTATCAGGCCAATAAGGTGCCTATTTGGGATATTCTTCAAAGAGGCATACATAAGATCCTGACCAGTGTGCATTATGCAATCGTAGTGAAGAAACTATTTCACACCTCTTTGTTCATTATATCTATGCAAAAGATATATGGATCCATTGTAAAATAGCTTTGCACATGGATTTCTTATGGCAAGGTGCATTGGTGGAGGAAGTTTGGAAATAATGGATGTCCAATTGTGAATATAATAAATTGAAAGCTTTACACCTGATTATCTGTTGGGGTATATGGTTGGCACTGTCAGGCCAGGGTAACTCCAAAATGGGCAGAAGAAAACTGACTGATTATTTCATTAGATAACTATTGTTTATATACATAAAATGGACGGATCAGTTCATCTTCTTGATGACTGTTCACGTTCCTATTTACCCAACCGTTGAAGATTAGGTGTGAACATTCCCCCCCTTAATCTGAAGGGATGTTGGTGAGTCCAAGCATCGTTCTGAATCTTTCAAGCTTTTCTCTTCCAAGCGCTTTGGTGAAGATGTCTGCAATTTGCTCATTTGTGGAACAATGACGGAGATGGATTGTTTTGGCCTCAACATGATATCGGATCAGATGATATTTAGTATTGATATGCTTAGTACGATCATGGAACTTTGGGTTCTTGGCCAACTTTATTGCAGAGGTGTTATCAATCATGAGTGGAGTTGATTGTACTTGTTTTACCTGCAAATCTTCAAGAATTTTCTTGAGCCACACAATTTCTTTCGTTGCTTCAGCTGCTGCCACGTATTCTGCTTCTGTTGTGGAATCTGCTGGAACTGATTGTTTGCGTGATCTCCAGGAGACAGCTCCTGATCCAAGACTCATAGCATATGCTGAAGTAGATACCCCAGTTTCTTTGTCTCCATCGAAGTCTAAATCAGAGTATCCAATCAAGCTGAAGTCGTCCACCTGTGTATACTTGATTCCAAGGTCTTGAGTTCCCTTCAAGTACCTTAGAACTCTTTTTGCAGCAGACCAATGTCCCTCACAAGGCTTTTGCATAAACCTGGAGAGGATTCCAACAGCAAATGAAATGTCTGGTCTGGTTGTAGTGAGGTAGATGAGACTTCCTACAAGTTGTCTATACTTTGTTGCATCCTCAAATTCCTTTCCTTCAATAGATGTGAGCTTCAAGTTTTGTTCCATTGGAGTAGAAAGAGGATTGCACTCTGTCATGCCAAATCTGTTTAACAAATCTCCAATGTATTTCTTTTGAGAAAGAAATATGGATTTTGGATGTTGGGTTACTTCAATGCCAAGATAGTAATGAACATAGCCCAAATCAGTCATTTCAAAACTTTTTCCTAATTCTTTCTTTATGGATGCAATATAGCTTTCATTGTTCCCTGTCATTAAAAGATCATCTACATATACCACAAGATATACAACTGTTTTGCCAACTTTCTTGACAAATAAAGTTGCATCATCAAGATCAAAATGTTTGAAGTTGAGTTTCAGAAGATGCTCAGTTAGTTTTTCATACCAAGCTCGTGGTGCTTGTTTGAGGCCATACAAGGACTTCACAAGTTTGCATACTTTATGTTCATGTCCTTTCACAGCAAATCCTTCAGGCTGGGACATAAAAACATTTTCTTTTAGATCTCCATTCAAGAATGCAGTTTTTACATCCATTTGATGGACTTTCCAACCGTTCTGAGCAGCTAGTGCAAAGAGTGTCCGGATGGTGGCCCATTTTGCTGTGGGGGCAAAAGTTTCCTCATAATCGACCCCTTCCTTCTGTGCAAAACCTTTTGCCACAAGCCTAGCTTTGTGCTTGTCAAGTGAGCCATCAGCTTTGTACTTGTTCTTGTAGACCCACTTGCAGCCAATTGGTTTGGTTCCAAATGGAGGATCAACCAGCTTCCAAGTGCCATTCTTTATGAGGGCATCATACTCCTTCTGCATCGCTTCTTTCCATTCATCATGAGAAGCAGCTTCTTTGAAGGAAGTTGGTTCAAAATCTGTAGACAAGTTCAATTCACAATCATAAGTAACATCCATATCAACAGGTGAATTAGAGTTATCTACATCACCTCCATCTTGTCGGTTTGTATTTCTGGTTCCTGTTTTTCCAATTTCATCAGGATGAACACTTTCAAGTGTCTTTGTCATCCACTTTGGGGGACCTTTTTGAGATGGTCCAGGCTGCTCTGTTTATTGAGTTGGGACTGAATCAAGATTGAGTCTCCCAATTCTATCAATTACATCACTTAAAGGATCATCTGGTGTTGGAGTTTCATGCAAGGGAGATTGTTCTTCAGAAGAAGATTCCACATGTTGATCTAGTATAGGAATCCCCCCTTCAAGATGTGGAATCTGATTATCAAACTCTTGAAATGATTTTGTTTTTGTGAATCTATCCAAGCGATCAAGTTGCCGCTCAACAACACTGTCAGATTTGGATGATTCAAGAAAAATGACATCTCTAGATACAAAAAACTTTTTATTTACTTCATCATAGAGACGGTATGCTTTAGAGGTGTTTGAATACCCCAGGAAGATACACTTACGACTTCTAGCACCAAGTTTGTTTCTATGTACCTTTGGTATTAAAGCATAACAAGTGGAACCAAAAATCCTGAGATGTTTTACCGAAGGAACATGTCCATACCACAATTCATAAGGAGTCTTGTTTCTTATAGCACTAGATGGACATCTATTCTTTATATATGCAGCACATAGAACAACATCAGCCCAAAACATTATCTTTACATTTTTGAAGAAAAGCATGGATCGTACCATATTCAAAATTGTTCTATTCATTCTTTCTGCTACACCATTCTGTTGGGGATTATAAGGGACAGTTGTTTGATGTTTGATCCCATGTTGGCGAAGATAGTTTTCAAATTCATTTGATGTATATTCTTTTCCATTATCAGTGCGAATAGACCCAATATGAGATTGTGCATCATTTTCAATCCACTTATGAAAATTCTTGAATGTTTGAAAAGCATCAGATTTGTTCTTCAATAAATAAACCCAACACATTCTGGTGTAATCATCAATAAATGTCATGATATATTTATTTCCATTTGCAGAAGGAACAGGCATTGGACCACATAAATCTGAATGAATGAGTTCAAGCTTCCTATGTGCTCTTGAATGTGAATCATGAAAAGACTGTTTGCTATGCTTTCCTAGAATGCAAGCATCACATTGCTTATGTTTTCTAGGAATTGTAGGCAAACCAGCAACACCATTTTTCTTCAACAAGCGGAGACTATCATAGTTTAAATGTCCAAATCTAGCATGCCATAATAAACTTGACGGAAGTGTACCTTCTTCATGATGAGAAATATATGAGAAATGTTGTGCATGAGCAGAGGTTCCTTGCAGTTTAAGAAGTCTTTCTTCTTCTATACCCCTCATGACAAGTGAGTGGTCAGATGCCTTTCTTACCTCAAGCTTGCCATCAAACATATGAATGGAGTGACCTTGCTGGCGGATGTGAACCGGGGACAGCAAGTTTCTCTTGAGCTGTGGGAGATATAGAACATGATCCAAAAAAAAGTCTGGAAGACCAGGCAGTTTAAGCCTGATTGTGCCAAGCCCTGATGGCTTGATTTTTGACTGATCTGCAAAGTATACTGCTCCATCAACATTGTCAGTGAAATCTTCAAAAAAATCTTTCCTATGAGTCATATGACAGGTTGCTCCTGAATCAAGCAACCAATCATTTTTCGAGGAAGCAAGTGAAGCATTAAACAAATCTTCATTTACTCCAATGTTACATTCTGCCTCAATATAGTGAGCGGATTCAGGTGCTTTACCTTTGTCTGTGCCATCAGTTTTACCTTTCTGCTGGTTTCTTCTCTGCTCAATTTTGTCCCATGGTAGCTTGCATGTAGAAGCATCATGTGATCCATTTCGTTTGCAGCGAATGCAATGCAGATCTGCTTTTTCTGCTTGAGAATGTCTGCCCCCCCTGCCTCTGAAGTATCTTCCTCTTCCTCTTCGTCCACCTCTTCCTCTTGTAGAATCTTGAGCAGGATGCTTTTCTTTATGAGCAAGGCAAACAGTCTCTTCAGAAGATTCAGGGACTGTCTTCTTTCCAAAGGCTTTCTCTCTTTCAGCAAACTTTTTCACAAGAGAGCCAAAGGTTATATCTTTAATATTTCCATTTGATTGTAATGACTCAAGATAATTGGAGTAGGTAGGATAGAGTGCTTTGAGAAAGGCAATAAGAGGGATATCCAGCTCAACCTTAGTGGATTTAATATCATGCATTATAGACTTTACTTCAGATGCAAGAGCAAGAGGATCATTATTTTTCAGTTCAAGAGTGAAGAGTTTAATCATGAGCTGAACAACTTCAAGTGCAGAATGTGAATCATAGAGTTCTTTCAGCTTTTGTAAAGCTTCAAAGGCAGTGGAGTAAGATGAAATATGACGACTTACTTCTTCATTTACAGATGTTGCAATCAATGCATAGGCTTTGCTGTTCTTGTTTTCCCAAATGACAAGTTCTTTATCTGATGTAGGCTGCACAGGGTCTTTGTCTTCTTCTCCGACACACACTCCTTTCCACAACTCATTGTAGATGAGGGTGTGTTTTACCATCCGAGACCATTCAGAATAGTTCTCCTTGCTAGTGAGAACTATTCCGACCATAGAGATGATTGAATGCATTCTGTAAAAAATTACTTCTGCTAAAAAAAATCCTTACGTTACAACCTTCAAATCCCTCTAATATTTGCTAAAAGCATCAGCATTTCATTGTACATATCACTGCAATACTACTATGTTTTGAAAAATGCGCAATGGATCACTTCAATATATCACTTCATTCTATTAATATATCACTTCAATATATCAATATATTATGCAATTGAAAAAATGCGCAAGGGATCACTTCACTTCATTGTATTAATATATCACTTCAATATATCAATATATATTATGCAATACTACAAATGCTTTGGTATATAAGACATTCTGGAAACACCGCAATATTTTGAATGACATACAAACGCTTTGAATTATTTAAACTGTGTAATATCATGAAGTCAACAAACTGCTCAACGCTATACCAAAACCGCCATCATAAATATACATTGAAGTTAAAATCAACAGCACAACACTATACTCTCAACTATCCCAGCAGCTTCGTGTCCACGAATGCATGAAAAAGACCCTCGGGATCCTTTCCGCTTCAAGTATAGAGCCACATGCAATATCTTATGCGGACCTCCCCAGCCTGAGGTGTGGCGACTTGGACATATTCAATATACATGCGTTGGCGACTTGGACATATTCAATATACATGCGTTGGCTGTATCCATTCATTTGATTTCTGTTTCTGTGTATATAACCCTCGGCAATGTCAACACAGGGTCAGGTCATCACATGCAAAGTTGTTTGGTGAGGGTGTTACTGCGGTTCAACCATAGAGAGAGGAGCCGAGGCGCAAAGCGGACTTGCGAAAAGATTTGAATCGAAATGGGCAGAGCCAGGGCGGACTTGCGAAAAGAGTTGTTAAGCCAGCTCAAGGAGCTCAAGGCTGAGCTTGCCTTGCTCAGAGTTGCAAAGGTCACCGGAGGAGCGCCCAACAAACTCTCTGAAATCAAGGTCATGAGGCTATCAATGGCTCTGATCTGAGGCTCGGGGGCGTGACGAGATATGTCAACAGAGAACCGGATGAAAGAGGGGCAGAAAAAAATCTATTATGTCACCGGCGAGAGCAAGAAGGCGGTAGATGCTAATGCTATCGATGATTATGCCATAGGGAAGCTCAAGGAGTACGATACCATACGATGGGGGAATGTACCTGAGAACAACGAGCTGCAAGTCGGCGCCGTTTCCTTTGAAATCTCCTCAACGGAAGGATTTTGATTAATCTTCAGTATTTCCACAACGTCCTTAATGATCTGTTGCAGAGTCAGTGCGTCTGGTGTGGAGAGGCAGCGAATCAATGGAACACAGGACAATTAATGACTTTTAACTGATGCACAGAGAATTAATGACACTCAGGACAGATGCAGCGCTTAGGGCAGAGCAGCGCTCAGGACTGAGCAGCGCTCAGGACAGAGGAGCGCTCAGGACAGAGATAAGGGAGTTACAAGGAATCTGGGACCTGCGCTCTGATACCATGTCAGGCCAGGGTAACTCCAAAATGGGCAGAAGAAAACTGACTGATTATTTCATTAGATAACTATTGTTTATATACATAAAATGGACGGATCAGTTCATCTTCTTGATGACTGTTCACGTTCTTGTTTACCCAACCGTTGAAGATTAGGTGTGAACAGACACAAAATCGAATTACTTTTTAAGAGAAACAGATTCGTCATGATAAATCAATTGCCTCTATTTTTTCCATTTTGTCACATTGGGGTATATGGTTGGAAAAAAATCAAATTACTTTTTAAGAGAAACAAATTCCTCGTGATAAATCAATTGCCTCTATTTTTCCATTCAATCACATTTTCCACAACAAATAGCCAACAAAAATCCTATAATGATCGTTGAGTTGTATTTTTACGAGGCTTCTTAGAGATAAAATAATAGGTGTGGGGGTGGTGCACTCCTTTATATTGAGCCAAATCATTTTTACAAAATCAAGATAGGTCTGGAAGAAGTATCAAATAACTTTGCAGAATTAATGGCTTTAAAGCTTGTGCTTCTTTACTCTTTAGAATTGGATTGCAAACATTTTCATATTTTTAGTGATTCACAATTGGTTATCAAATAGATAAACGTAGAACAAATTTGCATAAATCAAGTCCTCATGCCTATTTTAGATGATATTATTAGGTTATTATTTTTAGTTGACTCTTACACATGCTAACATATTTATAGGCAATAGAATGAGACGTTAGACAATATTTCAAAAGAGGGTCTACTATTGGATTATGGGTAGTGGCATATCAAACAATATGTAGATGGTTAATATTTTGAGTTTCATCATTGATCATTTACTGAGTTACAGGTTTCAGATGTAACGTCTATTGCTATTTAGTGGAGTTGCTTCTATTGCTATTTAATGGAGTTTCTTCAGCAACATTTTATTGATTTCTTGTTTATCTTTATAGTTATTGTGATATGTCATCTATATTTATTAGTGTATATGTACACAAATTTTAAGATTCTCCTAAAAAAATATAGCTTATTCTGATAGATTCTTTATTTGTTTTCAAACAAAAATGTTCTAATTCACTTATATATATAGATATATAACTCAAATAATTATCAATGTTTTTACCTTACCCTTCCCCATGAGACATATGTATACCCATCTAGTTTGAATAATTATTAGACTCCTAATATCTAGAATGTTTTGTTTCATTTATTAGTGTTAATGGTAAGCATTATTTATAATTGATGTGTGTTAATTTGTTTATAATATTATAATAATAATTGAATGACAAAAACCCAATCCATCCCATTTTGGATATAAATGCTTATCCAAATATTTTGGATTAAAAATAAAGTTGACTTTTTCCCTATATTACTAAAATAAAGCACAATTATATTGATTGGAAGCATTGTTTATAATTTGATTAAATAAACCGCCAGAACATCACCGTTTAAACCTAAATGTCCATTTAAACATTTTTGGAAACCTTTTAAATCTAAAATTAATACTTTTATATATACAAAATAAAATTTATTATGCAATGTTTAAGGGAAAGGGATTCCTATGTGGCCCAAATGTGACTTCGGAGGGTAGAGTAATATACTGCTACGTTAGGGTGTGGCCCTCTGGATTGTGTAGTGAATCTACTGGCTAGAAAACCCTTGTACATGCAAAAGCATAAAGTTCGAAATCCTCTTGAGGACTTGAAACCCAAAACACTCATTGAATCCAAGTAAAACCAAAGTTTGGGGTGGTCGTGGACAATATTTGATTTGATTTTGACACGACACAAATGCTGCACTTTGGAATGGGCCATCCATGTCTACCCGACGATATGTACTTCGTTAGGGTCAGTCACTCGTATGGTATATGATAGGCTAGATCGATCTAGATCTATCCTATCTCATGTGGATTTGGGAAAATCTCTTTCTCCATCAAGTGAAGGAAAACATTTATTCTTTCCACCTATACTACACACATTTTCAAATATATCCATTTATTCTTTCCACCTACACTACACACATTTTCAAAGATATCATTTTTTATGGTCCCTTCACATTGAAAGCTATAGAGCTATAAATAATTCTATAGAGTTATAATTCTACACGAGAGCTTAATATTTATGGTATAAAAGAACATGAACATGATTGCCATGTTCTAATGTGACAACTCATCCGAGTAGCTTTACAATAAGGTACTTTTCTAATTTAGAATCCTTATAAATTAATATAATGGATATATTGGTTACACTTAAAAAGTACTCAAGGATCCAAATTATGGCAGGTTGTTTAACTGATACTTGATATCAACTCTATTAATAAAAATTATTTATTTTATTTTATGTGTTTTTTATTAAAAAAATGATATTTATATTATGGTTTAAGAAAATATATTGGTTATTAGTAATGGGTGATTGATTAAAAAGGAATTTAGTAATTCCATTAATTTAAATTTTATCATGTTGATTATTATTTTATATGATTTATTAAATAGTTTTTTTATAAAAGATTGAAAAAAAACCTAACATCATGTGTTTTATAATAAATCTATATAAATATTATAACACAAAAATAGTAATAATTAAATCGTGACCTTAATCCAGGAGTTGGAGTTATTCTACTATTTTCACTTCATTGATTCTTGTGACTATTTTATTCTTTGATTGTTTTGGAACTAAGGGTGGTTCCTTTTCCTTAAGAATAATGAGTTGGTTGGTATGTCATTTTCCCTCTCATCCTTAGGCTAGATAGTATACTCTTCTGTGATTGGAATAACTAAGAAATCCACTATGAAGACTCATTTACTTATTACCTTGAACTTATGCTCAAAAACTGAAATAATATGTAGGATATCTTCTTAGGGAGCCTAAGTTTTATCCAAATCCGAGCCACTATGGTCTTTAGGAACCAATAAATTTTAAACAATTTTGAAATTTGTTGTGTCCCTAGTATGTAAATGGACTGGGTCTGAAATCCACCCATAGACCTATGCGAGGATTTGGTCCTCTATGAGGTCCTTCATCCCGTTATTGACCTCATTTTCTAGTTCCTCCATCACTCTCTTTCCCCCCTCTAAATATCTATTATAGAAATATTTTTGAACCTTCCCAGCATCTTTAGTAGCTTTGGATGGGTGGTTGGAATGAAAGGAGGACAATGCCCTTAGACAAGTCTTCCTCTTGCTCCCATATTTGGTTTTCCCTCTACCTCTTACCATTCTAATTATCTAAATTGAGAGTCTCTGAGCCCACACACCCCTGCTATGCAATTTCTTCAATGCAAAATTCAATTGTTCACCTCTCGCAACATGCCCGTACTCACTATGCACTTCCCCCACAACAACATACATAAACCAAAAGAAGCCCATCACTAAGCTCCACATCGGGGCCAACCCTTTTACCTTGCTACACTGCTACCACATTCTAAAAGGCCACCAAAGCCAAAATCCTTCAAGCATTGTAAACTAAATTATGTATAGAGAAAAAAAATTATCGCACAGAGTCCATGATACTAATAGAATACTAAGGAGAAAAGTACCTTCACTACGAAGACAACTCTTTTTAGATAGAATTCCTTCTATGCCCTTTAAAGTCTTCAAGGCTTGTAAATGACTAAAAATCCATAACCAACCATAATTTTGCTCTTGAAGATCCATCATCCTCTAGATTATTATCCCATAAGCCATAAATTTCATTACCTCGTGCATGTAAGGTAAAAATAAAAAACCATTGACCTCACAATTGTGTTAAACTAGAGAGGAGGTAGCATTCATCTCGATCATTCTTTTGCTTCTAAAATGTTGTTTCTATAACTACCCTTTGTACTAGAGCTAACATGGGTGTGTGATCATGTAAAGAGATGAACACACTACATGAGAGAGTGGTCATGTCCTCTCATGTGAGCACACCATTTAGGTGCTATTTTTGTCTATTATTAACATTAAAAAATAAATAGAATTTTATCAAATGTGAGCACTCCATTTAGGTGCTATTTTTGTCTATTATTAATATTAAAAAATAATCAATAGAATTTTATTAATAATGTTGAGAAGAAATATAACTCTTTTCAAGTACAAATAGCCAAATTAAATATGGAAGAACAAATTTGAAATTTTGATTTTTGAAAAGTCATTATCTATTTTTAAATTAAAAACATTAATGTTGGATAAATTTATATATGTGTGTGTGTGTGTGTGGGTTCTCTTTAAATTAGAATATGTTATGGTAGATAAAACCTTAACAAGGTTTTTTTGTTTAGTAGTAATCAATCATTTTTTAATAGATAAATTATTAAAATTTCAGTTCTCAAGTGTCAATGGGTTAAGGATGAGTTCTAAATTTTAAATCCAAAATCCAAGCTTCAAGTGTTAAAGGTTGGGAATTAGAAATAAAATATTAAATAATAAGAATTATTGAAAAAGTTACTATTAAAGATTAAGGGTGAAAAGTTAAACATTAACAAGAAAAATTTGTGTTTAGCATTTTATAAAAATAAAATCTATTAATTTTAAATGATATATTTCGTTATTTTTAAAAATCATCTTAAATTTATAGTACTCTATTATTCATTAATTGGATTTATCTTGGGTAATTGTAAGGAATATTAGGAATCCTTCCCATCTAAATTCAATTTATGTAAAGTGACATAATGAACTGAAGTGACATAATGTACTTTGACATAATGGTTTTGGGTTTTTGTTACTGAGCATGAGTAGTCCCCCACACACATATATAATTTGATTGGTGACCAAATCAAAAGTTTTCAAGACATAAGGAAGAGTATTTACATCAAGGAGTGTCTTAATAGAAATGGACAATTAATAATTAATATTATTATTTATGATAACTACTATAATTTTATTATAAATTAATGGCATTAGTCATGATTAGATAACACATACTAATTCTTCTTATTTAATATAATCACATTAAAATTGGTATAAAAATAATTAACAAGAGTTATATGATCGATATTCAATTTGATTCATAATATGAGATTTTTTGAAATTATTTCTTCTCTTTTTTTTATCACTTTATTTTTATTTTAAAATATTAATGCAATAAAAATATAGGTTTTGAAAATTTTGATTTTTAAATTGTCTATAATAGAGAAGGAATAAAGAAATAAACAGTGTTTCAATTGATCACTAAATGACAAAAAGCTAAAGGTGTTAAGCCACTCTAACATCACTTTTATTTTTGATGTTTTATTGAGTAATTAAAGTTTAACTAAAAAAATACATATAAACATTTGAAAAGCATGATTTCAATAAAACAAAAACGATAGAAAACTTTAAAAAAAAAAAAAAAATAGAAAAGCACTAAACATTTTAAGAAAAATACATTTTATAATAATAAATTGGAGAAAAAAATAAAAATCAAATTATGAGAAAAATGAAACCATTTTAAGAAAAATACATTAGTTTGCAGAAATAAAGTCGGTTTGTGAGAAAGAAAAGGAGTGGTGAAAACCCTTTTTATTATAACAAGAAGGTACAACATTTTAACATCTCTGAGAAAAAGATATTTCATAAGGTTAGTAACTAGCACTTGCACTGAAAGGTGCGAAGGAACGCCAATGGGAGGAGTAGGGAATGTGGAAGGAAATAATGAAACGAAATATATGGACAATGAAATACAATCAAAATTTGAATTAATTCTAATCAGGTGGTCAGAGACTCAATCAAATTCGAACCTACGACCTATGGCCTCTCCATTGAAAACTTGACTTGGGTGGATGTCTTAACCTGAAGAGGTAACATCCTTCAAGGTATATTTTCGTTTGGGGAGATGCATCACAACATCAAAAAGCCTTGATTTGAAGGCTTGCATCTTGAATTTTTGGATCTGCCAACAATTCCAATCTTAGGAAAACTATAAAACATGTCCCTGCATTTGGGTACAAAATTATTTCAAAGGCATGAGAAATGTTCATATTTCTCTGGTATATATTTTACATGTGTGATTACATATGCAATTCTATGCAAGTATCTCTCAAGTCACATTTCTTCCCATGGACCTGATAACCTATTTTTCCACTGACATTATCCCTTGAATGGAAATATTTATCACTCCAATTCTTGCATGCTTTCTAGACGACAATGAGTAGAGGTTAAAGAAAACCAAAACTACATCCCTTTTCCTTCCTTTCTACTTCTCCTAGAGAAAGGATCAAAGAAACATCTTTTATTGATGGCATCCAGTACTAGGAATTAGACAGGAAGAGTAAAAACATGACTTGCAGGCATGTTTCTAACCATGATAATGATTCGGATTTAAAAGGGAACATCTTGGGCTGCCCAATGTTGAAGCTTTCTTTCCAACAGGGATTTCCATATGCCACAGTTGGATGAGTTTCCATTTGATGTTAAGCCACACTATAAAGGATTCTTTCTCTCTAATGAATGCCCATATTTTCCTTTCTCACAATAGCTCTAGAAAATTTTGCAAAAATTTCAAGTCAAAACATAACTCTACACCTTGAATAGAGTCATAAGATAGGTTCCCTTTAACAAAGGTACAATAGGTTGGGAGTGAGAACCGAGCCATCAACAAAATAGACACTTAGTAACTGCTCATAACTGAGAAGCGAGTTCCTCAAATTTCTTCTTCAGCTCAACAACCGCAAGAAGATATCCTCGAGGATTAACCGCAACAACATATAAATAAGAGGGAAAAGGAAACCCTATCCAATTGACTAGTGAAGTAGAGCCACTGCTGATAGTTGTTCATTAGCACATAAATTTGTAGAGCCATTTGAAGAACATGTTCTGACTTCTCTAGTCATCATATCATATCAAGAATGCAATCCCACTATAATTTTTTTATGCCTTGTCCAGAGAGGACCTTTTACCTATTCTTCATTTTCCCAATGAAGACTCTCATGGGAGGTAACAAGATCATCGAGGATGAAATCGCCTTTGACAAAACCTGTTTTCTTAGAGGTCAAACACTTCAGGTAGTTGTATGCTTGATGCAAGTAGCCACATTAAGAAAAGTGATAAGACTACTGGCCAATTACAATTTCCTTTCATGTCCCTTTAGAGATAATCTTAATAAGATCTCCATTTATTAGCTACCCTATTTGGATTTTTTTAAAGCGTCTTAGCATATCCAGAACTGGCCAAAGGACCAAATAAAATTCACAAGGAAACCAATCCAAGCTTGGTGATTTTCCCTTTGCCATATCTTGTAAAGCTTGAAGCTTCTTATCTTTTTATGTAGATTTGGACAAAGAAGTTTTCCTGGACACGTGAATTATGGTAGGAAATTGGGAGAATTTGACTATTGAGCTATTTAGCTACAACTCAACCAGTTCCATGGCCAATGGAAGAAAAATCCTTCAAAAATTTGAATAATTGTCTTTATTTTGTCATGTTCATCAACGGTTGTCATCTGGGCCTTTCAAAATGAGAATTTTTCAGAAGCCCATTTCTACATTAAGTAAGAAGTTCATTTTGGTCTATCTGTCATTGCAATGGTGCTAGGATTTTTACGATTCATTAAACCGTAAATTGAAGGCAACTGAACATTGTGGGTTAGTTCCAACAATTATATTAGAGAACACTCACTGAAATAAATTAGTAGCTTATGCTAAAACTGAGTTCAAAGTCCAAACACATTATACTGGATATGTTGGGACATTTTGAACCATCTGGTTTACCATTGTATGGTTCCAACAAGAATACTGAACAAGGGCCACACACTAATTTTTTGTAATCTCCACCAATGTAGAAGTCATTGTTTCTTTTTTGTGATTGAGAGGATGAAATCACACTTCTTCCAGATGAAGCCACACTCTTGGTTAACTTCTGAGCTTGTAAACCTGGATCAACTGGAAGAGAAAAGAGTGTCTCCTGTTCACAAAGGTTATGGTACTCCCCAAATTCCACATGCTGCTTCCTCTAATTCTGTACATCTGACGAAAGCACTAAAGAGTTTAAGGCACTATTCAGGTTAAGAAAAAAAATCATGGTATGATAAATATCCATAACAAAGGATTGTATTTATATGGTATTTTTCTAGTAGTTGCAAAAGAAGAGATTGAATTTGAGGAAAATACCAGTTGTAACATCAATTAAGAAATTTTTGACAAGGCCAACTGGAGATGCATCTAGTACTGACCATATTGGCCAAGAAATCATAGGAACCCATTCAGACTCCATAACATTTGCAGTAGAATATCCTTTAGTTGTGCCAGGAATTTCAAAGCAATTTCCAGGATTAATCCCTATATAGGAAGATGGGAAGATGACATCATTCGCAAGAGATGAAGAAATTACTATGTTTCTTGGACAAGAGGATTTTGTATCCTAACATGTAGTTTGAGCTTCAAAAGTTTCCAAAGGATGGATTCTCTTAATAAAAGTATTTGACAAAATTGGCATCAGATGCAATTGGCCATTCTCTAATACAGAGGGATGAATATACAGATGACGAAAACACAAATTTGAAATGGAGATTCCTTCCATGATAATACTTCGTCACATCTATCAACAAACTAAATCATTATCTTTCGAGCCTCTTGAGCAATCTGCTGCCGAGGAGGATCCAAAATAAAGAGAGAAAAGACTTGAATAAAGAGTTTAACATGCTCATAGATCAATCAACGTAGTTTCCAAACATCATGGGATGTAAATTCGTTTATAAGATCTATTTTCTCAATGTGAAACCCATCATAGGATGTTTGAGCAGACATGATAATTTTTCCATGGTGATTTTCCCTTTGCCATGTCTTGAAAATCGTGAAGCTTCTTATTTTTTTCTATAGTTTTGGACAAAGAAGATTGCCCTTTGTAGGTTTAGACAAAGAAGATTGCATTTTGTAGGTGTGGACAAAGAAGATTGCCTTGGCATATGAATTTTGGTAGGAAGTTGGAAGAATTTGACTACTAAGTTGTTTAGCTACAAGTCGACCAATGCCATGGCCAGTGGAAGAAAAAAATTTCAAAATTTTGAATAAATTGTTTTATTCTTTCATATTCCTTAGCCAAGTGTCATCTGGGCCTTTTAGAATGAGAATTTCTTAGATCCCATTTTTGCGTTAAGTAGGAAGTTCATTTTTTGCTACTTGTAGTTGCAATGGTGCTAGGAATTTTAAGATTCACCAAACCACAAATTGAATACCAAAGAGAATTAAATAAAGGAAATTGAACATTATGGGCTAGTGCTAACAATTATATTAGAGATCATTCACTAACACACATTAGTAGCTTATATTAGAATTGAGTTCAAACACATTAAATTGGATATGTTGGATCATTTTGAAACATGTAGTTTACCATTGTATGGTGACAGTGAGAAGACTGAACAAGAGCCACAATTTTTTTTTTGTATTCTCCATCAATGCAACAACTATTGTTTTTTTTTTTTAATTCTTTTCTTGATTGAGAGGATGAAACCACACTTGTTCCAGATTAAGCCACACAACTACCACACCCCTAGGTCACTTCTGAGCTTGTAAACCTAGATCAACTGGAAGAGAAGAGTGCCTCCTATTCATATTGGTTATGGCTTTCTCCAAATTCCACATGCCGCTTCCTGTAATTATATACAACTGTCCAAAGCACTAAAGAGTTTAAGGCACTATTTAGATTAAGAAAAAAAATCATGGTAGGATAAATATCCATAACAAAGCATTGTATTTATATGATATTTTTCTAGTAGTTTCAAAAGAAGAGATTGAGTTTAACACAAATACGAGTTGCAACATCAGTTAGGAAATATTTGACATTGAGTCCAACTCTAGTTGCGTCTAGTACTGATCATATTAGCCCAAAAATCATATAAACCCATCCTAACTCCATAACATTTGCAGTAGAATCTCCTCCATCTGTGCCCGGATTTTCAAAGTAATTTCCAGGAGTAATCCCTCTATGGGAAGATGGGAAGTTGTCATTATTAATAAGAGATGAAGCAATTATTATGTTGCTTGGATGAGAGGATTTATTATTCTGACATGTATTTTGAAATTCAGAAGTTTCTAGAGGATGCATTTTCTTAGTAAAAGGACCTGAAAACATTAGCATCAGATGCAATTAGACATTCTCTGATACAGAGGGATGAACATATGGACGATAAAAACAAAAATATGGAAATGTATTTTTCTTCCATGACAATACTTTGTCACATTTTTCAATAAATTCAATTAGCGTCTTTCAAGCCTCCTGAGCAATCTCTTGCCAAGGAGGATCCAAAATACAGAGAGAAAATACTTGAATAATGAGATGAACATGCTCATAGATCAAATAATGTGTTTTCCAAACCTGATGGTTCGTAAATCCATTTATAAGATTTGTTTTCTTAATGTGAAACCCACATGGGATGTTTGGTCAAACATGCTAAATTTTCCTTCCGCATAACAAGATCGTGTCTGTGAATTTGTTGTCGAAGGAAGCAAAGGACGAAGTGGTGTATTTGCAAGTTGAGAAGCCTATCTTTAGTTTGGAAGGAAGTTCTTTGAGTTCTCTTTTTTCTCGTCTTTGGCCTGCGAAAATTCTCCCAGTGCTTTCTTTTCTTGCCCTTTCCCAAACCTCTTTCATCGTCACTTTCCAGTGCCTCCTCAATTTCAATCTCAAAGTCTTCATCATCATTATCATCTTACTTATTGTGTGCCTCTTTATCATTTCTCTCTGAATTTACCGTCACAATGGCTAAGGATTTCCTCTATTCTTCCTCATTGTCAACATTTTGAAAATAATCATCTTCATCTGATTCTTGAAGAAATATCTACAGTTCATCAAGTGACAAATCAACCAAAGAGTACCATGGAAGAGTTCAGTTAAATATTGCATCCTCATCATTTTGGAATCATTATCTTTCCATAATATACTTCCTTGGACTCTTCAGATTTGATATAGTATTTATGGTCTAACCCAACAACTCTTTTTCTTTGTCAGCTAATTTATTCACTCTTTCATCTGATCCACTGCCAACATAGCCATTAATATGAATACCTTTCCCAATTTCACACTCATGTGCATGTAGCTCACGTTGAGGAGAGCATGTGTCCAATGCACTATTATCCATACCTCTTTATCATATCCAACTGTCGGTCCCTATTGATTTTCCTCAGGCTAATTGCTAGCTTCTTCATTTGTTATCTTCCACATTTTCATCTTCATCAATAACCATTTATACCATGAAACCCTGTGGCTTAAAATATAAGCTAACCTGGTTAGTTCTCGTGTTCATTTCTTGTTGGTTTCTGTCAAATGTGGCTAGCTTTGAGGCTTCCCAGTATGAAGAAAAAAAGGCTCAATTAGACTTCAAAAGTAGTATTGACAAATACCCATTAAAAGTTTTGCAGTCATGGAACCCTTATGGATCCGCATTTGGCTGGATGTGTGTAAGTTGGGATGGAGATGGCAATGTGGAGAAAATTCTACTACATAACAGCTAGCTGAGAAGTTCAGTAAATTCACCTGCCATAACCATGTTGAAGCATCTGCACATGCTGCCTTTATCAGGAAATGATTTTAGCGGGAAAATTTTGTTGGAGCTCATGGAGATCGCTCTCTATGGACGTTGAATTTGAGCCGTAATGGGTTGTTTGGGCCTGTTTCGCCAGATTTGGGACATTTGTACAACTTGTGCTTGCTAGATTTGTGGCATAATTCCCTAACTGGAGAATATACCTAGGCAATAATTCCCTAACTAGGGAATATACTCATTGCCCTGTTCAAGAACTATGCAAAACTGAAGTGAAAACACACACGCCTAAAACAATGAAAACATACCTTAAATTTGTTCCATGTTCCACGTGTCAATTTGTAATTGATGTGTAAAAACAAAAATAACAATTTGTGATTGGTTAGGGTGAACAATGTTTATCCACCCGAACCAACACGCCTAAAACATTGAAAATTGCCCTAAATTTTTTCCATGCTCCACGTGTCAATTTGTAATTGAGGTGTAAAAACGAAAATAACAATTTATGATTGGTTAGGGTGAACCATGTTTATCCACCCCAACTGAGAGTGAAAATGCTTATAAGCGTAAATATCACTTTGTTAGAAAAATGAAATGGTGAAAGTATTTTTAACTCATGAGAAGGTTAAAAAACTATATCATAATGGTGAAAGTATTTTTAATTATTAGAAGGTTAAAAAACCATATCATAAATATCACTTTACTAGAAAAATGAAATGGTGAAAGTATTTTTAATTCATGAGAAGGTTAAAAAACCATATCATAATGGTGAAAGTATTTTTAATTATTAGAAGGTTAAAAAACCATATCATAAATATCACTTTGCTAGAAAAATGAAGTGTTGAAAGTATTTTTAATTCATTATAAGGTCAAAAGACCATATCATAAATATCGCTTTGCTAGAAAAATGAAGTGGTGAAAGTATTTTTAATTCGTTATAAGGTTAAAAGACCATATCTTAACGATAAGATGTAACTACAAAACTAATATTTTATGTGTGTTCATGAAAATATTCGTAATATTGACGTATAATTTAGGATAAAATGGAACTGTGTGGTTTGTTTTTTTCCATTTTCAGTCAGCGCTGGGGGATAAGCTGTCAATGTAGGGCGGAATTACAGACTACAAGTATACCATGTTGGCATGGGTGAGTCAAGAAAAAAAAAAGTTTAGCCAACAACAATCTGGTGAAGAGCTAATATAATGTACGAACGAAACAAAGACGGTTCTGGAACAAACCATGAATATCTGCAATAAAGGTTTTACAGGAGGTTGAATTGACCGTAGTTAGGTTGATGCATCTAAATATGGGACTTCTCGTTTCCTAATCTTCCAACTATTTAATTTTAATTCTAATTTCATATGAAAGGGAGGGATCCGTCAGCAAAAACGAATTTCAGTTCATTAATGTGAAAAGAACAAAAAAATATTTATATATACAGATTACAGACTATAGCTGGTCCACCTGTATTGCATGCCATACAGGGAGTTGCAGAATAAAAAATAAGATTATCCAACAGCAATCTGGTAGTCCGACAAAGTGGGGAAGAGCTGTGTTGTGTATAAAATAAACAAAGGTGATTCTAGAACAATGAAAGACTCCGTGCAATAAAAGGTTTATACGATGTTGCACAGAGGGTAGTTAATTTCTGACGTTGAACAGAGATGGTGGTTAGGTTTTAAACTTCGTTTCGTAGTTTTCCATCTACTTAATTCCATATGAAAGCGAGCGATTGGGCACTTCGCGGCAACAGAAAGAAAATCTAACCGTTTATATATGTTCAGTGTGAAAACAAAAACGAAACAAAATGATAAAAAACTGATTAGAATTATATATGTATGTGTTACTTGCGATAACAAAAGTAAAATGAAAAAAACTGATTGTATCAGTTCAGTATATAGAGATATTGTAATGTATTGTATCGCAGCATTTTAAAATAATTTTATATTAAAATTAAAATAAATTTAAATTGTTTATAAAGTTTTGGATAGATGTTTTATTAAGGCATTTTTTGATGTGAAGTTATTGGTTATAATTTGTTCAATTCTCCATAAAGGTGATATATTGAATATAATAAAGATGTAGTCTGACTAAACTTACAAAAAATAACTTCAAATTAAAATAAAAATAAAAAATTAAATTATTATTATTATTAATTTTTGTTGAGTAGTAAACTTGAAATTTCAAATAAAAATTATGATATTAACTCAATGATATTTATGTGAAATATAATTTAAAATTAAATTAGACTAAATTTATCTATCAAATCTCATTCATTTAAAATATATATATATATATATATATATATATATATAATTTAATACAAATAAAAAATTAAATGGATAAATAGTCCAACCATAACAAATATACCTATTTTGGCATATGTATAAAATAGATCTCTGTATAACGACAGAAAGTTGAAGCTTCACGTTGGAACGGCCACGTCCATTGATATACACACCAACTCACTGGTTCATGGTACAGGAAGTCGAAGTAAAGCTTCACCTATGGATGCTTGTTTTCTTGCGTTTCATTCGCAGGCTTCCAATGATATTGACATTGTAACCGACGGCAACTGATGTTATCGACTGGTACGAGTGCACGGGAGCAGGTTTTAGGTACGATGCTTGTTTTCTTGCGTTTCATTAACTCTGTGAGAGAGTTGGTGGGAGAGGCTTATGTTTTTTAACATATGTAAAACCGCGGTGACCCACATGCAGTTTTTAATATCTGGTGTCCACGAAATCAATTATCATATCACTATCATATAACTAGCTTAGTTGGTATGCACTGCGGGAGGTCACGAGCTAAAACTACATCGGTAGTTATTTGGCATGGAGTCTCAACAGATAGTTGTGATGGTTTCTGGATTGGGTGAAAAGTACAGGCAATTTTAAAATTTTGACGGTAGATTTTAGGAATATTTTAAAATTCTATAGGAAAAAACTGGTAAAATAATTGTCTACGAACCACAAACAAATTCTGCACGCAACTTTCATGAGACAATTTCAACCATTAACTTTGCTTCATAGTTCATACCCGTTGGATGCATGAAGTAATTGCAGATTGCTTATTGATATTTCGACATTAGAAAAAAATAAAATAAAAAATCACTATCATCCAACATACAACACCAGTAGACTGTTGGTTGTGGCGTCGATATGCTCCAGAGACTTTTGTGGAGTAGCTGAACGGTCTTTTTCCACTGAACTTCCGAACGAACGAACAAGGCGGATTATCTGCACGCAGGTGCCGTGATTGATTTAAATAAGCGTCGACATTGAGGACCTCATCCACATAATCATCGAGCACAGCAAGCTTTGCTGTTCTTTCTTTGGTGAGACGATACGAAGATTAATTCATTTCATATTATTCAGAATCAATCATGGCCAAAACTTTTTCCTCCTGCCTTGCTCTTTCACCAATTTGCTCTCCACAGGCATATTTCTTCGTAATATCATTGTTATTATCCTATGGGTATTCCCAAGCTGCTTTGGTTCCAAATTTTTATGCCACTTCATGCCCCAAGGCCGAGGAAATAGTGAAATCAGTAGTAGAGAAGGCCGTGATTAAGGAAGCTCGAATTGCAGCGTCCTTAATCAGGCTTCAATTCCATGATTGCTTTGTCCAGGTAAAATTTTATATATATATATATATATATATATATATACTGCTATTTGTCATAATTCATCTAATTGCTAGCTACCAGTATTAACTAATCAGTTCGTTAATAACAAGATTAATGTGTGTATACAATTAATGGCATGACAGGGGTGTGACGCATCTTTGCTGCTCGATAACAGTTCAAAAATTGTGACTGAGAAGGGATCAAATGCCAACAATAACTCTGCTAGGGGATTTACAGTCGTTGATCAGATTAAGAGTGCACTGGAGGCGGCGTGCCCAAAAACTGTATCCTGTGCAGATATTCTCGCTCTTGCAGCTCGTGACTCAGTGGTTCTAGTAATACATTATATACTCATCTATTTATTATTATATCTTACATCTATTTATTATGGTGTTTGTGTTTTGGAATAGATTTACAAGTAGTCATATTTTCGTTATTGAAAAAATAGTCTTGAAATTATTTTAGCCGTAGATTTTACAAATATTTTGGATTTTAAATATAACAATTGATTTAGTTGTTTTTAATTGTTTTTAAGTAAATTTCTTTTAAGTAAATTTATTTCTAGATTATAGATATCAAGAATATTCTGGAATCTTATGATCATCATTTCATGGTCATCAGCTAGGTCAGTTGTTGACTTTTTCTTGACGATCAGATTCTAGAATATTCAAATATCCGGTCAATTCCATTCAAAAATATTCCAGAAATATAAGATCTAAATAAAAATACTCCAAATAAATACTGATACATAATGATGTGTTATGGATGAATATTGTCAGAGTGGAGGTCCAACCTTTCCGGTTTTTCTGGGAAGGAGAGACTCGAGGAGTGCAAGCCTGAGTTTGTCCAACAACGATATCCCAGCGCCCAACTCAACTCTCCAAACTCTCATTACCAAGTTTAAGCGACAGGGTCTGGATGATGTAGACTTGGTTGCCCTCTCAGGTATCGTATTATGTTTATTTGTATTCTCATATTTTATAGTACATAATTTAAATCGCCATTCATTCATTTTGTTTTGTAGTATTGAATACCAGGTGGAGATTATTAAAAACTGAAATCCAAATAAAAATGCTAATTATGCAGGAAGTCACACCATCGGCCTATCTCGATGCACAAGTTTCAAGCAGAGGCTTTACAACCAGAGTGGAAATGGGCAGCCAGACTCCACTTTAGACAAACCCTACTATGCTCAGCTCAAAACCAGGTGTCCCAAATCCGGAGGAGATAATAACCTGTTTCCACTAGATTTCGTGAGTCCAACCAAATTCGACAACTACTACTTCAAGCACTTGGTCAGCGGGGATGGACTGTTGAACTCCGACGAAGAATTGTACGCCAAGGGCAAAGGCAAGACGAAGGAGCTAGTGGAAGCATACGCAGAAAATGAGGAGGCCTTCTTCAAGCAGTTTGCAATATCGATGGTGAAGTTGGCGAACATCAAGCCTCTTACAGGCACCAAGGGAGAAATCAGGGTCAACTGTCGTCGTGTTCTCGGTTGATCAGTTGAATTCAGTTAATTTCCAGGTTTCGCATTGCATGGCATTACATCCCTCCATATAGATGCCAACAAAATGCATTACTAAATAATACTTTCTTGCATTACTAAATAATACTTTCTTGCGCATACAGTGTGTCACAGAGTGATAGTAATGCCGCCAGTTAGATATTAGGTTTATAATTGGGTCAGACGAGAGAATAACATTAGTTCAACGTCGAATACCTCGAATGAAATTGCCATGTATTCAGAAGCATCTCTAAATATTTGAAGAATAATTAGTGCGGCATATCAAGATTTTTGTGGAAGTTCAGGCTTCATTTGTTTTAAAAAGGTGTGCGACCCCATGGTTCATAAAATCCCATCAATTACATCATCATGTTTACATATGGTTGCGTTATCTCACGGGTATTTCTAAATATTTGAAGAATAATTAGTGCGGCATATCAAGAGTTTTGTGGAAGTTTAGGCTTAATTTGTTTTAAAAAGGGGTGAGACCTGGTGGTTCATAAAATCCCATCAATTACATCATCATGTTTACATATGGTTGTGTTATCTGACAGCAATGTATCATATGGCAGCAGCAATAAGAATTCGGGTGGAGAAGTTATTATTAAATCCTCTCAACCACTCCAGAATGAAGAGGTTATTATTAAACCCTCCCACTAATCAAAAATATATCCATTAACATTTCAGACGCAATTAATTTCTCTGTTTTTCCGTAATTTTCACACATCCAGCTTTAGAGATTCAGAGGAGAACATGGAAACTCGAAATCCCATATGGTATAAGTGATTTGATTATCAGTATCTTCCATGGAAAACATGATTATGCTGAATGCTAACCTTGTCGTAATAAATAGAATTCATAACTATCATCGTTATATGTAATAATGCGATTTCATAACTAAATTGTTAATAAGTTGCATACCTAAATTGTTGATAAAGAGTCATAGATTTAGGATACTTACTTGGGGTTGCTGAATGATAACTTAATAATTTGATTTCCTATTATATATAATAACCTGATTTCATAATATATAATAATGTGGTTTCATAATGGCATAGTTATTTAAGTTGCATACTTAAATTTTGGATAAACAATCATAAATTTAAGATATTTACTTTGGATTGTTAAATTTAGTAATAACTAGAATTTATAATTAGTATAGTTATTTTTAATAATGTGACTTCTTAATTGTATAGTTATATAAGTTGCATATTTAAATTGTTGATAAAAAATTATAAATTTAAGATACTTACTTTAAAGTTGAGGTTATTAATTCATAATTAACTTAGTTATATATAATAATGTGATTTCATAATAACATAGTTATATAAGTTGCATATCTAAATTGTTGATAAAAAGTTATAGATTTAAATTACTTACTTAAAAATAAAATTATTGAGATATATATTAAAATGAAAAATCAATTATTTATTTAAAAAAATATTTCACAATATAAATAATCACAAATATTTTTTACATTAATACAAATAATTATAAATTACCGTTTATAAAAATAAAATTTATAAAATATAATTCAATTTCACAATCTTCCATTAATCATAATAATCAGCATCTTTTTTAATTAAAAATTTAAGCAATATACACATATTTTAAATATCACTAAAATTTACGATCCACTTTACATAATTGTTCAATTTATTTTATCTTTAAAGAAATACATAATAATATTGCAAATATTGATCTAGACTTCAATCCAAAAGACAAAACTATGGAAAGGAAGTGGCGGTACAGAGGAATGCGTTTTTTTTCCAGCATGAAAAAAACTGAATAATTGTATTCATAGGAGGAAAACAAAATATAAGTGCATTATTTCAGATATATTGTCGGAGAATTATGACTGACGGGGATTTGACACATATGACTAAAAATATTGGACCGTATGCAATCTATATTGGTATTGTTTCTATTGGGTATGGAATCGATAAGGAACAAAAATTTGTTGAGCGCATACCTTAACAGAGAGTTAACCTTTTGTGAAAATAAGAAAATACATACCAGAAATTAACTGTGTTGAGATTCATATGTCCTGAAAACAAAAATCTTGAACCTGGAAGTGTCCTTTCTAATTTACATCCGCCATATGCCTTGGGGAGCTAAAAAAACTCCTTTTAGATAGTAAATCTGCTTCATTATTTTGATCCCTATTAATATGAGAGATAGAATAGTCCCGGCTGCTGTTCCATAGAGAGAGGACGTTGCATAAACGCGTCGACGCTACGGACATACATTTAAGTTCTATGACGGTGTTCAAAAAAAGTAAACTACTTGCATTGCAAAGTACAACTGGGCTTGTTTCATATTGTCCGAATGTTTAAAAAATGGAGGTTCCTTTAATTATCATTTAAAATATTAGAGTCATCTTAAAGAATATTAAGGGTGAGTATCACATGGAAGATTGTAATTGTCTTTCATATCTTTTTCTGTACCATACATTTATTATTCTAGTTGATACCAAAGGTGGATTAAAGTAATCAACCATACCAACAGTGGATTGAATTTATCATACTTGGTTTGCATTCGATTTCTATTCATATAGATTCTTCTTAAATAAACTTTTAAATATATCACGTAAAATAAAATTAAATATAAATGTTGTATATAAATAATGAAAATAAAATATATTAAAAACAATAACTTTAGATAGTATTGTTTTAAATATGGTATTAAAAATTATAATTTTCAACTCAAAATTATTACAATTTATATTTAGAACTCTTTAAATGTTGTATTAAAAATTATAGTTTTCAAATCAATATTATTAGAATTTATATTGTGAATTAATTTTTTGTAATAGAATATTGCATGATGATGATAATGCATTCATTATAATAAGACAATAGAGGATGTACTTGAAGTGTGTTTGACAAAAGAGTGCATATATATAAACATTAAAGATGAAATTTAGTTATAATTCTTAACAAAGGGAGAAAAATGTTTAAATGAAATTAGACTTGCATCACTAATAATATTTGGAATTCACCTATAATTCTTAAGATATGAACAAAACATTCACTTGAATCTATATTCAAATATTGGAGAATATTGGGGGTAAATATTGGAGAAAGCATTAAAATCCCCGACTTCCAACCTAATACTACCTCATATGAGGGTAGAAGTAGGAAGAAATATTGGAGGAAACATAAAAAAAAATCCACCCCCCTCCCTATCAAATATTGTAGAAAACATGAAAAGCCCTATACTAATAGGAGGAAATATTGGATAAAACATTTAAAAAAAAAAATATCCCCACAACCACCTTCATAAGGGTGTTGATTGGAAGGGAAGGTGGGAGGGAGAAGGCATTCAAGAAGAAATCAAAGATATTTTTTATTTTTTCTCTCATATTTCCCTTCACACCGATCCTTATATGAGGGTGGATTTTTTTCTTTATGTTTTCTCCAATATTTCCTTCTACCCCCACCCTTAAAGGTGATGGTAGCAATACAAGAGAAGAAGATCCAATACTGCTTGGAGGGTAGGGGATAGGCATGCCAAACCTAACCCTATTTATCACTTGTGTTTTCTCTAATATTTCCCACACCTCCACCCTCATGACCTAAGAGGCTCCTATAAGGTTTGAAGGGTAGGGCAAAGAAATTCCTGACTTAATTCCTATCTATCACTTATGTTTTCTCTAATATTTCCTCCCACACACACCATTAAGGGCGATGATAGTAGTACGAGCTGAGAGGCTGCCATACTATTTTGAGAGTAGGGGACACGCATGCCAAAACTAACCCATATCTATCACTTGTGTTTTCTCTAATATTTCCCACAACCCCACCCTCATGACGTGAGAGGTTCCCATAATGTTTGAAGGGTAGGGGGAAGAAATTCCAAACTTAATGCTTATCTATCGGTTATGTTTTTTCCAATGTTCTCTCAAGGGTGATGGTAGCAATACTAGCGAAGAAGATCCAATACTGTTTGGAGGGTAGGGGATAGGCATGCCAAACCTAACCCTATTTATCACTTGTGTTTTCTCTAATATTTCCCACACCTCCACCCTCATGACCTAAGAGGCTCCTATAAGGTTTGAAGGGTAGGGCAAAGAAATTCTTGACTTAATTCCTATCTATAACTTATGTTTTCTCGAATATTTCCTCCCACACACACCATTAAGGGCGATGATAGTAGTACGAGCTGAGAGGCTGCCATACTATTTTGAGAGTAGGGGACATGCATGCCAAAACTAACCCCTATATATCACTTGTGTTTTCTCTAATATTTCCCACAACCCCACCCTCATGACGTGAGAGGTTCCCATAATGTTTGAAGGGCAGGGGAAAGAAATTCCAAACTTAATGCTTATCTATCGGTTATGGTTTTTCCAATGTTCCCTCGACCCCACCTTTATGAGGGTTGGGAGGAAAAAAAAAAAAATTACTAAGGTTGAAGAGGGATATTGGAAAAATCATTAAATAAATAACTAAAAATAAAAAAATGAGGGTGGAGATGAGGGCAAATACTGGAGAAAACATTAAAAAATATATTTTTTAATGTTTTCTCAACTATTTTTCTCCACCTCACCCTCATGAAAACATTAAAAAAAATGTTTTCTCCACTATTTCCCCGCATCCCACCCTTCCCTTGCCACCTTATGTTGGTGGGGGTGGCGGAAATATTGGAGAACCTAAAAAATTGGGTGGGGAGAAAAAATCAAAATAATGGTGGAAGAATATCAGAAGAAAAAAAATGAAAAAGAAAGAAACAAAAAAAATGGGGAATATTGAAGAAAACATATAAAATTGTTTTTATATTTTCTCCACTATTTCCTTCACCCCACTCTGCTACTTATATTAGTGAAAAAAATATTAAAAGAAACATTAAAAAAATATGAATAAAAATAGAAGATAGAAAATATTCAAAAAAAATTTAAATTTTAATAAAAAATATTAAAAAAAACATAAAAATGAAATTAGAAAAATACCGGAAAAAAAACAATGTTTTCTCCACCATTTCAAATCACTATCTTAAATAAACTTTTATATGATATTCATGATTTAAAAAAATGTCAATAAAACACTCACGAGCACAATATTGTAAAACTAGATACACATTATTTAAACCAAGCATTCATCATATATTATCTTCAATGAACTTCGAATTGCCGTGCAAAAGTTCACCGATATTTTTTTATTATCTGACATTCATATGTTCACAAAAATATCACATGCTTTTTAGAAACGCACGCACTTTAAAACTGTGCATGTGCTCTACAAATGCACAAACACTTTATACGCAGCTTTTAGAAGAACACACTAATAACTTTTTGTATTGTTAAACATAAGAAATTACTACCTTAAAATGTATCAAGAGTCTTTATGTAACTTTTCTACAACTTTTAATTCTGAAATTTAACTTTAAAGCTTTTTATTCCCCGAGGAAGATCGTTATTCGATTAAAAAGATGTATGATACTTATCTTACGAATTTTATATGCTTGTGTAGAGATATTTTAGTTCTATTAAGTTAATAAAAGATAATATGAAAATTAGAAAATATTTTTTTGTAATTTTCTCGAACATTCCATATAGCAATGTTGTGGATTATTAAAAGATATTGAAGTGTTTTACCATGTTTTTGTTATTAAATTTTAATGGGTTTGTAGGTATGTTTAAAAAAAAAACATTATTTATTGGAAAAAAATGATATATATGTGAAGATTTAATTTGTGGTACACTCATTTAACATAAAAAATAATCACATTTAATAATAGTATTATTTTATTAATGATATTTTTTAAGATATTTTTATTCAGGGAGTAAATAGTTTTGAGTTGGATATATATAATAATATGTGGTTTTATGAACTAGCTATGGATCTTGAACCCTTAATAATAGTTTGGTGAGGAAAATAAGAGCATTAGATCCTAGGAGAACCTTTTAAGACTCTTAGGCTACGAACAAGGCCTTAGACTATCACATAGGCCCTACAAATAGGGTCATTGTCCTCTTAATGTGATACAATCAACCTTTCATGGTTTTTGTAGTCTATGAATGGTTTTTCAGGTGCATTATCATGGTATGTGGAGGAAAGAGAAGACCCTACATGAATCTTATTGGGATTTGGGCCATGATTGATATGTAAAACCACCACATATGTCCTTTAAAGGTGATATTTGGCCTTCAATGCTACTGTATGTGATCTTAGGGAATTTTACATAAAAGGGATAGGTATCAAGGGAGGAACAAGGGAATTAGGCTCTAGCTAAAGATTCCAAGCACATGGGTCATATAAAATGCTTCAAACTACAACACATGTTTTCTACTATAGATATTTAACATCCAAATATGGTATAGACACATTTAGGAGGTTTTACGGTCTAAAGATGAATCTTTAGCCATAAACATGGTTATTATAGTAAAACAAAGGAATTAGCATATAATTAGATTTATAGGGTTCATGGGTCATGAACATGACTTCAAACATCAGGTGATATTTGGCCTCTTAGTAGAATATGGATGTTGTTATGAGGTAGTGCATAGTAGGTATTGGTTTCAAGTCCTTAACTATAGTTGGGAGAGGAAACTAATGACCATATGTTTTACATCAAGTCTTGAAGGAACAAGGGCTAGTAGTAGTAGTAGTAGTATCGCCAGATTTATAACTTGATAACTTGTATTCTGGGAAGTATAAACAAGTCCCTCATCAAATACAATAGAAATTCGGTTGGTTCTACCCTCCACTTAGTAGACTTTCTTTCCTTTCGGCATATGTATACATTCCATTTAGGCGAGGTGCATTGTATCATTTTGAATGGTCGAATGCAGCCCTACCCTGAGCCCACTAATGATGAAGCACTGAACCTACTTTTTGACAAGCTTATTAACGAATTGGATCACGATCATACTTTTTATCTTGATGTATAATAATATAATAACCTAGCACAAGTACAAAGGTGCACTAGTAGAATAATATGTATGTTTTAAGCTTGGCTAAAGACCCAGTGATGATAGGTCCCAGTTTGAGATAGATCCCTGCAGGTTCAGTTTCTCAATAATCCAATTAAAAACCCATTCCCCGCATCATATCCATGCACTTTTCCTTTTCGCCTAGAATTGCCAGTTTGGTTCAGTCTGTTTGCTGAATTATTCTTAGGATATATTAAATTATTGATCTAACTCCATTTAGAATTAAAATAATAAAAATCACATATAATTACGTTTTGTTTTTTTTTCATTGAAATTTTCCTAAATCATCGTAACAAGATCGTCACGAACACATGAATGTGAACAGTCATGAATGATAGAACAATTAATTGTATTTATTATTATCATAGATGTACATTTATAATACATTCTTGTGACTGTTGGATTCGTCTTCCAACGTCTCTTGGACTCCTTTGACTATTTATCTTCCACACCATAACCCTTAGAGTATTAGGTGTCTAATATTCCCCCTCTTTATCCGAAGGGGTATGTATGAGTTCAAGAAGAGAGTTGTAATACAAAATGTGCAAAAATATGGATGACAACACAAGGCTTAATGTGCCCTCTGAAATGTTGGTATGAGGGGGTGGTTGAGGGATTACCACCAACACTGGAACGTTTAGTGCAGTTCTCGAAACTCTTTCAATTCTAGCAAGAAGCTGAAATATTTTTCTAGAAGAACTGTTGCTAATGCTTTGGAGAGGGAGACCTTCAACCTAGAAAAGGGAGGTCTACAACCTGCGAGGGTTTAAGGATGACCATTTTCGAAGAGTTTAATTTTGTGGATTCAAACGTACTCCCAAATGTTACACCATGGCCAAATAAAGAATTAGAATATCAAAAAAGCTTGCAGAAGGGTCATTACTAATACCAGATGTAATTGTACTACCAAACCTCGATAATAGTGCGATGATGTCCTTCACAAACAATGTATTACAACATAGGCCACAAAATTTATATCTTGTTTTTTGAAGTAAGGTCGTGCAACCTTGGCAGATGAAGGTCCTCAAATTAGAAGCAATCACGAGTTTGCTAGATGGTGTTTTATTTCTCCAGGTGTTTGGGCCCAACAGACTTCCGTTGCACCACTCTTGCACATTGTAAGGGATCAACTGCCATTTGCCAAATAGATCCTCTAATGGCCTCTAAAACCTTCTTCTGTTGTAAGGAACCAAGGTCCCATTTAGAAATGGACCCGTCCAAGCCAACTGAGAATAAACAACAAGATGAATAGGATCTTGAGATAGACTAGTACCAGACAAGGGATGAAATCACATAGTCATCTCTACCTAGAATTGTTTTTTTTTTGTGCCATCCTATGGAGCCGGGGGCGACATTCCATATTTCAATGATATAAATGGTTGAGTGGTGAGGTAGCCAATATAATGAAAACGGATTAAGAAACTTAGTCTAGCATAGACATTAAAATGGACCTTCAACAGACAATGGCTCTTATGCCTTCCTCTTCACCAATCTTATTACAGTTCTTCAGACTCTAGAAGCGGTAGCAGCCATACATCTCTTTGGGTTGGTTTTCTTTCATATTCCCCACATCCTCATCCATCAACTGTGAAAGCTAAAGTCGTGGTCACATGAAGCATGATAAATTTAATGTATCCGTGAAATTAATGTCCAATGAAAGAGCATGGGCTCAAAGGGACTCAGTACCAAATGCACGATGGCTAAATGTAGACAAATTATTCCACAATCTCTCATTGGTGGCATCTGCAAGAGTGGAAACGCAAAGCAAGTTGTATATATCCTTCACCAGTTAGCACAAAAGGTTGTATTCCTATGAGGATTACATACTCTACAGTTATTTATGGGCTCTGAAAAAATAACAAGCCAGAGGAAGCTATGGACATTCTAGAAGAGATGATACATAAGGGTGTTGCACCTGATGTGATGAATTATTGTTCATTAATTAATAGTTTATGCAAGGAGGGTATGGTAGACAAAGCCATGAAGCTCTATAATCAAATGGGGAGACAGACTGTGAGCCTAATATGTTAATTTTTAACATCCTCATTCAAGGAATGGCAGAACAAAGCCATTGATATGTTGGATAAGATGGTTGAAAAAGGTTGTAAGCCCATACAAACAACGTATGCTACTTTGATTAAAGGCATAGCCAAAGAATGCAGGAGAGGTGAGGCCATAGAGCTATGGATTGAGTTAGTTGACATAAGTGATGGTCATCACAGACTATTCAACGCACATACAATGTTAAACAATAACGAACATAACTTAGTCTTAAACGCAAAGATGAGAGCAAACGTACATGCATAGTAGTAGAGAGCCAACATACATGCATATTCTTGATGTTATAGGAACGTACACACCAGAAGCTTGGAAAATTCAACCCTTCAATGAAATTCAATGTAGGATTAAATTTTCCAACAAATCACAAAACCAAAATCGGTGCTCACATTTTGAATTGGCAGAATCTTGCAGAGAATTGGCAGAGTTCTGTAGAAGTTACGAGAGAAAACTAAATTTGGAACCTGTGCTCTGATACCATGTCAGGAACACATGTAAGTGAACAGTCATGAATGATAGAACAATGAACTACATTTCTTATTATCATAGATGTACATTTATAATAAATTCTTGTGATTGTTGGATTCACCTTCCAACTCTCTTGGAATCCTTTGATTGTTTATCTTCCACACCATAAACCTTAGAGGATTAGGTTTCCAACAAAGATAAATAGATTGAAAAATACAAAACCATAATACAAAAACTAAAAATCAAAGTTACCATAATAACTCCCATTACACTTTAACTTGTGAGAAGCATTGATGCATATGTAAACAATTTTTTATTTTTGAAAGAATAACTTCGGCGTAAATCACATGTAGACAGACATTTGTCGACGCGTTTCGAACCAACTAGTGTGGTTCATCGTCAGGACAAGTTGAAGAAACAGATCCAGCTTAGCATGTTAAATAGTATGAGTAGAGTCTCCAACGGCTAAATTGACTAACGGCTAATTTTGACTTTAGGACCCAGGTCAAATTATTATTTATTAATTTAATATTATTATTATTTATTATTATTATTATTATTATTTATGGAAATAAGTTAAACTAGGTAGAAATACATAAATAAATAAAATAATTTTAATGGTTGGTTTAAAAAAGGAACTTATTTATTTATTTAAATTAATTATTAATATATATATATATATATATATATATATATATATATATATATATATATATATATATAAATATATATATATATATATTTTAATTAAAGTTATAATATTAGGTTATTAAGATAAAAGTTAGGATTAATAAATAAAATAATTTCAATGGTTAGTTTAAAAAGATAATTTATTTATTTATTTAATTTATTTATTAATTATTATATATATATATATATATATATATATATATATATATATATATTTTAATAAAAGTTATAATATTAGGTTATTAAGATAAAAGTTAGGATTAATAAATAAAATAATTTTAATGGTTGGATTAAGAAGATAATTTATTAAAAAGATAATGAATAGGTGTCCATCATGACCCGATTTCGGAAAACTTGTCCCACATAAATGTATGTCGCGTGAACAATAAAGTCTGATTTGAGCTCATTTGTCACTCATTCTTAAGCGTGTATTCTGTTGTGGGTCTATGGGAGCTTCTAGCAAAAGGTTTGGGAGCATTTTGGAGGTGATTCAAGGAACATGGAAGTGCACTTTGCTTCTATTTTTGTTCATTTTTCTACAACAATTTGCATGTCCATTTTTTTTACAAGTTTGTGCATTTTTTCTTTATTTTTTTACAACATACATGGCTCAATTAAGGGAAGCAGGGAAGGTTCAAACGAAGGGAAATAATGTCACCATTCGTGATGCCCCTCTTATTCCAATTTCATCAAGTTATGCAAGTGTTCTCTCTATTGGAAGCGGGGTCACAGCAACAACTTCAAATGTTGAGGGAAAAATAAATTTAGAAATACAGAAGGCTCAAGAAAACAAATATCCCTTGTGGAAGTATGTCACTAGAGATAAAGGGCCAGGTAGCAAGCTGAAGGGAGGAGACAATGTTGCCTAAAAATGCAACTATTGCAACAATCATTTTAAGAGCACTTATTACCGTGTGAACGCTCATTTGTTGGATTTACGAGGTTGTGGAATTGGAGCATGTACACAGGTATCTTTAGGTAAGAGGAAAGAAATGGAAAAAAGAGGCCAATGTTGGTATGACAAGGGTGTTCGCATCATCTAAAAAAACAAGAAGGATGATCCCCTTCCATTCTTGAGAAAAAAAAACAAAACATTTCTATTTGAGAGTTTTGGTGGGGGATTGGGTCAAGAAGCAAAAGGAAAGGCTATGGCACTTGGTCCAATGGACAATCTTTTTCAGAAAGAGAGACAGAAGAGATTGATCTCACCACTGCATTCTTTTTCTATCAAAATTTCATATCCTTTAATGTTTCACACTCACCTTCATTTCTTGAGATGTGCCAATCTCTAACTCAAGGGGATCCATCAGGGTATGTGCCTCCTGGGTCAGAGAATCTTAGAACCACATTGTTGACTAAGGAAAATAAAGAGGTGGTAAAAATGCTTGAGCTTATTAAATCAGCGTGGCCAACATCTGGGGTTAGTATTGTTTTTATGGATGGACAGATCCAGCATGCCACCCACTCAACAACTTCATGGTGTCTTCCTTGAATAGACTAGTTTTCTTGAAATCAGTGAATGCACTTGGACAATACAAGGATGCACAATATATCAGTGAGTTGTTCATTAAAGTTATTGAAGATGAAGGTGTTGATTCTTGTGTGTTAATCCTTTTAGATAATGCACATATTTTCAAGGCTACTGACATGATTGTAGAAGCTAAATATCCACAAATGTTTTGGACACCTTGCATTGTCCATTCCTTGAATTTAGCACTTAAATCTATTACTTCTAATGTGCCTTGGATTGGAAGTATTATTGAGGATGCACAACATATCCACAACTCTGTACAAAATCATACAAATTCCCTCACAATATACAAGAAGTACACCAATATATCATTGTTGAAGATTGCATATACATATTTTACCTCTTGAGTCATCATGTTGAAGAGGTTAAGGGAGGTTAAGACTGCTCTTGGGGCCATGGTTATTTCAAATTTTTGGTCTTTTTGGAGATAGAAAAATCAAGCACCCTTAAAAAGAGTCAAGGACACAGTGTTAGATGTTGTTTGGTGGGAGAGGGTGGATCTCACTATTAAGATCATGGACCCTATCATTGCTTTTCTACGATTTGCAGATACAAACCAACCCATCCTAGGAATGTTTTATGAGGGATGGGATTCCATGATTGAGTCGATGAGGACCATTATTTTACAGAGTGAGTGTCGTGAGTATGAGATATTCTTGTAAGCAAATGGGACAAGAATTGCAAACCTTTGCATTATTTGTCTCACTCATTGAACCCAAAATACTATAGCCATGAGTGGATGAATGGTGGACCTTCTCGCAAATTCTCTCCTCACATGGATGGTGAAATTTCATAAGGGTGGAAGGATGCATTAAGGTGGATTTTTCAGGATGGAGCATCGATTTATGAGGTGAAGGATGCATTTGCAGGTTTTTCCACTAGCACTGGGTGATTTGCAAGCTACGACGTGATTAGAGATAGGGGGACTAAGAATCCCTATTCTTGGTCGAAAATGCATGATGCAACAAGCCAACAAGCCCTCCTTTATAGTTTTTACCCATAAGGCTCCTCTATCAGGTGACTTCATCCTATTATTGAGAGAGGAATTGGAGAATATATGGGAATTTGTACAGTGTCAAGAAGAGTAGGATTGAGTAGTATAGGGCAAAGACAATGGTGTATGCACACACCAACCTTCATCTTATTTACAGGACGAGGGGTCAGTGGTTGAAGGGAGAGACAAATATGTTGAATGTATTTCCTAATGATATGGGTTTGGATAACAGCATTGAGTTGGCATTGGCCAACTTGGATCTTAATGACCCAATGCTAAAGCCTAACAGTTTTGATGATGGTGATACTCTTAAGGCGTCATCCTCCACACCATGAGATGCAAAGATGACATTATATATAGAGGAAGAGGAAGCAACATATGATAGCAATGGTGACCAAGACAGTGATGTTGATTTTGATGATGATGATTGATGACTCATGAGTCATGAGCTACCTAATTCCTTGTATTTTTTTTTGTATTTGCTATTCCTATTTGCCATTGGCATTGCTACTACCTATGTAACACATTTTGATTTTGATGACTTGATGAGAAAACTTCAGTTTCTTGTCCTTCTCCTATTGGATCATTGATGAATTTGTCACAATTGTATTTGTAAGCATAATGTTACTTTGTAAAACTTAAAAATTTTAAATTTATAATGTAGAATCTAGATCTATGTCTGAATTTGTATCATGAATGAGAATTTGTGTAAGAAATATCTATTTAGTATTAATTTTTAATATATATTATATATATATATATATATATATATATATATATATATATATAAACACGTCCTACGTGTCTTGTTCTCGGGGTTCAACGTGCGTGTGTCAAACACTCAAATTTTCGTTTCCTGCGTGCCCCATGTCCATGTGTCAGGTGAATTAGGTTAAAAGAAAATTTTATTTTTCTATTAAGTTTTATTAAGCTTAAGCTATGATATATAGAAACTCTATAGGACATATAGTTGGCACACCCATATTTGCCAATTCCACATTAATAGTTATTGTGTATTCTGTTAAAAATCAACTATTTGTAATTATTAATAACTATATAAATAATAACCACCATATTATTGTATATTTATGGGTATTATATTAATATTATATTATGTATTAATATAATACTGTATTATAATATAGTATAATATTAATATATTGATATTTATATTTCAAACTATAATAGAATTAACATAACATATAGTTGTTTTTAATAATACTTATTTACCTCTCACCATTATGTTATGGTCAATGATGATATATATATATATATATATATATATATATATATATATATATATATATATATATATATATATATATATATATATATATATATATATATATATATATATATATATATATATATATATGTCTTCCACGAACTTCAAAATGTTCCAAAAGTAACTGCAACTTGTTTCTCTTTAGCAACATACTTTAAGACAACACTGACTTCTCTTATAAGACTTCTAAAAAACACCTATGGCAATATATATTTGCAAAAAATAAAGAAAATATAACCTACAACATTTACTCCAACAACATAATTTACTCCAGTAGAAGAATTTACATTGTTTCCAATATGTTCAAGCCTAGTCTGGAAGTGGGAAGAAATCAAGCCTTCATTTTTCTTGGCATCTCCCTCCTCCTACAGTTCCGGAATTTTGTCCTGGTGCACCACGAGATCCTTAGAAACTTCAGAATTCATCTCATTTTCCCCTAATTTGGATGAAATAACCAAATTGGCACCCATTGAAACCCTAGTTCCATCGGTTTACTCAGTAGTTTAAGTTACATACCTGGTTTATGATCCAGTGGAAGATCCAATTGTAGATCATCCTATTCGAGGTGCAGATTCATAATGAACAAAGCCATAGAAAGTAGGGGAGAAAAACAATAATAGCAAAGGCCAAACAAGGAAAAGTACCTTTGTAAAGGGCTTAACCACAGTTTAAGATTGAATTCGCTCCACAATTCAGAGTCTAGTTAATCATATATCCTCTTTAAAAAAAGCATATAAGGGTATAGCACAATGGGAATAGTTCAAGCCAAAAGCATTGGGAGCAAAGCTAAGAAGGAGGCTTCAAATTCAACATGATCATTGCTACCTGTAACATTTCCAACTTGGATTCCAACAAGTTGAGCTTCTGAGAAAGAAAAGAAAAATGAGCACCTGACTCAGTCAATAACATTTCTCTATGCTTGGAGATCAAATTCATTATGAAGTCTACAAACACCATTAACTGGGCTAGGTGATAGGAGGGGTCGTCATGCCCATCGTTGACTTGATGCTCCATTAATAAATTCACTCCACAATCTGTTTCTTCGGAAAAAAAAAAAAAAAAACACTAGACCTAGGCCCTTGACATCTTAAACTAAGCCATCTTCCTTTTATAATCCCTCACAATTTCCTGCCCTAAATTTTTGTTCTCCAAATCGTTCTCAACACAAAATTTACCTTCATGCATATGCTAAAAATGTAGATCCATTTCCATCAGACTAACTCTGAAGATAATACTTTCTCAATTAAAATGAAGGATTGAAAGCGTGTTTTCTACACTGCGAAGGAAGAGATGTTAAATTTGAGCATCCTTCCGAATTAATAACAAGGGGGGTCCTCCTCCACCTATCTGCTAATAGTGCTTGCAAAGGATGAATAAGCTAGATGTGAGAAAAATTTCCAAATTTAGCAAATGTCAAAGGTCGCGAGAACATGTATAATGCTATGAGAATTATTGGATGTTCATGATGGGGCTTTTCATAAGGGTTCTAACATCTCATCCTTTTAATCCTCTTTTATTTCTATTTAATAACATGATATTCCGAGCTATAATATAAACTATCATGGAAATGGCTTTTTAAAAGGCCTTCCATCATCCACCAACATCATCCCTTGTTCCAAATATAAACCTTTGTTTTCTAAGGTGCCCACTACCATGTTGAGATGCCTTTTAACATGGAAAAGATCAATGCTTTCAAATTTTGTGATTTGAAGACTTATTCTATAAGGAACGTGAGACTGATTTGGATTAGAGGCTTCTTTTAGCTTACACACCTTTTGGATTACAACCATTGAGTCATGAAAGACCAATCAATGTTGAATATCCCTTGATATCGGTAAGTTTAACCCCTACCACAATGCTAGAAATTCAGCCTAATTGTTGGTTGAAATCTCCAATTCCCAAGCTTATTGAATCTCCATTTCCTCATCGATGCGAAAAATAAGCAGTGGGACTTCTATTCGTCATTCAAAACAAAATTACATACATAAGATTTTGCATTTGGTCTGCCCGATTGTAAACTAGACCAACTCTAGTATAACCATATTCTCATCAACCTCCTAGGTATGACATTGTAAATGTTTTTCTTGCTAGACCAAATTTTACAAAATTTATGACCAGAAAAGTAGCTCCATATTTGTCTATGACTTCTAAGGAAATTTATTTGTTAGGCTAGTGGATCGATCGTAACATACTTTAGACGCTTACCAATGCTAGACATAACAGGACTATACAGGACTTCTAAAAACCATACCCAAAACCAAAATAGAGACATATAATATCATATTAGTTATCAGGGTCGTTACCCACGGGGGAATCCACTTGGTTGAAGGGTCCATGTCACTGCCTTGATGCGATGGCTCACCTCTCATGCTACGCACACATACACATCACACACTAGCCAGTTGATCATCCCCATTGCCAGGAAATATGTCCAGGTGATGAACATAATGCAGGAAAGTATCAAAAATTTTCACCAAGGAGTCAATATTGGCCTTCTGACACTGTTAAATGTCCACCAATGTGCATAGGTTGGTTTTCACTTTATCCACTCTTCTCTAAAGGATGTCAAATGGTCATGATTAGGTACCCTAAGAACTAGTATTGTCTATGACTTTAGCCATCAACATTTTCATGTGCCATGTTGTGTTGATAATTTTATGATATAGGGTTTCTCCAATTTGAGTGATGCCTTTACCTATCACCCAATCAACCTCCTCCGCCACTTTGTTTGCTCTTTTCTCCGATATTCCTTGCTATTTAACTTCCAGAATGACCTCTCCCACTTCTGGGCAAAGGTCCACATAAGCCTATGCAGCCTCCCATGTCGCAATCTCCATTCCTATTCTTTTGTGAGGGGTGGATGATGATTGTCTGCTTCTTGGCCTTCCCCTACGACAACCCTTCCTGTTATGATCCATAATCCCTAGAGCCACTGTTCTTCTCAACAACAAATGGATATTCTCTACCTTGAGGAGCCACAGATCACAGTGAAGGAAAAAACAACCAGTGGGGTAATAAATGGCATCGAGCACCCATAGCTTGGAGTGCCCACTACTCTACAACTTCCATATTTCATCCATTATTTCCAGAACGGGGTGTGATAATGTCACATACCTCCTTGAAATAATACTACCAACTACCTACTATGTTCCACTGGATCCACGATGTGGACTTTCAGGCTCAATTAATAGACTTTGTTACCACATTCCAAATCAACCCTTATGCATGCATTACAACTCGGAGGAACGAATTAATAATGGGCATTCAACATGGTAAGATTATGCATTCAGTTTTCATTCCAATGATAACTCAACATAAACCTTAATGGGAACATTATCATAAATATATTGTAGCTAGCATTGCCCTATATCATGATTGTAGTCGTACCGTGACAGTCGAAAATATTACTAACACATATAACTTATGCAATACGAATAAATAACTAAAATGAGCCTCAGTGGATGAAATTCATCCCATGATGCATAATGCATAGATTAGATAACTTGAACCACAAATTATACAATTTCAAACCTTAAAAAACATAATCATTCATCATACATAGTTGTCTTGTGCATAATTATTCGAGCATCTCATAAGCAATGTTAACACATGCAACTCAATCATCTCATAAGCTTAAGATTCGACAATAAGAAGTGTAAGGAGCCAACATACAGAGCATCCCATGCCATTGAATCAAACCAGAGTAGAAGAGTGAACGTCACTTGGAAAACTGAGCACTGCCACCTAACCTAGAATTGACTTCCTTCATTTCACCCTCGAGTCGAGAGTTCTTGCCATGGATCAAGTACCTATTTTGATCCCTTCAATGGGTATTTAATACCTTATTTCATGATATCGTTTCCTTTAGTGGAGTCCCACTTTTAGGCGGATATTTTTATCCATTTGTCTAGGCTTTTCATGGAAAAACTCACCTTTCTCTCTCGCGAGACTTTTTCTCATAAAATCTTGCCTTTCTCTGCCGCAAGGCTTTTATGTTTTACTTAAACTTAGCATCTTTCTATAGCTAAGTAACTTAATAGATATTTATCTCCAAATCCATTAAGCTTATATGTAATTGGATCTAGAAGTCTTATCATGAAAGAATTATCCATTCCCATTCACCAATGGGATTTCCTTTGGCAAGAACCTTATCTCTTGGTGTCTCGTTTTCCAAGTGATTAAATTATATGTATTTATTTAATAATAAAGTATTTACTTTCATTGTTACACCTTTGACCTAGATTTTCTTAGCTTAGGCTAACAGAGTGTTACATACAACATAGGGGTGTTACATACTCCCCCCTTTAAATTTACACCGTCCTCGATGTATTACTACATCTTACAATTTATTTCCTCGTTCACGGGTAGCTTTTTTTGAATTTTCATGTTCCCATGGGCTTTCCACCTGAATCAGATCTTCTGATACATCAGTTACAAAGGAGTTCTACCAACAATCTCCTTCCATTGCTACCTGTACATTTGTTTCAATCAATTTTTGTGAGAGATTTTTAGATGCAGAAACTCAATTTTGTTTACCACAGTTAATGTAACAGTACTACTACATGAGTAACTATGGGTTAATGTTGCCCACCCTTTAACTATGATTCCTCATTTCCATTTTATTTAAATAATAGGAAGAAATGCATGTTCTTCCAATGCATTTGTGTTCTTGTCGAACACTTGCTTCCTGCAGTTTCCCTGCATTAGTCATAACAAGTCAAACTAGCACATTTGACCAATCAACATGTATAAAATATCATATCAGGTTAGCTCAACATAACCATCAAAATCATAACCCATATGTAACCATCAATCATAGATCACATAGATCAGAATCATGAATTTCATGCATACAAAACTAAAATAAAACATTGATACATATCCTTGAATCGCTCCTTAGCTTCTACATTTGTCTTTCTTCTGTATGCACTCCGGGTAGGTTGCAACACCGTGAAATCACCCAATGCCTTCTCCCCCAACCATGTGTACCTATACATATTGTGCATCACACACATTCATTTATACATGTCATATATCATCATGCAATACATGCATCCATATCAATACCATATGTATCGTTTGTACACAACAACACCTGTACATGTGTAACCAATACCAAATTTCCATAGCTTCACCTGCATGACATATGCCTCATTCACATGTTTTCAACCATGTTAGTATTATGCCAAAAATTTCTTCAATTATTCATATTACCTTTAACAAGTCTGATCAAGCCGTGCTCGATTTGTTAATTACAGAATAAGGAATTCACGGACTTGTTCAACTTTGCAACCAGAGCATAACTAAATTTTTTACGTCAAAGTATTCTAGTGCTTTTATTTAGCTAATCCTTTTCATGTATCTTGTTTTTACAGGAAATTTTCAGCAAAATGATAACATAGATGCATAATACAACTTTACAAACTCAATAACTTTGGGTTTTGTGATTGAATCTATCCCATAGACAAGATTTTAATAACAACAGACTATGACCTTTGCTTAATCATAAAGAAGACTATTGACTATGATAATTAGTCAAGTGGACTTCAATGTTATATTTGAAGTCTAATAACAACCTTAACTTTTTCTTTAGCCAAGAAAATAATCGTTTGGTACTCAACAATACTTCACGCATAAACTGGTTACGTCATATGATTTCTTATTTTCTCTTTTTAACACTACTTCAACACCTTGTTGGACATGAATAATTTAGTGTATATTCAAAACCAATCAAACAATTAGTTTGTAAGCACATACACCTCCTATATATGAGGCATGAATAAAGGTTACAATGTTCTCACACTGCCCAATCTCTTACTTTCCAGGATACTATGTGTACGAGGGTGTGAACTTGGGTCATTATCACGTGGATACCCCACCTTAACACTAGATCATGACTGGTAGAATAAAATTCATTTCTTGGAAACCAATCAATTGTTAAATTCCTTAAAACAAATTGTTTATGCAATAATTGTTGTGTTGTCATATTAAAACCTAGACAACACTATCAATGCAATCTGATAGGTAGACTTCTCCCCCATTGCTTAATAAAAAAGTGATATAAAATATGCATTTTAGATTTTACAATTGTCAATTTCCTTGAATAATTTGCTAAATATCATTTTATCAAAACCAATTTTATTTTACAACAATCTCGCTTACCAATACCATTTAGCCATCCAATATGGTTAAATCATCTTATTAATTTAACAATGAGCTATTGTATGGTTTATTATTCTCTCTCTTCTAGAACCTTTTATATGTCACCCCTTTGGTGCATGTATTATTTTATTAATAGTATAAGATCCTTAGATCATCATAAGCTGTATTAATGTGAAGCCTTTTGGGTTTATCAATCATTTGTTTATTAATATGGACAATCATGTTTCGAATCTATTGTACAATTATAGCTATTCATTAGGTTGATCTGAATTGCTCTTATTTCTACTAAAATTACATTGAGCACCACCATATCTAATATTTTTGTCATTTCTGTCTTCATAAAGCATGTATAATTTGTTTATAGTAAAAGCATACAGATCATTTTTATCTTAACACTTCCCTCAAGAGGTACATTTGTAAGATCTAGAATCATTCTACTGGAAGCATCTTCTTCTTGCTGTAGATTTGAAAAGTTCCTATTTGTGAGATATTAACAGAACCCCATCTTTATCTGGATGGATATGCACATCAATGTGAAGTTTGAGGTTGCATACTTTGAATTGCAATAATTTACACATTGGAATTTGAGTGAACTTGAGCTTGTATTTAATATTGTCTTACTACTATTAATCAAGAAGCACTAGGAGTTTCTTTTACACTCCTAATATGTACTTACACCAGATGTATTGTTGGGTGTCAGTCCCATTGACCTTCTTATTAGAGTATGTTGATGCCTCTAAAATCCTAACACCAACATTTGGGATAACCACCCAGTCTGGACCTTAGTACAACTCCTTTTCCATTTGGTATGGTGGCTCTGATTGGATATTATGGGAGCAATTTCCCATATAATGAATGTTTTGATGGATGATAGTTTTATAATGTATAATAAAGATGATAAGTGCTTTAACCCATAACTCAAAAATATACAAATATACTTATCTAACCCGGGTAATGTATTAACAATGCAATTTTCGGATTATTCCTAACAGACAAATAATCATATAGATGAATTACTAATCGATAGAAAGATGCATTCATAGATAATGATTACTTTGTTTAAGAAATTAAACAAATTAATTATAAAAAACATATCGCATTCATAACAATGTATATTGCTGACATATATCTTTAAAGTATAACAATTCTAAATCTTCAGAAATGACATGATAAAGAATTGTTTGAAGAGCATACATATATCAACAATAGCAACTTTTAAAAGGAATGCTTCATCACATAAGGAAACAAGACAAAAGAACAGTGATAGAAATACCGCATGCATTTGAGTCTTTCCAATGTAAATAACACTCCGATTCCACTTTCTTATTTGAGAAAACTTCCAGGAGATACAAAAGTGCAGGTCTTGAAAAAGTTTCTTCACAAAAATGTAGAACCTTGATCCACTACTGATAAAAATATATTCAGAAGTACAAAAGTGTAACTTCTCAAGTCAAGTTTTATACAAATTGAGGACCCTTTCTTAAAAGACATGAAAGGGTTTAAATAATAAAATAAAAACTAACTATCAATAAAAATCACTTTGAGCTGTTGAAACTGCAAACATGAAAATCTGGGATTTGATTTATGAAAATAACAATGTGATAGCCTTTGAACTAATTCATTGTATCTACTTCTTCTCTTGCACTCGTAGCTGACAAATTGAGAGCATTTCCTGAATTTCCGGAGGATGACTCAGCCTGGAATGTAGTTGACCTGTGTATGTGGCATCTGAAAGCTCGGGAACCATGCAATTGACAATGTTGGCAAGGCATTTGGTGGCCATCTGTTGGATGTGCGGCTTGACTAGGAAGAGCCAAAATGCATCCCAAGTCAAGTTTTGCACTTTGACGATTTGTTCTTCTCTACTAGCCAAATCCTGTCTCCATTGATTTTCTAGCGATTTTTCCTTCAGGGGCTTTCTCGGGGAGCAATTGGAGATCAAGTTACCTCCATATAAGCTGTCATTTACCAACTCGATCACACTGTTCATTGTAGCCCTGGCTCTGGAAGTAGCTCTTTCGGCCTTTATTAACTATGACTGCCACTCCAAAAACAAGATTTCTTTGTGCAATTCTTGGATTTTTGGTAGATTAGCAGCGATGCCTTCTTCTGTACTTTTCCAAGAGAGAAATCTTGTGACCTTATCATCTGCGTTTTCAAATTCTAACTGGGTGTCAACTGCATGTTCAATGAGTGATGTAGTCATGATGCACAATGGGTCAACTAATGATATTTTATGGCAAAGGATATTCAGTTTCCGAGATAAGGCTTTAGTCACTTCCAGGGCTTCTTTCTTGAATTCATCAATCTTTGGATAACCTTTGAATTTCTCTACCTGTAATTGCAGCTGTGCGATTTGTTCTTCTTTGGCCTTCTTTTCCTACTGAAGTTCCACTTGAAGCTTGCTGAGTTCTTGAGACAACTTTTGTTGTTTTTGGAGAGCCTGCTGATCGATCTTTTGTTTCTCCAGATTTAACTATTCTTTCAGTTGCTCATTCTGTTGTTTTTGCTCCGCTAGTTGTTGCTCAAGCTGACCGATCTTCTGCTGTTCCACTGTCGTTTGCTCTTCAAGTTGGGTGATCCTTAGATCCTTTTCTTTGATCAGTTGGCTAACTTTGGAGGCCTTGTCCATTGTAGCGGCTGTATAAGCACTTGCATATTGAGATAACTTAGTTAAATCCTCAGAAGGATTGACTTCTGAGTCTTTCCATACCACATTCATAAGTTCAGATTGAGGAGTTGAGAATGGTCCCTGGTCAATTTTCCTCTTTTTCCTCTGTCTTTTGACCATAGCCCTATGCTTTGGACGATAAAATACACCCAGGGTTGGTATTTCCTAAAACTTCAATACAATCTCTTCGGAAGGATTCTCTAGAATTATTTCAATATCATGCTGAGTGTTAACTATGCTGACTGCCCCTTCAATTGTAATACTATAAATAATAGGCTCCTGTGTTGTGGACAATTTTGGTATAATGATGTTTTGTGAGTCATTCTGGTCCTTGATCTGCTGATCGAATCGCTCCTATTCCTTGATTAAATTGGCATCAATATGAACATCGGTATCTAGGAGCTCGCTGTTCTTTTCATTTGTCTGCTCCTTTTCGGGAATCTTCTCAGTAGTGTGTTCTTCATTGTGGCCTTCTTGCTGCACCATAGGGGTAGTGTTCAATAAATCCAGAGGTAGTGTTTGTAACCTCTGTGTCCTGAATTGCATAAACTTATCTATCTCCCCTGCTCCCAATTTGATCCCTGCTAGATGTTTTACCTGTGAAAACGACTCAGCCGAAGTAAACAAGTCATCATAGTCATCTTTCTCATGTTCAAATTTGGCAATTTTCACCTGAGTGGTAAAGTTGTAAGCCACTTCATTTGGGTCATACTGTCTCTTAGGGATGACTACTAACTTCATAATTTTTATCTTCTTTGCTTCTTTCTCAGCATGTTTGAAATCATGCAGTAAGTACCATAGCAGAGGGGAAATGTAGGCCACATTTGTTTCTTGGACTCTTTGAGGTTCCTGGACATTCCTTTCTCTGTTATCTGGTAAGCTATTTCTTTGGCCAATAGCTTATCAAGAATGTACAATGGGAGAACATGTGGATCTGTGATGCTGCCAAAAAGTCTGACATAGGTGAACTTTTCTTCACCGAACCAACTGTCAATTGATGTTAGGTCAATGTTGGCCTCATTGGATAACCAAGGAGCAGGTCTGTTGAATATGGCCTGATGGACGGGTAAAACAAAACCATGGCAAATTCTATATATATGATCTTTATAATGGGCCTTCCACAAATACTTATGATAAATGTGAATAGGAGTTGGGTCTTGAGGAGTCCATTTCCAACCTAGAATGGGGAAGTCATAATTGAAATAGATGGTATCCATAATGTAAGCACTCATATACAAAGGGGGTACTATCTGGGTAGTTACACGCCTATTTCTTCTATAATCAAGGATTTGGTTAGCCATTTTATCTGATAAAATGGTTGCCCAATCCATGATAAAAGAGTTAATTGCTGCTTCCATTAAAGGCACCATTTCTATGGAAACTCTAGTTGAATCAGAGGCTCCAATGAGTCTACATATCATAGCACCAACATAGCAATAGGGAGATGCTAAGGAGTCCACAGAGTACATACCAGAGGATTCATGCTTATGCTTGTTTGGGAAATGTCTCCATTGCTTGATAAGGTCCGACTCTACCTTGTTCTCCTTGGTGAAAGCTTCTAAAAATGCCTTGTTGTAATTTTTCTGGGGGTCCAACAAATGATACATCTTCTTGACATCTTCTTCCTTGAATGTCCCGAACATCCTTCCATCGGCTATAAAGAATGCTCTATCAGTTATGTTGATACTCTCTATTACCCATCTCACCAGGTCATTGTATGGTAACACTTTCGCACGGGCTGCTATTTTGTGGAGGAAGGAGCTGGCTAAATCCTTAAGAGTATTTTCTGATTTATCACTTGAATCAGCCGTTCCTCCTTCTTCTTCAATTTCGGTTGGATCCTCGGCTTCGAGTAGATTATATATGCCCTCCCATGAAGTCTTGCCAAGGCCTAGATAGGTAGTATCAGCTATCAGCACCAACTTTGCTGGTTCATCTTTTGTTATGATGGGGATCTTTACTTTCCGAGATTTCTTAGACTTTTTTTTTTTCTGACTGATGGTTTCATATTAGCTCTGCAAAATGAAACAGAAGGACGTAACAGTAGAAAAACTTGTTAAATGATAATACAAAACGCACAAGAGTAACAAAAATTAAGTGTAATAAATGCTATGGATCTATGATATATTAATCCACCACAGATGAAATCCTTGAAGGATTCAACTATAACTGCCTCTTAATGATTTCCCCATAACTTCCAATGTGAAACTTTAATGCCATGATGGTATGTCGCATCACAAATTTATAACGGTCCTTTTTAGAATGGGTATAGTGACTTCCTGGTTGGTGATTAGCGATAATCACATATCGCAGATCAGGAGTTACAAGTGCCATGCTTAAATGGTTCCTCTACATGGTTGCGATTGCGATTAGTGGTGAGCTGGCATGGGAAGGCAGCGTGCTTTAAAATTGATAAATCGTTTAAATTTTCTTTATAGTTGACTTATAACTTTAAACCGCACATGTTCACAATACTTCATATTTTACCTTTATCAAAAGCGCGATATACGATAATGAAATCGCATCGGAATATTTCAAAGGAGCTTTTGGGATGTGTCTTATGATTTTAGCAATGCGTGATTGCGATCGGCTTATCGCATCAGAGGTTTTCCATGGAACACTTGGGACGTTTTCTTAACGAGTAGTGATATACGATTTCCGATAGAGTTATCGCATCGGCAGATCTCAATGGAACACTTTAAGTCCACCGTTGAGATAAAGGATGTGCGTGATGTGAAAATTCGCTTTTATAATTATTTCCTTTGATAAAGCTTTTTACGATAAGGTTTTATTATGACTCAAATCAGATCAGATTTTCTTAAAAGGACTTCCATGGGTTCAAAAGTTTTGCAAATTGCGATTGCGATCTAACCTACCCTAAAAGAAAATTTTTATATGACCTATTATAAAAATTTATTTTCAAACGTTTTATTGATTTTATTTATATTCTAAAGGGGACCCATTTCTTATTAAAGTCTTATATGAATTTTTTTTAAATTGGGAGGGTTTTTGTATAGCACAACAATTGGCGATTTATTGGGAGAAACAATTATCTTTGAAAAATAATTCAATATCTAAAACTTTCTTAGTTTGGAAACAATTGAGGATAAAGAAAACCATCTAAGAATAGTTAAATAAAAATTAACTCTGAATAAAATAACAATTTTTTGCAATTTCTTTTACAATCCCTTAAAAAATAAAAACATTTTTGGTTTCTTCAAGCTTTGATTGGTTGATAAAAATAAAATAGGGGGCTCCTCCAACTTAGTTTTTAAATTTACTCTTTTGTCACAGGTAGTGCCTCTGCTGCCATCAAACATAGTCTCGACAAGGTTACCTTTTGACCATCAATCATTCATTGTCCCATCCATCTAACAGTACAACTTTTGAAAGATAAATCCATAAAGATATGTTTACACACACACACACACACACATATACTTTTATATTCTTTTAATTTTTTAAGATAAAAAGCCATTGTCCTAGTTTGGGAACCAGCTTGTAACAATGCCATTCACTGGTTGTAATTGAACTAAACAAGTTGGCTCGTAATGAGACCCCTTGTCTTATGATTATAAGCCATTACCCTATTTTGATATGCAGTATTGGTAATGTTAGTTTAATTAGTTCCCTATGATCATGGTAAGCAGGCTCATAATGAGACCTATTATGTTTTATGTCAGGCATATTTAGAATTACACTCTGAAAAATTATAAGCTTAGTGGTTGGGGTGAATGACTTTCTCCTTAAGAGTTTATGGATGAAATTTTTAGAGTTATGGATGCTAAGCTTGGAAAAGTCTTTACTTTTTATGAATAACCTTTCTCAACTTTATAAATCTTAGAATGATTCACAGTATTTTCAAGGTTTTGGAAGATTTTACAAACTTTAAAGAGGTTCTCAGAGTTTCATGTTTTATTCAAATTTCCAAAACTATAATCATTTCCTTAAAAGTTTCCACCTATCGAAAGCAAGTATTCACAATATTCTCTTAAAGAGCTTTTCAATAGTAAAAATCCAAGGGAAGACTATTTACAACATTATTTTCTAAAATAAACAAACTTGAATAAAGAATATTTACACGTAAGAAGGGGTTACCTCCTTAAGAAAAGAATTTCTTTAAGATAAGCCCATTCACAGGAATAAAATCTCTCTTTCCTGTTAAGTCTTGCAGTATGAACGTTGATGAGCCTATCTTTTCAATGATTTGAAATAGTCCAAGCCACATCTTTTGAAATTTGGTATGTTTACCTTTGTCTTCGTCTGCTTTGTCCCATTTCAACATGAGATCACCAATTTGTAATGTTTTTGAGCCAGTAGAACTTGCATCAAAAGAATATTTAATGACCTATTGATGTTTAGTATGAGTGATTTTGGCCTTCTCTCTTTCTTCCTCCAATTTGAGGATTTGATCAAATCTTAATTTAATACGAGGGCTAGAGATAGGAGTGCTAAGTTTGAAGGTATTACAACTTCTTTCCCATATACTAAGTTAAAAAGAGAAGTACCTATTGAGGCCTTCTGAGTTATGCGATCTACCCATAATGCAAATATTAAAGATTTATGCCAATTCTTTTGGTTTTGATCAACAATTCTTTTAATAATATTAATGAGATTCTTATTAGTTGACTCTACCAAACCATTACCTTGAGGATAGTAATTTGCAGAATATTTTAATTTAAAACCTCTCTTAAGAGCAAATTCAACTATACTACTCTCTGAAAAATAAGATGCATTATCAAAAATAAGGGCATTAGGTACACCAAACCTGGTAATGATGAAGTGATCAATGAATTCAATGATTGCATCAGAATTGGCTACTTTTAATGGAATTGCTTCTACCCATTTTGTGAAGTAGTCTGTGGCTGTAAGGATGTATTTGTGTTGCTTGGAAGAATGTGGAACAATTTCTCATATGATATCAAGCCCCCACTATTCAAATGGTTTCTCAATGTTTATTGGTTGTAAATGAAAGGTTGGTTTCCTTTGTCTGCCACTAGCCCTTTGGCATGTCTTGCATTTCCTGACATAATCATGGGCATCTTTAAACAAAGTGGGCCAATAATATCCAGCATGTATTATCTTGTGAGTTGTAGTATCTCCTTCGAAATGTACACCTGCTGGACCATCATGTAATTCTTGCAAAACCTTTTGTGCTTCAGTTTTTCAAGGCATCTTCATAAAATTGAATCATAATTTCTTCTAAATAACACATCATCAATGATTTCGAAGTGTTTTCCTTTTAATCTTAAAGCACGTTTATTTTTGTAACTGAAATCAGGTGGAGCATATCCATTTTTCATGTAAAAGATCAAATCAACATACTGAGATTCAGAATTTATGATACTTATCTTGTTCACTGGAAGAGTATTATCCGAATCTTCATGTTCTGGAATATTAGAAACTCCTACTAATAACCTGCAAAAACCTTGCCCTCTCACAATTTTCACTGGTTTAATATCAATATCATACTCTTGTAAAGTTGTTAACTAGTTAGCTCTCTTTTTTCCTATTTCCCTTTGCACTAGCAATTGTCTCATTGCAGAGAATGGGACTATTACTTTTGTGTGTGTTTTTAGGAGAAATGGTCTAAAGTGTTTGATAGATTTAAACACAGCAAAAGCTTCTTTTTCTACTTCAGAATAGTTAAGTTCGGCACTCTGCAAATTGGAACTACAGAAGGATATAGGTGCTTCTATTTGCTGATCATTGATTTGTGTTAAAACAACAACGTAAGATGTTTCAATGGCCAAACTATACAAAATAAAATGATTAGAAAAATTGGGAGCATTCAATGCAGGAGCATTAATGATTGCTTGTTTGATTGAGTCAAAGGCTTCTTTTTCGTTATGTCCCCATTTGAAAACTGAATTTTTCTTAATCATAGTTTGCAAAGGCAAGACTGTATGAGAAAAATCAGGAAAAAGTCTTTTTACAAAATTTATCTGTCCCAAAAATGATTGCATTGATTTCTTGTTATGTGGCAAAGGAATATCAGAAATCTCTTTTATCCTGTTAGGATCAATATATATGCCATCTTTGGATACAATAAACCCTAAGAGTTTGCCTTCATTAAGAGCAAAGAATGATTTCTTGGGATTTAGAGAAATCCCATACCTTTTACATTGTTCAAAGATCTGTTTTAAATCATGTAGATGATTGGCCCTTTTCTTGGAAAAGATAGTTATGTCATCTAAGTAAACAACAACTGACCTATTGATCAAACCTTTGAAGGCTATATCCATGGCTCGTTGGAAATTAGCTCTAGCATTTATCAAACCAAAAGGCATTTTCTGATAAGCATATGTTCCCCATTTAGTTCTGAATGTAGTTTTTAGTCTATCATCTGGATGCACCAATATCTGATTGTATACTAAAAAACCATCAAGAAAGGACATTAACACTGAACCAACTACTGATTGAAGTATCTGTTCCATTGTTGGTAATGGGAAATTATCTTTTTGACATGCCTTATTGAGATTTCTAAAATCTATGCAAATCCTAATATCACCATTCTTTTTTCTTACAGGTACCAAGTTTGAAACCCATTTAGAATGTCTGATCGGGAAAATTATTTTAGCTTTCAGAATTTTATTCAACTCTACTTTGATTTGACTTTCCAGATTTGGGTGAATTTTCCTTAACTTTTGTTGTACAGGTTTCTCATCAGAAATCATTGGAATTGTGTGTTGAATGATAGAAGTATCATAAGTTCTTAGATCTTCATAATTCCAAGCAAAAACATTTTTGTATTTGTTTAATAATCTGATGAAAGCAAATCTTTCTTCTGATGTGAGTTCAAGTCTTAGATTGACATTTTGTGGTTTGGCCTTAGTGCCAAGATTTACTAATTCAAACCTTAAAGTAGAACTTTGAAGTTTTGCCTAAGTGACCTTTTTGAATCTATCTTTGATATCATAGAGATATTTGAGCTTGACCACAGATTTAGGAATAAATTCTCATTTAGTCTTTGTCTTAGTTGAAGGTCATGATCGCTTTCATCGATAATTTGATCATCATAAGATTTTTCAGAAGTCAAGAAATTTAAGATGTCTTCATCATGATTAAATACCCGTCAATTGGTGACATTGTCTGGGACAAATAACTGAAAAATTAATTCAATTGAAAAACTATCTGGACTATAATCCTCGGATGGAAGGAGCTTAGAAGCAACATTAGCAAATAAATCAGTTGCTGCAATCTCAGATCTAGAAATAGGAGAAATGTTGAATGCCAAAAAATGAGTTATGAGATTTTGAACAAGGGATTGGTAATGTTTGAGATGACCTGAGAGACAATGAATAGTATTCCTTACTTGTTTGATGACAAGTTCGAAATCACCAAAAAATTTCAGATATTGGTTATTCAGGTCTATTGCTTTATAGAGCCCTTGAATCAATGCCTCGTATTCTGCAGTGTTATTGGTGCACTCAAATTCTAGTCTACATGATAGCATAGTTTTTTCCCCTTCTGGACTAAGTAAAATACACTCTGCTCCTGCACCATCATCAGATTTTGATCCATCAAAATATAAAGACCAAAATAAAGGCTTATCTACATATTTATTTACATGTTCATCAACAATACTAACACATCTTGAGGTATTAGTATGAGAGAAATTTTCAATTTGTGATGTGAAACTATTAACAGGAAAAGGAAACTATTGAACATTAAAATTTCCAAAAAATGACTCAGCTGAGTAATTTCCTAGAATATTGTTATTAAAAGCCACAGGTTGATTTTCTTGTTCAAACTCAGTTACTGTAGGAGTCATATGTTTTTCCCAATCTATATTGATTTGATTTGGTTTCCCTTTATAGGGAAGCCACATGTCAGACCAATAAGTGGAAATGTAACCATGGAGTTTCTCAAACCAATCCCTGCTTAGAATCAATCCATAAAATTTAGGGATGTCAGCGATTAATATATCAATCCTTTGAACTACCTTGGGATCAGCCAATAGCCTAATAGTAACTGAATTAATCTCTCCTAAAACTTTCACTTTATTCCGATCTAATTGAACAATATGAACTGCAGATTTCTAGGGCTCAATGTTTAATTTGGAGCAAATTGAGGCTGGCATTATGTTTGATGAAGCCCCTGAATCTATCAGTCAGTTATGCAGATTTATATTATAGATCTCATAAGTCAAGAGAAAAGGAGGAGTATGAGAATTACACCTATCTCTGATCAAAACAACATCAATAGCATCTACTTTATATGACGGTGGCTTACCTGATCCTTTAGCTTCCTTGGATAGTACACTGGTTGGAAGAGGAGAAGAAGGTACTGCATTCATTTCTTTTAGTAACAACTTCTGTTGATGTTTGAGCTTGTTAAGCTCATGTAAAGAAATATTTGCTCAAGTCTTCTTCATGTCTTCCACAATGTTGTAATCCATAGAGTCGAAAACTACTAACATTTTAGATGATGAGGGAGGATTAGAGGATGATGGTTGATTTTGGGTAGGCACAACTGGAGTTTTCTTCATGGGAGCTTTGTCTTTAGTAATAGGGCTTGAATTTTTCTTCTTTGGATTTGTTTGAACAGGATCTGCTGCATTTTTACTTCTAGTATTTACTAGGAGAGCTTCTTGTTCATTTTCATTATCAGAGTTGGGCAAGATAAAGTCCTACATTCCATGACATTCAATTGTTTCATCTTCTTCAATTTCCTCCGATGATAAAACTATGTCTTCATCTTCATCGTCATCTAGATCTGATTCTGCATTAGATATAGCATTAGGTGGTTTAGAGTCAGTTGACTAATTTCTTCTAAAGTTTCTAAATGGTTTTTTAGTAGAAGTTTCAGCTACTTACTTTTTTATTTCCACCATTTCATTGGACATAGTTTTTAGAACCTTTTCTAAACCATCCATGTCATATGGGTCTTTAACTGCTTTATTTTTTGAATCATCTTTGAAAGTAACCTTTTTGGATTTTCTTTCTTCAAGAGAATTTTTCTTTTCCAAAGCAATGATACGTTTTTCAACAGTGATCACTTCCTTCATATTTTCTGCTAATTTGGGTTTAGAAGCCCTATCAATGAACATGGCTATGTTTGAAGGCAAGGCAGAGATATACCATTCACTCAGGACTTCTTCACTAGGCTTGGATGTTGCAGGAATTTTATTCAACAGTTTATTAAATCAAAGTTGAAGTCTTTGATGGGTTCCTTTAATTCATATTTCAGATTGGAGAGATCATTAATCAAAGTCACTGTGGACCTATCGTCTCCAAACTTGGTTAAAAATCGCTCCTGAAAAGCATCCCAGCTATTGACGGATCTTGGTGGTAATGAAAAATACCATGATCCATATACTCCTTATAAAGTGTATTGAAATAGTCTAACAACAACATCTTCTTGTGTTACTCCATTCAAGTTTATTGACAACGTGAAATTGTTTATATGTTCTTCTGCTAATATGCCAATGTCCGGATTAAACTTTGGTAACCATTTTTCAGGATGAGTTGGTAATTGACTCAAGCGTGTAGGCATTGCGACAGCTCCTGGATTGGTCCATGGCCTTGGTTGAGGTCGTGCCATTGTTGTGCTAACAATAGAAGAAGGTGAGAAGGCAGTTGAAAGTGATTGGGTAGAGGATGTTGGAGTACCTGTACCCTTTTGGACTATGATTTTGAGTTGTGAAACAGATGGATGAATTTGAAATGGTTTATATGGAATGGATGATGATGAGGAAAGAGTATCACTATCAGACTCTAAAGGTATCTTCCTAGCTCTTTTTCGACTTGCCAGAGGAAATTCAGTTGGTGGAATACCAAGCTTTTCACTCTGTTCTCTAGTAAGAGGCTGGGATGGAATATATTGCGAAGTCACACTACCTTGGGACAACTCAGACTATTCTTGGGATATCGAAAACCCTTGAAGTTTATGAATCAATGATTGTACTTTAGGGGGTCCAACAGAATAATTGTCAGGTGTGTTTAAGTTTTCAGCAGTGGGTGTTGTATTTTCCTTTTCAACTTCTCGCTTAAAAATAGGAGATTTAAAATGCGAAGTAGAAGTTGGAGGAGATGGTGAGGAAGTTTTACTCTTAGAATGGCCTATGGATTTGGATTTGCTTGCCATTCACAATTCATGCCCTCCTTTTAGCGCCAAAAATGTTCATGCCTCTAAAATCCTAGCACCAACATTGGGGATAACCACACGGTCTGGACCTTAGTACAAATCCTTTTCCATTTGGTATGGTGGCTCCGACTGGATATTATGGGACTAGTTTCCCATATAACGAATGGTTTGATTGATGATTGTTTTATAATGTATAATAAAGATGATAAGTGCTTTAACCTATAACTCAAAAATATACAAATATACTTATCTAACCCGGGTAATGTATTAACAATGCAATTTCTGATTATTCCTAACAGACAAATAATCATATAGATGAATTATTGATCGATAGAAGGATTCATTCATAGATAATGATTACTTTGTTTAAGAAATTAAACAAAGTAATTATAAAAAACATATCGCATTCATAACAATGTATATCACTGACATATATGTTTAAAGTATAACAATCCTAAATCTTTAGAATTGACATGATAAAGAATTGTTTGAAGAGCATACATATTTCAAAAATAACAACTTTTAAAAGGAATGCTTCATCACATAAGGAAACAAGACAAAAGAACAACGATAGAAATACCGCATGCATTTGAGTCTTTCCAATGTAAATAACACTCTGATTCCACTTTCTTATTTGAGAAAACTTCCAGGAGATACAAAAGTGCAGGTCTTGAAAACGTTTCTTCACAAAAATGTAGAATCTTGATCCACTACTCATTAAAATATATTCAGAAGTACAAAAGTGTAACTTCTCAAGTAAAGTTTTATACAAATTAAGGACCCTTTCTTGAAAGACATGAAAGGGTTTAAATAATAAAATAAAAACTAACTGTCAATAAAAATCGCTTTGAGCTGTTGAAACTGCAAACATGAAAATCTGGGATTTGATTTATGAAAATAACAGTGCGATAGCCTTTGAACTGATTCATTGTATCTACTTCTTCTCTTGCACTCATAGCTGACAAATTGAGAGCATTTCCTAAATTTCCAGAGGATGACTCAGCCTGGAATGTAGTTGACCTATGTATGTGGCACCTGAAAGCTCGGGAACCATGTGATTGACAGCATCGGCAAGGCATTTGGTGGCCATCTGCTGGCTGTGCAGCTTGAATAGGAAGAACCAAAATGCATCCCAAGTAAAGTTTTTCACTTTGCAGATCTGTTCTTCTCCGATGGCTAGATCCTGTCTCCATTGATTTTCTAGCACTTTTCCCTTCGGGAGCTTTCTGGGGGAGCAATTGGAGATCAAGTTAGCTCCATAGAAGTTGTCATTTACCAACTCGATCACACTGTTCATTGTAGACCTGGCTCTGGAAGTAGCTCTTTCGGCCTTTATTAACTGTGACTGCCACTCCGAAAAAAAAGATTTCTTTGTGCAATTCTTGGATTTTTGGTAGATTAGCAGCCATGCCTTCTTTTGTACTTTTCCAAGAGAGAAATCTTGTGACCTTATCATCTGCATTTTCGAATTCTAACCTGGTTTCAACTACCTGTTCAATGAGTGATGTAGTGATGATGCACAATGGTTCAACCAATAATATTTTATGGCAAAGGATATTCAGTTGCTGAGATAAGGCTTTAGTCACTTCCAGGGCTTCTTTCTTGAATTCATCAATCTTCGGATAACCTTTGAATTTCTCTACTTGTAATTGCAGCTGTGCAATTTGTTCTTCTTTGGCCTTCTTTTCCTGCTGAAGTGCCACTTGAAGCTTGCTAAGTTCTTGAGACAACTTTTGTTGTTTTTGGAGAGCCCACTGATTGATCTTTTGTTTCTACAGATTTAACTATTCTTTCAGTTGCTCATTCTGTTGTTTTTGCTCCACTAGCTATTACTCAAGCTGGCCGATCTTCTATTGTTCCACTGCCGTTTTCTCTTCAAGTTGGGTGATCCTTAGATCCTTTTCTTTGATCAGTTGGATAACTTCGAAAGCCTTGTCCATTATAGCGGCTGTATAGGCACCTGCATATTGAGATAACTTAGTTAGATCCTCAAAAGGATTGACTTCTGAGTCTTTCCATACCACATTCATAAGTTCAACTTAAGGAGTTCAGAATGGTCCCTCGTTAATTTTCCTCTTTTTCCTCTGTCTTTTGACCACGACCCTATGCTTTGGACTGTAAAATACATCTAGGGGTGGTATTTCCTCAACCTTCAATACAATCTCTTCGGAAGGATTCTCTGGAATTATTTCAATATCATGCTCAGTGTTAACTGTGACGACTGCCCCTTCAATTGTAATACTCAAAACAATAGGCTCCTATGTTGCGGGCGATTTTGGTATAATGATGTTTTGCGAGTCCCTCTGGTTCTTGATTTGCTGATCAAATTGCCCCCATTCCTTGATTAAGTTGGCATAAATATGCACATCAGTATCTTGGAGCTCACTGATGTTTTCATTTGTCTGCTCCTTTTTGGTAATCTTCTCAGTAGTGTGTTCCACTATGGCCTTCTTGCTGCACCATAGGGGTAGTGTTCAATAAATCTAGAGGTAGTGTTTGTAACCTCTGTGTCATGAACTGCATAAACTTATCTACATCCCCTACTCCCAATTTGATCCCTGCTAGATGTTTTACCTGTGAAAACAACTCAGCTGAAGCGAACAAGTCATCATAGTCATCTTTCTCATGTTCAAATTTGGCAATTTTCACCTGAGTGGTAAAGTTGTAAGCCACTTCATTTGGGTCATACTGTCTCTTAGGGATGACTGCTAACTTCAGAATTTTTATCTTCTTTGCTTCTTTCTCGGCATGTTTGAAATCATGCAGTGAGTAAGTACCACAGTGGAGGGGAAATGTAGGCCAAATTTGTTTCTTGGACTCTTTAAGGTTCTTGGACATTCCTTTCTTCGTTATCTGGTAAGCTATTTCTCTGGCCAATAGCTTATCAAGAATGTACAATGGGAGAATATGTGGATCTGTCATGTTGTCAAAAATTCTGACATAGGCGAGCCTTTCTTCATCGAACCAACTACCGATTGATGTTAGGTCAATGCTAGCCTCATCGGATAAACGAGGAGCAGGTCTGTTGAATATGGCCTGATGGATGGGTAAAACAAAACCATGGCAAATTCTATATATATGATCTTTATAGTGGGCCTTCCACAAATACTTATGATAAATGTGAATAGGAGTTGGGTATTGAGGAGTCCATTTCCAACCTAGAATGGGGAAGTCAGAATTGAAACAGATGGTATCCATAATGTAGCTGCTCATATAGAATGGGGGTACTATTCGGGTAGTTAGATACCTATTTATTATATAATCAAGGATTTGGTTGGCCATTTTATCTGATAAAATGGTTTCCCAATCCATGATAAAAGAGTTAATTGCTGCTTCTATTAAAGGCACTATTTCTATGGAAAATCTAGCTGAATCAAAGGCTCCAAAGAGTCTACATATCATAGCACCAACATAGCAATAGGGAGATGCTAAGGAGTCCACAGCGTACATACCAGAGGATTCATGCTTATGCTTTTTTGGGAAATGTCTCCATTGCTTGAGAGGGTCCGACTCTACCTCGTTCACCTTGGCGAAAGCTTCTAAAAATGCTTTGTTGTAATGTTTCCGGGGGTCTGAAAAATGATACATTTTCTTGACATCTTCTACCTTGAATGTCCCGAACTTCCTTCCATCGGTTGTAAATAATGCTTTGTTGGTTATGTTGATACTCTCTATTACCCATCTCACCAGGTCATTGTATGGTAACAGTTTCGCACGGGCTGCTATTTTGTGGAAGAAGGGGCTAGATAAATCCTTAAGAGTATTTTTTGATTTATCACTTGAATCAGTTGTTCCTCCTTCTTCTTCAATTTCAGCTGGATCCTCGGCTTCAAGTAGATTATATATGCCTTCCCATGAAGTCTTGCCAAGGCCTAGATAGGTAGTATCAGCTATCAACACCAACTTTGCTAGTTCATCTTTCGTTATGGCAGGGACCTTTACTTTCCAATGTTTCTTAGACATTTTTTTTTTTTAGATTAGCTTTGCAAAATGAAACAAAAGGATGTAATAGTAGAAAAACTTGTTAAATGCTAATACACAACGCACAATACTAACAGCAATTAAGCATAATAGATGCTACGGATCTATGATATATTAAGCCACCACGGATGAAATCCTTGAAGGATTCAACCATAACTGCTTCTTAATGATTTCCTCGTAAGTTCCAACATGAAACTTTAATGTCGTGATGGTATGTCGCATCGCAAATTTATAACCGTCCTTTTTAGAATGGGTATCGTGGCTTACCGATCGACGATAAGCGATAATCACATATCGCAGATCGGGAGTTACAAGTGCCATTCTTAAATGGTTCCTCTGCATGGTTGTGATTGCAATCAGTGGTGAGTTGGCATGGGGAGGTGACATGCTTTGAAATTAATAAATCATTTAAATTTTCTTTATAATTGACTTATAACTTTAAATCGCACATGTTCACAATACTTCATATTTTACCTTTATCGAAAGCACAATATACAATAATGAAATCGCATCAAAAGATTTCAAAGGAGCTTTTGGGATGTGTCTTATGATTTTAGCGATGCGCGATTGTCGGCTTATCGCATTGGAGGTGTTCCATGGAACACTCGGGACGTTTTCTTAATGAGTAGCGATATATGATTTCTGATAGAGTTATCGCATCGGCGGATCTCAATGGAACACTTTAAGTCCACCGTTGAGATAAAGGATGTGCGCGATGAGACAATTCAATTTTATAATTATTTCCCTTGATTAAGATTTTTATGATAAGCTTCAATTATGACTCAAATCGGATCAAATTTTCTTAAAAGGACTTCCATGGGTTCAAAAGTTTTGCAAATTGCGATTGCGATCTAACCTACCCTAAAATCAAATTTTTATATGACCTATTATAAAAAAATTATTTTCAAACGTTTTATTGATTTTATTTATGTTCTAAAGGGGATCCATTTATTATTAAAGTCTTAAATGAAAAATTTTGAAATGGGGAGGGTTGTTATATAGCACAACAAAGTCATAATTTATTAATGTATGATGCCTTCTCAAACGTGCATACAATGAGTTATATTTCATTTGTGCATTCACTTCACACTCTAACCCTAGTTCTGTTTAGATCGGAAAATAATTTGTGCCTCTTATCTATCTTAGTTTCAATTATTTAGATATTTCTTTACTGAAAAGAAACCTATAGGTTCCAAAATATGCATGTCTAATTAACTATGCATAATAACGCGGTAAGGTTTTGTTCCCTCCAATAATGTATATTTGGAGCATTTTCCCACTAAGGGTGAATTAAATGGTTCAACCATTGGCAAGGCCATATCCCAAAATGAACCGCATCATTACAGTAGATGCATCAATTAACACAAAATAGTGAATCGAAAGGTAATTACATAGTCTCATACCACATATAGAGACCTATCTTTTACTAGTTTAACGATATTTCAGGGGAACTTTCCTGAATAGATACAATTTTAAGAAAACCTTCTGAAATTGTTATAGGATGGAAATAAATTAACCATTAATCTCTTGTTAATGTTGATAGAATGTCATGGGATTTCTTTCGGTGATTTATATATATTCCCTCTATATATTTTATCTTTGAATTTTCACCATGATTTATGGAAAGATCCGCGTTTCTTTCATTTATCTTTCATTCTTTCTTAAGATATCTAGGAGTATAAACTTTATTCCATTAGTTTACGTCATTGACTAGACTATCTTTACCTAAATTAGTTTGTATTTTATTAAGCTATGTCCTTGCATAGCAATCATACAACTCATAATATAATTTTAATATGAGTAAAATGATATGATGACGATATCACTAAAATCCATCAAATAGCCATACTTTAAAAATCACTTATTCACCACCATCATTTATTCATAACTTTCATATCAATTATCCTTCCTAAAGTTGGTTATATGCTTTACTCCTCTTATGTCGAGGCATTTAGTATTTGAGCCTTCTCTAATTTCAAGGATATATATGTTATCTAATTTGATATCTCATTAACACTATGTAAGTAATTTCTAATACTCAATAAGTAGGCCCATAAAATAAATAACCAATTTATGGTTGACCATTTCTACTTATTCAAATCAATATGCTAATCATTGTCCTTTCTTTGCATTATTCTTCTACTCTACCACAACGCTACAACATTCTATGTTATACAACACATTGCAGATTTATTTATTCTCATATAACCTTTCACGATTGCTCCTCCCAACATTGCTACTATAGCTATCCAAAGACTTCTTTTCCAATGGTGCATCCTGGGAAATAAGGTTCCAACTCGAGAAAATATGAAAAATCTTGGTTTTCAGTGGACCATCATGATGCCCAGTTGGACCATCATGATGCCCATTAGGTTGGAAGTTAAGAAGATTAAAAATTAATGAATTATAAGATAGATATACTTATATTTGACCTTTATTGTATCTATAAAGAATCAAATACACCACATATTTTGAATATCTAAATATATTGTAAATCTTCAACTTTGTTTGTTCCTCATCTTAACTTAGTTTTTAACTCATGTTAATTTGTGAGAATTTTGATCCATTCAAACAGCTCATTGTAACCCCGCAATGAGCCCTACATGCAAGCCATATATGTAAACATAGGTATGTAATCACAACATGAGTTTGGAACAATATCCACTCATCGAATGCAACTAAACATACATCTTTCAAGCATATTGTAAATTAACTTTGAAGAATATGTATTTATATTCTTATGAGATGCATACAAAAAAATTAGCTCATAGAAGCTATACACACATCTGTGTAGTTCGTTTACACACCAAGTGCAGACACGTCATTTATTCATGTTTTACCTGATGACTGCCTTTGAAATTCATGTATTTATATTCTTATGAGATGCATAAAAAAATAGCTCATAGAAAGCTATACACACACTGCTGTATAGTTCGTTTATACACCAAGTGCACACACTGTCAAAATGAAATGCTTGAATTAATAAATAAAAACTCATTGGTTAGTTGTATGAAGGAGAGTCTGAACCAGAAGAGTCTGGCTCTATAGAACGCTCTACATTCTCAGTATACTTCAAACATTATATAGCATACATAGCAATAGGGAAGTTAAAACCATACCCTAAGAAATAGAAACTAATTCCTATCCTAAGGTATCATGAACCAACTCACACTATTATAAGATTCTTCATTATCTTCAACACTCCCCCTTAATGGAGAAGGGGTTCACAAATATGCCTAACATCTTCCTAAACATTTCAAACTTAATTTTTCCAAGAGGCTTAGTGAAAATGTCTGCAACATTATCACACGTTTTACAATATAGAAGATGGATTTCTTATGATTGAACTTTCTCCCTGACAAAGTGGAATTATGTATCAATGAGTTTAGTGTTCTTGTGAAACACTGGATTATTAGCAAGTTTGATTGAACTATGGTTGTCACATCTTATTGTTGTTGCATCTTTCTATTCTTCCCCGACATCCTGGAGAGGTCTTTGCAACCAAACTGCCTCACATGTTTTTGCACACATAGCTTGATACTATGCTTCCATTGAAGACAAGGAAACTGTGTTATGTTTCTTACTGCTCCATGTAATCACCTCAGATCTAATGCTAAATTCATAGCCTGTTATGGATCTGTGGTCGTCTACATTTCCAGCCTTTCAGAATCTGTAAATCATGTCAATCTAACATCAGAAGAATCAATATAAATAATACCATAGTCTATAGTTCCTTTTAGGTACCTTAAAATACCTTTTGCTGCATTCCAGTGATTCTCAAGTGGTTTGGACATGTATTGACTTAGCACACTGACTGCATAAGCCAAATCTAGTCTAGTAGTGGTCAGGTAGATTTACCTCCCAACCAGCTATTTATAAAGTGTCACATCTACCTCTTTAGAGCCATCCTCACTCTAAAGTTTAATGTTATGCTGTAGTGGTACTGTTGTAGCCTTACACTAATCCATCCTGAATCTTTCCAGTAGACCTATGACATACTTACCCTAGGACATAAAAGTTTATCATGAATCTCTCCAAATCTCAAGACCCAGATAGTATCTTAATTCACCAAGGTCTTTCATTTCAAACACCTGTGACATTTGTTGCTTTATTTCCTTGATTAAAGCAATAGCATCACCTGTAATAATTAAATCATCTACATACAAAGAAATCAACACTATGCACCCCTTTTCATCTTTCATGGTATACAGATTAGGGTCGTTTTTACTTCTATTGTAACCAAGTTGCAGAAAAAAATGAATCAATCTTTTCATACCATGACCTGAGTGCTTGTTTTAGTCCATATAGAGATTTCTTTAATCTACAGACTAAATGTTATTTCCCTTTCTGGACAAACCCCTCAAGTTGCTGTAAATAAACCTCCTCTTTTAATTCCCCATTTAAAAATGTAGATTTTACATCTAGTTGGTGAATCATCCAATGTTTCTTGGTAGTTAAAGCAATCAACATTCTGATAGTATTTAATTTAGCTACGAGGGCAAAGGTTTCTTCATAGTCAATGCCTTCTTTTTATGAATACCCATTTGTTACCAATCTAGTTTTTAATTTATCTATGGTTCCATTTGCATTCATCTTGGGTTTATACAACTATTTACAGCCTATGGCTTGTTTCCCTTCAGGAAGTTCAACCAGCTCCCAAGTGTTGTTTCTGATTATAGATTCATATTCCTGTTCCATAGCTATTTTCAATTCACTACATTCATTTGCTTCGTTATAACTAGAAGTTTCAAAAACATTCATCATACTAGTTATAAAAGAATTTTCCCTATATCTTGCTGGCAACTGAGCTTTCCTGAGTGGTGGGGTAGCTTCAAACCTTGTCTCATCATCATTTTCTGGACTTGGCTTGACAGCTACATCATCTTCTTTCCCTTCCTGCTACTGTTGTTGCCGCATCTGCTACTGTTCATTGTTGTCACCTGATTCATGACCTCCTTCTTCCACCAACAAGGGCACGTGCCATTCTTCCTTAGCACTCTCATGGCTTCCATCATTAACCTGCTGATGAAACACTACATCTCTGCTCGCAAACACTTTATGAGTAGAGGGATTAAACAATTTGTAAGCCTTAAATTTTGTACAATAGCCAGCAAAAATACATTTTATGGCCTTTGAGTCAAGTTTCTTTCTATCTTCCTTTGGGATATAAGTAAAGGCTTTGCTGCCAAAACCTCTCAAATACTTAACTGCAGGCTTATAAGCAAATAAAGCTTCAAAAGGAGTTTTCAAATATAAACTCCTTGTTGGACTCCTATTCTTTAGATATATTGCAGTATTAATTGCTTTAGCCCAAAATCCGTTAGAAAGATTCTTACCTTTCAACATACTGTGAGCACACTCCACAAGGGGTCTGTTCTTCCTCTCTACAACCCCGTTTTGTTGAGGAGTGTGGGGTATTGTAAATTATTGTTTTATCCCATTATCTTTGCAGTATTTGAGTACAAAATATTTCTTGTACTCTCCCCCTTGATCCAAGCGGAGAATCCTGATGCATTTACCTGCCTGTTTTTCAACCATACTTTTGAACTCCTTGAAGTATTCAAAAGCGTGGCTTTTCTTCCTGAGAAGATACACCCAAGTAAATCTAGTACAGTCATCAGTAAACAATAAAAAATAGTATGCACCACCTAATGATCTTGTCTGCATAGGCCCACATAGATATGTGTGTACCAGCTCGAGTATATCTCTCTTCTTTCATGATTCATATGAAATTCATCTCTGTGCAACTTTCCCAGTGCACATGCATTAGAATCAATATGAGCAGATTTTAAAACAGAAAGACCTTCGACCATACCTCTTTTCTGTAAAAGCGACAAATCATTAAAGTTAATATGGCCGAACCTCGGGTGTCATAAGTCGTCTGTAGTCATGGCAGATGATGCCAATCCCTGATGTGGTGCACTTTTGACATTTAACTCGTACAATCCTCCCACATGAATACCTGATGCAATAGGCTTCATAGAATCCAATAGGTCTTTAATGACACAATATGATTTATAAAACTCTACCTTGAGATTCTGATCAGTCATAGTAGAAACATAGATCAAATTCTTTTTAATCTCGGGTACATACATAACATTATGGATATGTCTAATATTCCCATCAAGCAAAACAACAGGAATATTACCATAACCTTTGATTTGGTACCCTCTATCATCACCAAGATAGATGTTTGATCCACTGCTGGTCTCTTTAAAGTCTTCAAACCATTGTATGTTCCCTGTCATGTGGATGGATGCACCTGAGTCGACAAACCAGGTATTTGTTTCATCCTCATTAGCCAAAAGTGCAGAGTCAGGTATGAACACTCTGATGTTTTGACTATGTTCCTCATTAGCAAAATGACCTGCATACTACTTATGTCGCTTCTAACCTTCATTAAACTTCTTTTTCATGCAGTATCTAGCTATATGGCCGGTTCTACCACAATAAGAACATTTGGTCGCGAGTCATTTTTATTGAAAGACGTACCTTGAGGTGAGGCATATTTCTTTGTGGGGCTGTGCTACTCTTCTGTGTTGCATTTGGCTTTCCTCTGAAGGGCTTCTTCTTCACCATTAAGGCCAGATTTGAACTCTAGGGTTTATGAGTCAGTCATCTTTCCTCAAGACTCCTACATGAGGATTCCTATCAATTCTTCAAACACGAGGGCTTTTTCTCTTGCATTCAAGCCAGTGATGAACATCTGATACTCGTCAGTCATACCATTCATGATAATCATGACTAGATCTGTATGTGACATAACTTCACCGATATCACCCAGCTTGTTCTTGAGCTCCTTGATACTCGCAATGAATGCTACAACTGTCTCATTCTCCTCCATCTTGATGGAAAGAATCTTGCTCTTCAAGAACAACAATCGAGTGGTGTTCTTGACCTCATAGAGATCCTTGAGCGTCTTCCAGATCTCTGGTGCAATCTTTTAATCACAGATATGGGGGATAATACAATCTTTGACTCACAATTTTAGGAGAATTCTCGCCTTAGTCTCCCGCTTGTCCCAGTCTTGGATTGTTGCTGTTGTATAACGACCCCGAAATAAAAACATGTAATTAATTAGATTAATCACGTGATTTATAATCAACACACAATTTATCAACTAATTAACATCAAATTTCAGAAATATGAGTAGAGACAACTTACCTGTGGCGATGATGTTTCTCACTTGTGATTTCGGGGTTGAATGCTAGTTGAATTCTGCTAACTACAATAAAGTCTTGGGGATGACTCTCCACCCAACTATAGGTTAAATTGCACAAAATCTTGCTACAACTGGCCACCCCCGAGCCTTCAATCCACGTACTATTGCCAGGGAATCCTTTGTCTCATAACACTATTCTCCCAAGAGAATGGATGATAGAATCATGGAATGATGGAATGTCCCTCACCTTCCTCACTATCTATTAAATAGAGCAAACATTGGAAGGGGAACTACATGCACACACTCCATGTGTCAACATGCAACTTTACTGCTTTCTTGTTTTGTTTCTTTTGTTTTTACTTTTTGATAGCTTTACTGATTTTTACTATTTTTCTGTTTATTTTTATTTTTATTTATTTAGATCTTTAGTATTGTTATTTATTATTTTATTATTATTTATTATTTATTCACTATTACTATTTTTTATTTATTGTTTATTATTTATTTTCTTGTATTTTAATATTATATTATTTTATTTATTATTTATTATTAAGGGACATTACATACTCCCCCACTTTAAGGAACTTCGTCCCAAAGTTAAGTTGAATTATTTAACATTTTATTTTGTTATTTATTACTTCATGTTCGCCGACACACTTTGTTGAACTACTATAACCAACAGGCATCAAAAGTTTCACAACACCCGGGAAATCCCAAGGAATCTCTATCCTTTTTCCCACTTTCGGAACCAGGCATAAGCCTCCTCGGCCTGTATCCTAGTCCAAGGTTGGCCCCAAGGCTCGCGCTTGACTCAGACCTCATCTGCCCTAAGGCAGGCATCCGATACAGTGCTCAATGTCTCTGGGAATCTCGCAAGGTTGGCCCACTCCCTCCACAACTCACTATGGTGCACAACCCCAGGCATCGAATTCCTTACACCCCTACTAGACTTCAGCATCCCAATACAATACTAGGCACCTAGCCTTCAATATCAGGCACTTGGCCCCCTCAAGATGGTCCCATAGCCCTCAAGAGCTATACAAGACAAAGGAACCACTGGCATATGTAGTGTTGATTGAGTTTGTCCCCAGCCCATATGGGGTTACATATTCTCCCTCGCAGGTATGGGATCCCATGAGATCATCAAATAAACCGGCCTTGTCGGCCATTCATGGATTTCCTGTCAATCACCACATCTCAACATGAAACCAATGCATTAGTTATCATCATAGTATCGTAGAAATAATCCACATGCCAACTCTTTACATATCATCACCATAATATAACATCATTGTTATCACAAAATTTTGCATGTCATAAATCTACATACAATTACCACATGCTTCACAACATAATATCCTCCTAAGTTATAACATCTACATATCAACATCAAAGACATATCATCACATCACATAATAAATGAACCATGTATCACTATACATCACATCATAACATCATGATCCCTATGCATATCATATCCATCTTGAGCATTCAATATCATTATCATAACAAATAAATAAATAAGCACCACATATACATCATTACCTCTCATCCAAACCATGTCCAATTCCCTGTTTTTACATTATAATGGGTTGTACAAGTCAGAGAATCCGACTCAAGACTTACCTTATTGCCACTTACATTAATTAAATTAAGATTTAACTTTTTGTCACATGTCCCATTGTAGCATTCTACCCCATTCACTTTTAATATACCCTAGTAATAAGCTCTTATTACATCAATACATCTTAATTTTTCACAATGGTTTCATAAACACCATTCTCCTCAATTATTCATACACATTTATAGGTCACATTCATGTCATATATGATTATTTCGTAAAGGAAACTACATTTTTTTAGAATATTAGCTAAAATCTAATAAATATTATTTCTTACTAATAACACAACCCTTAAACTAGTCGTCAAAATTTAAAATTAAAATTCCAATCCACTACCATTAACTTCACACCCCTCGAACTGAATCCATTAATAATTTTGTGTAAATCAATCCTTCATTTAAAGCATTACCAACTCATATCATATTATAAGCTATTTAGTTTATGAGTTTCATTCTTTTCTATATCAAATTTTATCATAAAACTTTACAATAAACTAAATTCAAACTAAACTCCTATTATAATAACTCTAAAATCCATATTTATATTTATTACAAAATGTACATTAAATACACTACGCACATAAAAACCTTTACATGAATATTTCATTTTTCATTTCTTATTCAAATATAACTTCATAATATTTAAAAATATATATAAATAAATAATAACACCTCAACCAAATTTGAATTTTTATATTAAAAAAATTGTAATCTAGGATACTCAATAAAAAACAACTTCAATGTTATATTTAAAACACAAATACAAAACATAATCACATGAAAAGCAACAATTTTATTTATTTATAATTAGGAAAGAAAAAAAGTAATTAACGAGGACAACCCAAGAATGCACATCGTTTGTACAAACCACAAAGTTTATTTTGTGTTACACATTCTAAAAAGAGGTACACTCATTGGATATTATCGTGAAAAATATCAAAATAATTTTAAATATAAAAATATTACGTTTTAATTTCTAATAATTTTAAATAGTATTTTTTTGGAAAGTTGTACCATTGCTGCTCGGTTCAACGAAACCGCTCACGATGGTGGTTGGCTTTCTGTCCCGAATCTCCTCGCCTCCAATTTACCACCGACGGTGCGCAACAGTGTTGTAAACAGTTGGCCCGGTAGACATGTTGAGCACAAGTGGTTGGCAACAGACTTGCCTGGAATTTAGAATAGTTTCTATCCTCTGTCGAAACCAGATTCATATCCTTCAATCCCATGCTTCTGTGTCAATCTTCACAATCTCAAAGGCTTCCTTCTTCATTCACACAAAATAAAAGATATGTTCTTACCTAGAGAAACGAGGCTTCAAAACCCCAAACATCCAACACGAAACAGTTCATGCAATTATATTGTGCATAGTGCGTGGGATTTGGCATGGTCTTGATATGATGAATGGTTACATGTGAAGTGAGATTTCATTGAAGGCAACTGTGTAATGTAATTAAAGAGAAAACATGCCTATGGAGATCACCCAAACGTGACATCTGACAAACTTAAAATTGTTGCGTGTTGCAAACATTACATTGCCTATGATCTTGACTCTGGGCAGAGCTTCAGTCGATTTGACTTTGATGTTGTGGTTACTCAACAAGACATAATGGATACTTTCCAACCGCCATTTGAGACGTGCGTTAAGGATGGAGGTGTGAGCAGTGTACTGTGCTCTTTCAATAAAGTCAATGGAATTCCTGCATGTGCAGATCCTGCACTTTTGGCGGAATTGAGGATAGAGCCAAAGCCAAAGAGGGACAATGAGAAAATTTGTAGCCGCAACTTGCAGAGCCACATTATGTGAGTGATAAGTCACAACTAGAGTCAAAAGCTTCAAGTCATAGCCACACTCGAAAGTTTTCTTTATCGCAGCCCAGTAATAAAACAATTGAAATTTATTTTATTTTATTTTATTTGTGGAAGGAAGGATGTGACTGTAATATTCCCTTTTAAGTGGATAGAATCATTAGGATGTGACTGTAATTTTTTTTTTCATTAAATCATTTAGATCGAAGTTTTCTACATTAAAATGTCTATAGGCCCTAAGAGTTGAACCTAGGCTCTGATACCATATGTAACAACCATGAAATAAAAACATGTAATTAATTAGATTAATCATGTGATTTATAATCAACACACAATTTATCAACTAATTAACATCAAATTTCAGAAATATGAGTAGAGACAACTTACCTGTGGCGATGATGTTTCTCACTTATGATTTCGGGGTTGAACGCTAGTTGAATTCTTCTAACTGCTACAAAGTCTTGGGGACGACTCTCCACCCAACCGTAGACTCAATTGCACAAAATCTTGCTACAACAAAATTTTCTGATAACAATGATGTTATAATATGATGATGATATGTAAAGAGTTGGCATATGGATTATTTCTACGATACTATGATGACAACTAATGCATTGGTTTCATGTTGAGATGTGGTGATTGACATGAAATCCATGAATAGCTGACAAGGCTGGTTTATTTGATGAACTCGTGGGAGCCCATACCTGCGAGGGAGAATATGTAACACCATATGGGCTGGGGACAAACTCAATCAACACTACATATGCCAGTGGTTCCTTTATCTTGTATAGCTCTTGATGGATAGCTCTTGAGGGCTATGGGACCATCTTGAGGAGGCCAAGTGCCTAATATTGAAGGCTAGGTGTCTAGTATTGTATTGGGATGTCGAAGTCTGGTAGGGGTGTAAGGACTTCGATGCCTGGGGTTGTGCGCCTTAGTGAGTTGTGGAGGGAGTGGGCCAACCTTGCGAAATGCCCGGAGACATTGAGCATTGTACCGGATGCCTACTTTGGGGCAGATGAGGTCTGAGTCAGGCGTGAGCCTTGGGGCCAGCCTTAGACTAGGATACATACCGAGGAGGCTTATGCCTGGTTCCGAAAGTGGGAAAAAGGACAGAGATTCCTTGGGATTTCCCGGGTGTTGTGAAACTTTCGATGCCTGCTGGTTATACTAGTTCAGCAGAAGGTGTCGGCGAACATGAAGTGATAAATACCAAAATAAAATGTTAAATAATTCAACTTAACTTCAGGACGAAGTCCCTTAAAGTGGGGGAGAATGTAATGTCCCTTAATAATAAATAATAAATAATAAAAAAAACAAATAATAAATAATATAATATAATATCAAAATACAAGAAAATAAATAATAAACAATAAATAAAAATAGTAATAATAAATAATAATAAATAAATAAATAAAAATACTAAATCTCTAAATAAATATAAATATAAATAAACATAAAAATAGTAAAAATTAGTAAAGCTATCAAAAAGTAAAAACAAAAGATATAAAACAAGAAAGCAGTAAACATTAGTGAAGCTATCAAAAAAGTAAAAACAAAAGAAATAAAACAAAAAAACAGTAAAGTTGCATGTTGACACATGGAGTGTGTGCATGTGGTTCCCCTTTCAATGTTTGCTCTATTTAATAGATGGTGAGGAAGGTGAGAGGCATTCCATCATTCCATGATTCCATCATCCATTCTCTTGTGAGAATAGTGTTGTGAGACAAAGGATTCCCTCTCAGTAGTACGTTGATTGAGGGCTTGGGGGTGGCCAGTTGTAGCAAGATTTTGTGTAATTGAGCCTACGAATGGGTGGAGAGTCGTCCCCAAGTCTTTGTTGCAGTTAGTGGAATTCAACTAGCTTTCAACCCCGATATCAAAAGTGAGAAACATCATCGCTATAGGTAAGTTGTCTCTACTCATATTTCTAAAATTTGATGTTAATTAGTTGATAAATTGTGTGTTGATTATAAATCGCATGATTAATCTAATTAATTACATGTTTTTATTTCGGGGCTGTTACATGTTGTTCCTCCTGCAATGAGGTTTGGCTTCACCTCATCATTTTTCACAATCGTCCATGCATTGTGTTCCTGAAGCAAGGTTTACAGCCTGAATTTCCAACCAAAGTAATTGGATCCATCCAGCTTGTTGTTTTCATTGAGGTAAGCTTCTACTGCTTGATTATTCAACTTGAATAAATAAAAACTGCAACCTCAATAATTGAAAAAAAACAACCCCGGTCTTCTTAAAAAATAAACTGTTAAACGCCAAATCCACCAAAAAAAAAAAAACTAAGCCCAGATCTCCCTTCTTTTAAAAAAAATATGCCCTTCCTTCTTTTAATTAAAGAATTAAAAAATTTGAAGTCTTAAAAAAAAAAAAAAAAAAAACTTAATTAAAAAAAAAAATTAAATAACCAACCCCTCCTCTTCAATTTTTTTTTTTTTTTTAAATACGCCCCTCCTTTTAAAATTGGATTCAATCCTCCATATACGCCGACTCCATCGCAACAGTCTATGCTGACTGGTGCTAGTCCCAACCAATCCAGTGGAGGTCAAGTCTGGTCTTGGTTTCGTTGGCCTGGTCCCACGTTGGTCGACTCCCTCTTCGGATGCACACTACCCGACTCCCTCTTCAAATGCACACTGCACTTTTAAAATAATGTGACCTTCAGATGACCGCCAACAGTGGAAACTCTCCTGCCTGCTGCGATCTGGCAGTGAATCCACGTTCACCGCACCAAACCAGAAATTTTTCCTCCTGTGGATTGCCCCCTTGTGCTGGATCATGACCTCCACGCTCACCGCGCCTCGATCACGTGATCTTGCCTCCCTCCACGAGCAAGAGCAAATCAGAGAAAAATTGCCCAGAAACTGATTAGAAAATTGTCGAAGCAAACAAATCTCCCGCACAGTTTTCTTGTTCCACGTAGTGCTGGCCTCGGCCTCACACCTGCCAACACGCTGCCTCCTCCACGCAGTTCAATTTCACGCAGAGATTTACTTTGTCACTGCAATCCACGTGGCCTTCTCAAACGATAGCCCAAAAAAATAATACACGCAACATGTAAAAACGCAACCTTTTGCCCTCACACATGGTAGCCGCGATTTTCCTCCAAGCCCTCGCGCTGATATGAAAATAAAAAATTGCGTAAGTTTAAAAGTGAAATCGGCGCGATTTTCTCACCAAAATCCGCGTTGTTTTCGCCTCAATCGCGCCGTCCTCTCTCAACTTACTTACAGGCTTCCTCGGCCCTTTTTCTCTGATACCATGTCTAAATGAGATACCATGTCCAAATGACATGCTTGAATTAATAAATAAAAACTTACTGGTCAGCTCTACAAAGGAGACTCTAAATCAGGAGATTCTGGCTCTGTGGAATGCTCTACATTCTCAGTATGCTTCAAACATTATATAAAGTACATAGCAATTGGGAAGTTATAACCATAACCTAAGAAATAGAAACTAATTCCTATCCTAAAGTCCTGTGAACCAACTCACACTATTATAAAATTCTTCATTATCTTCCACACACGTCATTTACTCTTGTTTTTATGTGATCACAGCTTTATGTCGAATAAGCTGGAACAACGTTCTTGCCATCAAGGAAATTATAATTAAGTATTGTATTAATTTGGCCATTTAACAAAATTGAAACAAGTAATATTCTTAACTTAGAAGGCAAACAGAGTTGGAAGTTCCACCAATGCATTTGGTCTATAATCCGGAAATAGTTTCATCTCATGGTCGACTCTTGCAAAGGTAAGACATACTTGGGCATTGTTTTTAAACTCCGAATAGGAAGCCTGATAAGCGAGATTAGGCCTGTCATGGTTTGGAAAATGACTTAGTAAGTTCTGATGGATGGACTATCGTTGACCATACAAATGGAAATCTTCATAGAAGATATTGATTCAGTTGCCTAATACAGCCATCTTTCTAAAATATTAAATGAAACTCATCAATCTGCTACAATTGCAAGTTTCTTTGCTGAGAAGAAGTTATGGAACACATCACTGCCTCGGATTGACCTTCAAACCTTGTGAATTGGCTCCCGTTCAAATGCTACATTCTTCAGCTCCCTTCATTGATAGGTTGACGTTATTCATCTATAATTTCAAGTTTCCTTGCTGAGAAGAAGTTATGGAACACATCACTGCCTCGGATCGACCTTCAAACCTTATGAATTGGATCCCGTTCAAATGCTACATTCTTCAGCTCCATTCATTGATAGGTTGACTTTATTCATCTGATTCCATTCATTGTTGACATACGGTGGAGCTACCTTCATTCAATCCATTCTATGAAAGAAAATGGTTAATTTCATTGTGCGACTATTGATTCGAACAATATGTAAAGTAGAAAAATTCATTGTTCTTCAATTGGGCATTTTCGTCTGAAGTTAACTTTTGCTCATCAATTACTCATAAGTTATTGGGCTTTACCAGCCTTCTGCGTCATATTACAACTTATACACTGTCTCCATGAAACATAGTAGATCGCAAAAATGCCCTTGTTTTTAACCAGATTTATGTCCACGAGATAACTGTTACATGAAAAGAGACTAAAACATTCATTACCTCGTCTGTTATCCATTATGTAGTTTCTCATTGTATGGACAATGTTATTTTAATGAAATTCTTAATTATTGTGATGTTTTTTCTCATATTTATGTGCACCTTAAGTTGATTTGAGAAAATTCATTTAAGAAGGACCAAGAATAAACATAAGGTTTATTCATTAAGAAATTGTTGCCACATAAATTATAATAAGAATAAATACATAGTAATACATGGAAGATAATACTCGTCATTAGAGGACTTATCGCCATGATTCATGTATCTATTACTTAATACAGATTATCAATGGTTTTTAAGTTGAGACATTAAGTTTGGAAGTATGGACCAAGTGGGAGAATGTTAAGCTCCATTAATTTTTGCACAATTGCTACCTACAATTATGGAATTTAAACTGCAGTCTTTTCTTAACTTATGGAAACCAACTGCAGTAGTTTCCTTAAGTTAAGGAAATCAACTGCAGTTAATAAATTTATTGTTGGGAGCTACTGAAGTGGTCCATTACTCCATCTGGAGTTCTCTACCTTGATCTGTGGGACATCTGACACATAGCTATCAAAAGCTTGATGGAAGCTTGGCTATAAATTCATTTGTTTGGTCCCTAAGCTTGCATCTCAATCCCATTCAGTTTTTTACACCATCTAGCTGAGACAGCAGAGCTTGGAAGTGCCTTCAGAATTTCTGCATTCTTTTCTTTTTGCTTGGATAGCTGGAGCGTGGTTTTTTCAGAAAGAAGTTGCATCAAGAGTTTCACCAATGGCTGGAGGTAATTCGTGTCCCTGGGTATTAAGTTTCAACGATTCATTGAATTTTTTTCCGCATGCAGAATCGTTGTTTAAATTTTTAATTGTCTAACATTTGGTATCAAAGCCCTTTTACCTCTGCCTTGCTGTGTGTTGGTCAAGAAAACGTCTGAGCGCTGTTACTGTTATAGCCTTTGTATACTCTATCGAACAAAGCGCAAATAAATAAATTGTTGAATTCATTTTTCACTTTGTCTTCACGCTCCCTTCGATCCACCGTTTCGTTCCATAATTTATTTCTTTTTGCGCAAACCGTGGGTCGAATACATGACCTGTGTGTAGTTGGCCATAGCACCTTATTATTGGAGGTCTAACGGATTGAACCCGCGACCTAAGGATGTCAACCAGGACTTTTTATCCCATTTCTCGTATTGTTGGGAATAATTGCCCTTTCTGAGTGTATTGTTTAAAGTCGAATTGGAGTTGCTCTAGCTCTCATAAGACTTGCGGGAGGCAAGTGAAGTATTATTCTTCATGGCCTCATAATTCGTGTATCCAGTTAACGAATTCAATGGCGAGAACGACGACGACGCCAATGCAAGTGATTGTGCAGGCTCCATTATCCAATATCTGGAATTTTGATACTCAGGGCCGAATGATAAAATTTAGTTGTGTAGAGATATGATCGCCAACATCTTATGTTTCTGCTTATGTGGAAACTGACATTGATTAAGGCCTATTTTTTGGGCCACCCATGGACCCACATATTCTTCATGCGTGTTTGGGCTCCCGTTAACCTATTATCAGTTATTGATCAATGGTGGGCGATTAACTATTCATTGTTTCGAGTACCTAACCACCTTATTGCTATGTTGTGGCCCTCATTTGCTTAGTCTCTTTTCTAAATGAGCTCTCTTCAACTAGTTTTCTTTGTGTTTATTTGGGGTTTTTAAATGACAAAGCTCCTTCCTATAATTTTTGTCGCCACCTAAAACTCAAATTGGGCTATCATTGTGATTAAAAAGTTTCCCTATCCTTGAATACCTCCTTTTGTTTTATGCGTGTTTGCAAATTAAAGGAAATAGTTTATGCATTCTTAAATATTTCAATATTTCAATATTTGAATATTTGAAATGGTTTAGTCTTTTGTTTTGAATATTTCAAATTTGCAGTTTTTGTTTGCAAATTATTTAAAGAAATAGTTTATGCATTCTTAAGGCTGTTTTGTTTCCTTTTGTGTTGTTTTTGACGCAATTCAGTCAATTAGCTTTCCACATTTCCTTGGTTTGGAATTTCAATTAAATACACGCGTTATAAATAATATTTCAAATTTGCAGTTTTTGCAAATTATTTAAAGAAAATAGATGATGATGTATTATAAATTGATTGGTTATGTGAGAATTGAATTCTTATGGGT